>JAZKJV010004932.1:0-504385 GCA_037367405.1 Ottelia alismoides | reverse complement strand
TGGGAGTAATTAGGACCCTGGGTTTGGGTGCCTGGAGATCGGATCGAGTGTGGAATAAATGGGGAAGTCGGGTCGGTCACTCAAGATCCGTGGGAGGTGGTCCACAGGGGGGAGTTGACCGGGCGGTCAACATCCCCGTGGACCAATGAGAAGCAGCCATCTGGAAATGATTTGAAAATCAATTAAAAATAGTAAATGGTCGATTTAATAAAAACTTAAAACATGAAAAATGTTTGTTTTAATTTTTTCTATTTTTTGTGATTTTTAATTAATTTTTCAAAATGAAAATAAGGTATTTACATAATAGGGCTATATATAGGTATATATACAATATAGGATTTTTATTTTTGATTTTTAATTTGTGATTTTTGTATATTTTTATCCCCATTTTATATTTTATTTATTTATACTATAAAATTAGGAATAAAAAGATATTTTTATTTTATTTTTATTATTTATAAACAAGGGTGAAATAAATAGATATACATGGTATATTTACAATATTATTTTTGGTTTTTGATTTTGTTCTTTTTATTTTGTTTTTGTTTTGTTTTCTTTTTAATTTTTTCTATTTTTGTTTTGATTTTTGTATTTACAAATATACACAAATATATACAAGCACATTTTATTCCATTTGTGGAGGAAAATATATTTAATGTATCTGCAGGTATATTTACACACATGAGCCCCTATCTCCCTCTACTTTGGCTTTTATGCGGTCATGCCCATGCTGAGCCTCCCTTGGGATTAGGTTGCTCAATATTTATTCTAAATATTTTCCCTCTTTTTCTTTTTAATCTTTATTCTTTTATTTTTGCGCAAAACATGCTAATTATTACTTTTTACACAATGCGTGCTTTTGGTAATTATTTGTATTTACACATATCTACATGCATTTGCAAAGGTTTTTGTAGCTAAAATATAAGAATAAAGAGTGATGAATGGGTATTCATCAGTTAATTGTTGATGCATGGATATTAAGGATATCTTACAACTAAGAGAGCAATCGACACAGTGATTGTCAGACCTAATTTGTCGGGAACACAAAATTTCCAAGACCAGATGTTAGGATCCCTCCTCGATTTCTCAGTTCATCAAGGAGTTTTACCATTATCACCATGAACAAATTGCAATTGCACATGTTCCTACATTATGTTTAACGTATTATGGCTAAAGACTGTCTGGGTTTAGGAATTCTCCTTTATTACATCTTGATAGAGGTACATATGTAACTCTATAGAATAACAGTTTAAATATGTGGAATAATTTTGTTTTTTTCGGGCTCATGCGACCCATATTGCAATCAGGATCGCTGCCATAAAATTTATTTATGACAACAAATAATTTGACATTCATTGAAATATCTTCTGTAAATATATGTAGAATAACAAATATTATGCATTGCATTATTCTTTATTCACAATGGTTATCATATCTATTTCTATATTGCTAGCAATGGCTATCCTAACAATATTTATCAGTCAACTTTCATTTTTGAATCAATGACGATTAATGCAAAATTTAATTCAACAAATAATTTCATTGTAAGAACCTTCAACAAAGAATATGATATTTATTGTGAATAAAAAGAACAAAAGATAATTAATTTACATTGATAAGCATGTAGGATTCGCTACATGACATTGACTGAAATAAATACTTTTTACATATACATGTTCTTTCATGCCCCGATCAAATATTTGATTAACAACTATTTGATTAAGCGGTGGAGGCGGCCGTCGGTTGCGAGTCGCTTGCACTCCTCAGGGGGGGCTGCACCGCAATTCCCCGGTGCCATTGATGGGAGGAGTTAATTCTTGCAATAAATATTGGGTGCCATATATGGAGGATTTTCAAAACCATACGTCCATTGCTTTGACAAGGGAGCCCCTTCCGATAAATGGAAACTTTTCATGCACGTTTCCAGGGAGTTCCATGCAGAGGGATTTGATTGAGGGGTGTGACGTGGAAAAAGCTGGACCTATTTTTCCTTCGGATGATGTCAATCCCGTAGTGGGTACGACCACAACCACTCTCGGTGCCTCTGACGTTGGCACAAGGACCGATGCCGGTATTTTTGCAGCTGCATCCATGACTTTCGCTGTTGACTTTTCATGTTACTCGGGCCTCGACCACACGATGCCGGTTCAGTCAAGCGAGGTTGCGCTTCGGGGCAGAGGAGGAGGTTTGTTTTCTTTTGGGAGCACGGAGAAGGTGACTGGGGGGTGCAGGGATCGTGCGGGGAAATGGAAGAGGAGAAGGGACTTGGGCAGGGGAGGTGCACTGGATGGGCTGGAGAGGTCACCGTCCTCGGGTGCACGCTCCCCTACTTCCAGAAAGCGACATCGTGTGGACGGTGGGCCACGGCCTCTGGTTGACGTAGAGGGGGGAGCTGAACACTGTGCCTCGGGAGATCAGCTTATGTTGGAGAGTAATGCATCTGTAGAAGGAGGAGGGTCAGTTGAAAAGAGGTCAGTGGATTGTTTGCGACAACAAGTGGCTCAATGTATTCGAGTGGAGTTGGAGGGGGATGCGCCCTTTGTTGATAAATGAAGATTGTCTCGTGGAATGTCCGTGGCCTGGGGAAGCTAGACAAGAGATGAGCTGTCAGTTCTTTGATAGATGAGTGGCGAGCGGATGTGGTATGCTTGCAAGAGACGAAGATGGAGACGTGGGACCTTCCTCGGTGGGGATCGTTGTCTGGGTTAGACTTTCTGAATTCAAAGCAGTCCCTTCAATTGGTGCTTCAGGAGGCATCCTTGTTGGCTGGAATGGTGACTCCCTGGAGTTGCGTGATTCGGTGGAGGTCAACTCACATTGTCGGTTGTTCTGGTGCGTAGGGCCGATGATGTCCGCTTCCTTTTTTCTGCAGTATATGGTCCTTCAGGTGTGCATGCTGGTTCGGATCTTTGGGAGGAGCTTTGTCTTACGCAGGCGAGGTATGAGGACCTCCCTTGGCTCATTGGTGGTGATTTCAATGTAACCTTATTATCCTCGGATCGTCCTCGGGATCGGGGAGGATTGGATCCTGGCTCGCCTGCTTTCAGGGAGTTTGTTGAGGGGCACTCCTTGGAAGTATTTGATGCTTTGAAATCACATTATACATGGCAAAATACTTCCTCAAGATCTAGGTTGGATCAGTTTCTTTATTCGACAGAGTTACTGGAGGCCTTTCCGCTGGCATGTACTAGCTCCTTGCCACGTTGTCATTCTGATCATACACCTATCTTTTGGGACTCTGGTGAGTCGACTCGGTTGGGCAGCATCTTTCGATTCGAGTGCTCTTGGCTCTTGGAGGAGGACCTCAGGGTTCGCGCTGCCCAGTGCTGGAGAGAGGTTGATTCTTATAGATCGGCTTTCCGAGATATGGCGGCTCGTTTGAGAGCGGTTAGGTCGATGTTGATGACGTTTCGTAGGGAGCTCAGATTGCCTCGTAATGAGAGAAGATACCTGGCTCAGGCAGAAGTGGCTAGACTTGATAGAATGGAAGATACCGGGGATCTATCTGAGGAGGAGAAGCTGACGAGGTTGGTCCAACACATGGTGTTACTGGAGGAGGACAAGAAAAGAGAGGTTGAGTGGAGACAGCGGTCGCGCCAAACTTGGTTAAGGGAAGGTGACACAAATACGAGATTTTTTCATGTTGTGGCAAATGGAAGGAGATGACGAAATTTCATCCATTCTTTAGAGGTTAGGGGAGTACGCGTTGATAGAGAAAGGGAGATCGGGACTACAGTGGTTGAGCATTTCAGGGAGATGAGTAGGAGGGACCACCTCGGTGGGGTTCGTTGGTATGATAGAGAGGTACCTCAGGTTTCTCAGGTGCAGGCAGCTCAGTTGATTTCCCCATTCACTCTTCGGGAGGTTTATGCAACTGTGCTAGATTTGAATGCGGATGGTTCTCCGGGGCCAGATGGTTTTCCGATTTTCTTCTTCCGTGAGTTCTGGGATTTGGTGGGACAGGATGTGTTGGCTGTGGTGGAGGAGCTGAGAGGAGAGAATCATGGTTTTGATCGGCTAAATCGTTCTATAATTTTCCTCCTGCTAAAGAGGGAGGTGGTGGATCGAATTGAGGACTACAGGCCTATTGCCCTTTCAAATGCCATCTACATCATTGTTGCAAAAGTTATTACGAATAGACTGCATGTAGTTCTGAGTAACATCATCAACGATCCGCAGACTGCTTTTGTCCCTGGCAGGCTTATGATGGATGGTATGGTCATTGCTTCAGATATTGTTGCTGATTGGAAAAGAAGGAGGGTCAATGGTTTTCTTTGGAAGATTGATTTCTCCAAAGTGTATGACTGCGTTAGCTGGAAATTTATCTGGGCATCTCTTTCCAGACGTGGCTTCCCTGATGAGTGGATCTCCTGGATGAAGAGGTGTGTGACGATAACTTCGTGCTCGGTGCTAATTAATGGTAGACAGGAGGGGGGGTTTTCAGCCTCAAAGGGGGGTTAGGCAAGGCTGCCCGCTAGCTCCTCTTCTTTTTGTTATTGTGGCAGATGCATTGTCAAGGATGGTGACTCGTGCGGTGGAGGGAAACTTCTTCAAGGGTTATACTTTAAATGGTTTATCTATCCCGTTACTGTAGTATGCAGACGACAAGGTCCTATTTGTGGAAGGTGGTTCTCATGAAGCTGAGTGATGAATACCCATTCATCACTCTTTATTCTTCTATTTTAGCTACAAAAACCTTTGCAAATACATGTAGATATGTGTAAATACAAATAATTACCAAAAGCATGCATTGTGTAAAAACCTATAATTAGCATGTTTTTGTGCAAAAATAAAAGAATAAAGAGCAAAAAGAAAAAGAGGGAAATATTTAGAATAAATATTGAGCAACCTAACCCAAGGGAGGGCTCAGCATGGGCCTGACCGCATAAAAGCCACAGTAGAGGGAGATAGGAGCTCATGTGTAGATATCTATGTAAATAAATAAAATTATATTTTCCTCAACCAAAAATATTCTTGTAAATATTTGTATATATTTAGAAGCTATTAAAAACAAAATAAAAATCTAAAAAATTCAAAAATGCAAAAATATCCCTCCACCATGTGCATAGACCATCATTCTTTATTTATTTAACCCTATAAATAAATGTATTTATTTTCAAAACTTTTTGTGAATATTCTATGGTATATATTGTAAATAAAAGAAATAAAAAGAATTAAAACAAAAATCAAATAAAAATAACAAAAATTAAAAATACAAAAATATATTACATATGCCATGTATATAAGTGTACATATATATTTATTTCACCCTTGTATATAAACAATAAAAATAAAATAAAAATACCCTTTTATTCCTAATTTCATACTCTAAATAAATAAAATATAAAATAGGGATAAAATTGTATAAAAATAATAATTAAAAATAAAAAATCAAAAGCATCCATATTGTATATATACCTATGTAATGTAAATACCTCATTTTTATTTCCAAAAATTAATTAAAAATCACCAAAAAATAGAAAAAAATAAAAGAAAAATATTTCATGTTTTAAGTTTTTCTTAATTCGGCCATTTTCTACCTTAAAATAAATAATCAAAAAAATCACCAGATGGCAGCTCCTGATTGGTCCACGGGGGATTGTTGACCCCGGTCAACTCCCCCGCGGACTCTTTCCTTTTGGGGAGATACGCGACCGGCCCATCTTCACCGATTTTTCCACGCGTCTCCAGCCTGTCGCCCACGCAAACCCCGCGCCCGGATCCTTCGCCGATCATCCGACATCTTCGCCCGATCCTTCGCCGCGCGATCCATGCCTTCCATAGCCGTCGCCTCCCAACCCTAAGCGAGCCTGCAACTTTATATATTCTCACCTCCGCCGCCTCCGCGCCCCATCTTTGGACCTTCTCCTTCTTCCCAGTGAACTCCGGCGGCATCGCGAGAGTGACAGCAAGCGATCGCCGCTGTTGCAGCGAGGCGAGGAGGCGAATCCACTGATCCGGCGATCTCCGCCGCCTTTGCTCCGCCACCAGCGTGAGCACCGAGCCTCGGGCCGAGACGACCCTCGAGGCTACGACCAGGAGCACCCCCTGCTCTTCCCCAGTCTCTCCGACCACCCAGGTAGAATTCTTAGGCCGTAAAGTAGCGTAGCTTTCGATTTTTAGGTTACTGTTAGTTTTGCTCCGCCGCCGTCGCCAACCACCTCCGATACCCCATTTATCATTCCGACCCGACCATCATCTCCGTCAGACTTCTCCGCACCTTCTTCACCCCTTCGCACAACCCAGATCGCACAGGATCTGGGAATCGAGCTCCTCCGTCTACCGCCTCGCCGGAGCTCGCCCATCTCGTCTCCCCGATCACCTTCACCACGCCTAACAGGGTCGAGGCACTTTGCCCTCGACCCGCGAAGCTTCTTGTGCATTTTGCAGGTCAAAAGGAGGCCATCTGAGGTCCCCTCACTTCCAGGCCAGAAGCTTCATCTCCGCCGACCTCGCCGGAGCTCTCCAGAGCTCGGCTGGGTCATCGGAGACCACCAGCCGCTGCGGAACGCCATCGCGGAGCTTCTCCGATCTTCAGGCGCAGCAGAGGAGGTCAGGAGCGCACTCACGAGGCCGGCGAAGTTTGCCGGCCACCTGTTCTTCCATGACCTTCAGAAGCCATCCGATCGTCCCTCTCGCTCCAGATCTGATCTGAACCATTCATCTGTGGAGCACTGCCACCGTCCGATCATCCCGAGGGTCGATCTTGACCGCTCGCGCAGAGAGAGAGGCACCAGCTAGCCTCAACCGTCAGATTCGCCACGCGTCCTCCTCTCAGCCGTCGATTCACCAAGAGTATCTCCACCACGCTTCGTCACCGTCAGATCTGCCACGTGGAATACTTTCCACCGTTCGATCAGGCCAGCCCTTTCAGAGTGAAAGTCGCACCCGTTCTCCACCGTCCGATCAGCCACGTGGCGCACATCAGGCCGTCGATAATAATAAAAGGGGTAAATTCATCTTAGGCCCCTCTGTTTGTTTCATTTCATTTTAGTCCTGTAATTTTTAAATTAAGTTGTTTATTTTCTGGGATATTTACATTAAGGACCTCGTACGTACTTTATTTGCACTTATACCCCTGTCTACGTGGACCACGTGCTTCGTCACGTGAACTTTATTGGGTTATTTGCAATATAAACCCTGTAGTTCTGGATGTTACGGATTGGATAAAAAGTTTTCTTTATTTGCATTTATGCCCCTGTGCGTGATTTAATTCCCCATGTGCTATATTTTTGGGTTATTTGCAGATAAGCCCCTGGACTTTTGGTACTTGTTACCAATAAGCCCTCGGAACTTATTTTTTCTTACATTTGGGTCCCTGAGTGCCCCAGGCACGCGCTTGGCACGTGTTTTGCTGGGTATTTTGCACCAGGACCCCCAGAACTTTGGGTATTTGCACTTTAGTCCTTGTGCACAGTGCCCTACCTTCATTTTTGAATAAAATATCAAACCACCTCCAAATTCGATGAAAATTTGATACATGGCTCCTGCCATGGTGTAGAATTTTTGTGAATTTGTGAGGACATTTTTTATTTCATTTTCTATTTTTAAAAATTCAATAACCCCTATTTTTGCTACGGTTTAGAGTCAAAAACCCCAAAAATATATAAAAACCCTTCTAAAAATTCCATAAAAATTAGTTACTGTTGGTTTTGTGTTCCTTGATTTTCTAGCCAATTTTGGCTATTTTTCACTGCTTAAAAACACTAAAAACTTAAAAACACTCAAAAACTCATAAAAATTCTAGTAAATACACCAAAAGCCCAAAAACAATAATTTTGGTACTCAAATTTTCCTTGCTTTATCTAGTTTGCAGGAAAAATACCTCCAGGCCCTTCTAAGGTCTTTAGATATTTTATCTAGGGATTTTGGTCCTGGCTGGACAGTACCCCTCGCTTTTCGCACTGTTTGATTTTTAGGAAATAAAATAAACATCAGAAAAATCTCAAAAATTCACCAAAAACATAAAAAAATATAAAACACATAAAAATTTTTTTGTTTGAATTTTTGCTTGCTTTTTAATGCTTTAAATAAATTGTTCAAGTTAATGGTTTGTGTGCTTTTCCTGTTTTCTTTGTATTCCAAAAATCCTAAAAAAAATAGAAAAACCCTTAAAAACACTAAAAAGTACTCTCTCGGATTTCTGACTACATCGTAGGCCACAAGGCCAATCTGTGCTCCTTGTGTTCGACCCTGGGTGCTATACCAGGTTAATCTCATAGCAGGACCACTCTCTTTTGTGCTCGATTTGTTTTACATGTTCTGAGTGGTTGATTTTTCTTGATATACCTAGTCTGATTGATTGAGGTCGCAACGACCATTTCTTTACCTTTACCTTAGTCAGTCGGGCGGTTGTCACTGAGCGAATTGCTACAGTTTTGGAGCTATTTGGGAAAGTGTCAGGGCTGAAGCTCAACGAGGAGAAATCAATTTTTATCCCTTTTGGTCTTGCGGAGGGGGAGATCGAGGCTTGTGGTGCTTTCCTACATTCGCGGCGTGGGACTCTCCCATTCACCTATTTAGGGTTACCTGTGGTGGATGGGCATTTGAAGCAATCAGACTGGTCTCCTGTGGTTGAGAGACTTGAGAGCAAGCTTGCGGGATGGCGTGCTTCCTGCTTATCACGAGGTGGACGTTTGGTGCTCTTGAGGTCGGTACTTTGTGCGATACCTGTCTTTTTTCTATCTTCTCGCTTTCTCCCGGTTGGGATTCGAGGACGATTGGAGACTCTGATGCATAAATTCTTTTGGGTTGGCACTCCGCTTGTTTCTTGGGGGGCTGTGATGCTTACCAAGGCCGTTGATGGTGGGAGTTTTAAACCTTGAGGCGATGAACAAGGCCCTCCTGGAGAAATGTATCATTCGTATTTGGAGTGATGGTTCAGATACACTTTGTACACTTCTGAGGATGATCTATGGTGTGACTGGAAACTTGGAATGGCGTCCTAGTAGAAGGGTGAAACCTTCAATTTTTTGGCGTGGAGTGTGCTCGGTGCTTCCACAGATTTCTCCACATCTAGATCTTGTGCTGAGGGATGGTGAAGGAGCTAATTATTGGAGATGGGCTGATGGTGATTTTAGTGTCAAGAAAGCATACAAAGTCTTATATGCTTCCATCGTCTTTGATCCGGGAGTTGCGATTCCAAGCTTAGGGCAAATCTGGTCTTGGAGGATTCCTAAAAGAGTGAAAATTTTTCTCTGGTTGTTCAGGAGAGAGCAGGTGATGACCGACGCTCGGAGGGCCAGGCTCTTTGGGGCTAGCAGCTCATGCATGCGGTGTGTAGAGGAGGTGGAGGATGCTAATCATCTATTTTTTATTTATTCTTCATCGAGGCAGATTTGGGTAGGGGTCAATTTAACTGTTGTTGCACCTATAGTGGTTAGAGAGTTCTGGGAGTCCATTGGTCGTTTCGGGACGTGCACCATCGCTGAGAAACAACATGGCGCATAAATTTTGTGGGCGATTTGGTTGGCAAGGAATGGAACTATCTTTCGTGAGGAAAGATGTTTTATTGAAAATGTAATAGATCATTCCAGACTCCTATATGAGTCTTGGTCATTGTAACCTTTGTACTTAAGTTGTGAATATAAGTTTTTGGGTGTCCTCCTTCACGGTGTGACACCCTTTTTCCTTTAAAAAAACTATTTCAACATCGAAAAAATCCATAACTCAATTCACATACCAGTCTTACATTACTTCACCAATTAAAACTTTTCATTAAGGGGAGTATATCCCTTGTTGTAATCTAAACTACAACAATTTTGTTGTATCTTTCCTTATTCTATTATAGAATGTTTTCAAAAATCCAACCATGTGGACTGATCTATGAATATTTTTCTACATACCTGTTGAATTTCACATAAATTTGACATGTCTAACTATTTTCTCTTAATGATCAAATGTCCGATGCTTTTGAAATTGATTTAAGTTCTTTAAATTTTTGTTGGAGCAACAAAAGATTGATGGTGGATAAGAACTAAATTAAAGAGAGAATAAAGATTAATGCTCAATGTAGATTTAAACTCAAGAACTTCTTTTCATTAAACCGGAACTTCCATATAAGTATTGGACTTTACAAGAATAGGACTTATAATGCTTACAATAAAAGAAGAGTGACTTACAACACTTGGAAGGAGGAGGACATTTGAGAGACTCTTGTTTTGGTAGAGGACTTCTTTTTATTGTTGTGTTTGAAATGAGGACATCTTGGGTGGTATTTATAGGCCAACCAAGAGGGTGGAGATATTTTGGAAGAGAGATCTATATTCCTCTTCCATGTTAATCCGTTAAGTGCAAAAATTTAGATATTTTAGTGGGAGGTGGAGAAATATTTAAATATTTTCTCCACCCCTCTTTTTTCCAGTGCATATCTTTATTAGACTTCTCCATATGTTGGTGGAATATATAGGCTCACTTGTCTTCATATGATTTGGAGAATTGTAGGTGTATTTTTATATGAGCCCATTGCAATAACAATACTTCTTGGACAAATTATAATTATATTTTCAATAAATTTGACCTCTCCTTTGATCTTTAAAATTAAGTAGCTAGAAATCGAATTTTTGCCCAATTATATATATAGGAGTGATCCTATGAGAGCAAAAAGTTGTGAGAGCATGAGAGGATTGATTCTGGACCACATGATTCCGTTTTCTCTCTCATAGTCTTCTCTCTCCTAGGTGAATCATGTGGTCCAGAATCAGCCCTCTCATGCTCTCACAATTTTTTGCTCTCATAGGATCACTCCTATATGTGTGTAGTACAATATTCATATATTCAAACTATGTGGTTGGATTTTTGAAAGCAATTTTATAAACAAAAAGGAAGGAAAGGTAAAGCTGGGCTGGTGTAGTTTGAACTACAATAGATGATCAACTCCCATCATTTAAACCATATGCAATCTTGGGATTGTGTGCGATGGAGTAAATCCTTTGTTGTAACCATTTTTACAGCATAGTTTTGTTATAGTCATCATCTTCTTCTTTTGTTAAATATTTTCTCAGAAATCCAATAACATAGATTGAATATTTGATCAATGTTATGCATACCTACCAAATTTAGCCATATACAATATAATTTACTATCTTATTTTAACCATCAAAAGAAACGTCAACTTTCAAACAACTTAAAACCTGTTTAAAAAAGAATAGGATTTTTTATTGTTAAGATAAAATAGCAAACTATATCAGATTTCAGCAAAATTTGATAGTCAGATTTTTGGAATCAATTTCAAGAAGAAGATGAGTAGTACGTCAGATTCTTCTGTGAAAATGGTCAAGGCACCGAGTGCGAAGGAAAAGAACGACGACGTATCCGAAGAAGCGGTGGGCGATTAAAAACTCACGTTTCACTACAGTCCACGTTATTCCTACGTTTGGATGGAAGCTGGAAACCATGAGAGACACTTCGAGATGCACCATCCCCAAACCCCTAGAAGACCCGAGTTCATGATGGCGACCTATCTATGACTATGAGAAGCTCTAAGAACGTCTACAGAGCTCGCAGGCCGTACGTATTACCAACCTAAATATCGATCATTCAAAACAGGCGATCTGACCCATTACCCACTTCAACAGAGGAGAGAGTTCAGTTCATGAACCCTAACGCGCGCACGCGGTGAAAACATGATGAAACAGCGGCGTCCTCCCGTTGCCCACCGGGCGGACGCGAAGCTCATCCACTCCGTGTTTCCACGTCCCCACCAATACATATATATAAACGGACCCGCAAGCTACCGCACCCTTCACCAGTTATCTATCCACAGATGATGAAGGCACGAGCACCCACCCGTGAAAACACGTACACGCAGATCTAAACACCAATCCACTCATCTCCTCCTTCAAACTTTCATTTGTTTCGTTAGCTTTGTGTACGTAACGAGTCCTTATCGACGACAACTCTCTTTCTCAGGGCCGACGGTCTTGTGGTTATGGAAGGGGAAACCCCTCGCGAAATTGGCCAGCCGTTGTGCGACAACAAAGGGAATAGAGAACAGCAACAACGGCAAAAGAGGGAGGGGGCGGAGTCCGTGGGGGTGACTCTGCAGTCGCTGATCGACGAGGCGTCCGACTTCCTGCTAGGGCCGACGTCGGAGTCCCAGCAGTCGTCCCTCGCGGACCATGACCTCATGGCTTGGTTCCACTCCACGGATGCTGGCGTGCTCAACCAGCTGAGCCCCTCGATTGGCTCCTGCAGCGCCAGCAAGAGGAACGTCCTCGTCCAGGGTCGCATCCCAACCATTCACTCCTCCGATCTCGGAAGCGCCATCGACGGCAAAGTGAAGTTGGTAAGCTTGTGCCGATTCGATCCTCTATAGTTAACTTTGAGATGGTAAGTCAACGTCAACCTAAGCGCACGTTTCACGTGGCGTGCTGTGAGGAGGGAACGAACCCACACGGAGGATACGCATAAAAACAAAGCACGACCGCACCTATATATATAAACGAGTAATGGAAGAGATTGATTTCGGTGTCATCGTCACCATTTATTTCCTTCTGATCGTGGTGCTAACTGATGTTCTGGCTAATGGGATTCATTCAGGAAATTGAAGAGGAGGAGGAGGAAGATGAGGAGGAGGATGAAGACAAGGGTAAAGCGGTGGTGGAGAGGTCGAGGATTCCATGCCGGAAGATCTACTGGGACGAGAAGAGAAGGGGCACGGCGTGCAGGCCATTTGATAGGGGGGAGACCGCTAAAAGCACTGCGCACAGCCATTACGAACGTGTAAGCTCTTCCAATTCCTGCTGATATCATCTAATTTTTCCGGGTAAACTTCTGCAATCATGATAATTAAAAGCATCGAGTTTCTGTTTGCGTTTCGTAACACGAGGTTCGTATTACCGAAGCAGTTTCATTGCGCTCTAAGTCTGAACACCTGAGATATATATCGTTGGACTCATTTTAGTCTTAAGACCTTCATTAAAACTTGTTCTTGTCACGTTTAAGGATCATCAAGCTGATGCCTTTGAAGTGATCGACTAAGAAAAAAGTGGGTCTTGGTTAGTTTTACGTAATAAAAACCTAACGACATGCATATCAACTGACGTGCTAACGCTCTCTGTGTCTGTCATTTTCCCTTCTTCAGTACATCATGTGTTTCCCAAGGAATTTTTACTCTACAAATCATATAATATATATTGTTTAGTTGTTATATGACTATCCATAAAATCTTCCATTAATGTTTAACACATGTCCGTTCTGTCAACTTACTCCACCAACTTGACCATCAAACACAACCTAATGATTCATATTAAAAGCTAAGTTTTTTCATCACTACAACAATTTCAGCTACACTACGAACTACACAAAATTTCAAGCAACTGATAATTCGAATATTCATGATCATATCTTTCGAGTTAAACATTTTAATATTAGCTTTTGTTCATTTTAATATTAGCTTTTGTTCATGTAATTAGCAAGGAAAATCATCTTTCTTTTTAAAGGTTTATACAACAATGATTTATATGTTATCTTATTCGTTAAACTTTGTACAAATCTTCTCTAAATTTACCAATGAATAGAAGAAAACGCCAATGTATAATTGTTATTATATGATTCATTGCTAGAAATATAACAACGAATACAATAATCGTTATGACTTTTAAAAACCAAGTAAAATTAATCATTGTTATACATTTAATACGGATATGGCAATGCATGTTTGGTTATTCATTGACTTTGGTAAATTTGTTAATTTTTTGATTAAATTTATAACAATGAATATTATTCGTTGCTTCCTTATTTAAAATCGTAATGAGTATCATATTCATTTCTATATTGCAAATAACAAATCATATAATATCAAATATCCGTTGATTTTTCCTTTTTTTGAATCTAGGAAAAAGGAGGAAACAAGCGTAGGTGCCCACCCCAATATATTAAAATAAAAAAATCAATACAACCACGATTCGAGGAGAGTCCGAGTAAGATGGATTACATTCTCAACATAGAACCTTTCTGCGTGGAAACTTACACCATTTCTAGAAAGCCAGAGAGCCCATAAAACCATCATTGCTAAATGGGTAATGATTAGTATAAATCTTGATGAAAAAGACAAATGACAACCATTGTTATATGACCTTTGACAACGAATGTCAATCTGGGTCTATCCACTGGGTACTCCATTCAAACCTATCCCATTTAAGGACCCGAAACCCACCCCATTTACTTTTGGACGGGTTTGGGTTTTGAATTGACTACCCATGCGGGTATGGGTATGGGTTTGGGATTACCTTATGGGTACCCGTATCCGAATCTGCCCCAAATCTGAATAAAAAATATATAAAAAGATAGATGTGTGTGTTGCATTTTAATCAAACTAGACCCAAATCCATTTCATATCTAATATGTATCGATTTACATGTATAAATATTCAACTCAATTTTCTCCTCTCCATCTATTTATTTCATATTCAACTAACTTTTTGTATCTTTAATAAATAAAAACTATCAACACAAATGAGTTAAACACTTAACATATATAAGCATTTAATATTATCTATATATTGCACAATTTTATGAATCATCATATTACACAATCTCACTCTATTTCGTCTATATGTGAAAATTTTGTATACATTTATAAAAAACTTAAGATTTACCATGTCGAAGATATGAGTACCCATTGGGTACACAGCTATCTGACGGGTATATGGGTAGTGCCCTTCCGTTGATATACTTGCCAAAAAAATACGGTCGTAAGTGTCATTGAAAAAGCTCGGAAGAACAGATATATAAATCAAGCATTTTAATCCCAATTAAATTCATATGTTCTATTTGTATGTTGTTGGGTGATATATATCTAGCATGCACAAGGCCCAGAAATATTAAACCTGCGCATTTAAACAGCTTTTTTTAGGACCACGTTATAGCCACAAGGCCAAGTCCGATTAAAGCCCAGTAAGTTGGACTAATGATTGGATTTCTATCTAATTCCGTTTATTGTTTTAAAAAAGTATTTAATTGTAATAAAATATATGAAATGAGGAGAATGTTGCCTCTGTGACGAACTAAGTTCTGTTGCATTTTTGTGCAGAAAAGAAGAGAAAAGATCAATCAAAGGATGAAAACACTGCAAAAACTGGTGCCCAACTCCCATCAGGTGGCGTATATATACGATCCATCTTTTCGCCCTCGCTATATAAGACGAACATGTGTTCATTCTCATCGTCATCGTTGTTGCAACAGAATGACGACAAGGCCTCCGTTCTCGATAAGGCGATTGATCATATCAGAAACTTGCAATCCCAAGGCCAGATCACCAGCAATGTCAGCAAGAGCAACAACTACAATAGCGCGTCTCACACGATGATGCAAATGATGCAGCAGCAGCAGCAGCTGCGACCATCCAGCAACATGGCCACGATGGGGATGGGAATGCCAATGGGAGGCATGATGGATATGAAGTACTACAACCAGCAGATGCAATCTGGAATGGCAATGCCTGCCATCTTCCCCTCCATGGTTTTCCCTTGCTTCCAAGCAAACATGCTAACAGATGGAAATCGCGGCTACCAGAACATGCAGGCTCCTAACCCTGTAGGTTCACCTATTAATCTTTGTTTCCCATTCACTGCTTACCAAGAACGGGTTAGTATAATTAGTTGCTATGAACTTGTTCTTGGCATGCGACATATATCGAATTTGAGATTTTATCGTGATATTTATATATGTATCCGTAGGTGCCGACGAACATGGGCATGTTCAATAGGATGGCAGCATTTTTCCAGCAGCAGCAACGCGATTCCCTGCCTCCCAAAGAGCCTAGGTAGAATATAAGCACTTCCAAACTATCAATATTGTTCAGCTTTTTTAGTGGCAAGTTATGAAATCTATCTGGCAAGACACAACAAACATGCTGCTGCGTTGAATGATTTTCAGATTGACATGTAACGAGGCGCTGCGACATTAATGTTGAGGCAGGAGAGAACAAGTACTAATTAGTAAGTCCGTTGTCCCTGATACATCGCGGCTGCTTCTCGTCATATGGGAGAGACATTTCATACCTTTCCGATTGGAAAAGACGTTGGTGCTAAGCTAAGTGATGGAGATTATGAAGCATCTCAAGGATGACCCATCTCAAAGGTGGACTCGGAGTTTTCGAGTCCCAGATAGAGGTTGGATTGACATCTCAAAGATCGGATGTTCACCTTTGCTCAATTTACTGTGGAATAGCTCGTGTTCGATCTTCTTCTCTCTATTTTTTAGATTTGGACGGAGCGGTAGCTTATTGGTTTTCTCTGTGCCGTTGATGCTACAGTGAAGGACGATCCAATATGCATGGATTCTCGTATTCTTAGAGTTCTTGACGCAGCGAATGGTAGCGAGCATGTTCAAAAGCCCCCTCAACTATATATCTGCCTTTTTGATAATCTAATAGTTTTTTATCTAAATTTTCATAATTTTAATACATAGTAGGTGTTGGCGAGATAAATTGAATTGCGAGGACTTTCGCAAGAGTTGGAGGTTAATTACGAAAACCTTTCCAACATCGTGTGGAGAGACGACCTCTTCTTTTCTTGCAGGTTGGCCAGAGCATTCCGTCCATAGCACTCATTGTCTTTGTCAGACTACCATGTTACCTCTTTGACAGTTTCTTTGAGAAGTCAGGACACTCGTTTTGCAGTTCGTGATTGTCCCTTGCCTGATCTCAAGTGGGAACTCAACCCTTTGACTTAGGAACTTAGTTAGATAGGCGGGTAGTTGTTCCGAAAATTTCAAGGGATTTGAATCGACTATCTCCCCGAGAGGAAGAGGTCTTTCTGTGAGACCACAATACCTTAGGCAACTCCTCATCCCAACTGCCCTTTTCCTTCTCTACCCTCCTCTTCAGTACTGAAATGACATCGGTCTTCTCCACTTTTCCTTTGTATATATTTAATGGTCGGAGGATGAGCAGCAAGAAAAGCAAACTTCAAGCTAATTGCCTATCTGCTTCAACCCCGTGAGGAAGGAAAACCCTATAGACCTATATAGAAAGAGGCAAAGAATGCGGGGATAAGGAAGGGACATGAATGAGAGAAGAATCATAGGGACAAGCATGGACGATTTCCGGCTAAGGAGTGGCACGACACGAAGGGGACCGTAGTAGAGTGAGTGAGGCTAGTCCTCATAAAGGACTACACAACAGTGCAGACTGGGTTTCCTTAAAGAAAGAGGGTCAGGAAGAGATCTTTCCTTATGGGCACTAGCTTCCTCCGTGAAAGGCAAAGGAGGTTCGTTGAGGGACTGAGGCTAAAGATCAGAGTTACGTAGCTGCAGGGATAAAAGGAGCTACAGGAAAGGAGTCGGGTACCTTCCCCTCCATCTCTAGCCTTCGTTCTAGCCTGATGAATCTCCATTTCATCCCCTTTATTATTTCATTTTAACCTTTAAATCGTAGCTAAATGCATGTATATAGAATTATTTTTTGCCAAATAACCTTCATTATTTATCTGTAAAAATTGTATAAAATACTGAATTAAATGCTAAAATAAAAGAATAAAGAAAAAGAAACGAAATACCATATGTATGGAGTGACCATAAACCCCGAGATCTAAGGATCATGATGACTAGATCGACAAGGAATAAAGTAGTGGAAAGATAAGGGCTGATAAGTACAAAGAAACCCTAATTTTCCATTCCCTAATTAATTCATTTTGGAACATCTTTAATTTTTTGTTATTTATGCCTCAATCAATAAATTTGAACATGAAACTTGTAGATAAAAATACAAAGAAAAATAGATAATTTATTTTTCATTTCAAAATAATGCATAGTGTCCCCAAGACACCTAGAGTAAAAAGTTGAAATAAAAACTTCCCAGACCTGTATCTTCTCCACATGAGATCAAAATTCACCAAACTTACATTTATTGTTCCTAAAATTAAATTATCTACTTAATAAATGTAGTTTCATTCAATTTGGAGTTAAGATGTAAAGTTAGATTTTGAGCCTCTATTGTACAGTTTACCTGTATATATATTTATTTTATTTATTCTTTGTATTTCCACTCTTTTATATTTTTAAAATTTAGAATATTAGTTATAATACATGTACATAATAAAAATTAATTTAAAAACTAAAATACATTAAAATAAATAGTATTTTAATTTACATAGATGAATGTACCTATAGTATTCCTATATATTATATGGGAAAATGGGGTTGCCCCTTGGTGGAGATAACTTGGCTCCTTGACGAGCCCCGCGAAAGCTGCGATAAGAAATCGTTTTTAATCGTCGATAGTGAAAATAAATATGTCGTTCGTTGTAGGCGGCAATCGGGAACAGTCAAGAAATAACCACAATTTTTTGTCAAGTTTAATCAAGTGGTTTTTATGTTTATTTTACTTGGGCAAGTCCCAAGGTCGATCACAAGGAGGCAAAGGAACAACCTAGATTAATGTCTATCCAATTTTTAGTTCGGTTTTCAAGGCGGTCTTTTTTGGAATTTTTCAATGCAATATGAGGTGCAAAATGCAAATTCGGCCAATTTTAGGGACTAGAATGTAAATTTCCATCAAACAATGTCCGAAAAAATACGAAACTTGGCCACAATGTAAATGGCAATGGAATGAATGCACTATAAATTTTTTGGAATTTTTGGATGAAATTTGAATTTTTTATGAATTTTTAAATGTAAACAGAATGATTTTCAATATTTAATTATAATAAATATTAAACCTACTTATTTTCGAGAGATAAAATTATCTAAGATCTATCACTAGATGATGGATCTCAGAAAAATCCTAAACCTCAAAAATGTGGGGTTTAATACCTACTAAAAATTAAATACTAAAAGATGCAAAATGATTTTTACAGGACAAAATATGCATGCAAATTCAATTCTTTTCAGGCACAATGTTAAGAATAATTAACTCTACAAGATGTAATTTTTCGAGAATTTTTAGAGCAACGGTTAATTCACTGTGAATTTCAGAGCAAGAAATGGGTAAAATACACCAATTTTCACTAAACAATTATTTATTAATTAACCGTCCATCACAAAAATACTCACAACATGTCACAGCGTAGAGAATTAATTAACAAACACCATGCAATTTTTAGATTAGGAAAATAATGTAGAGATGAGGTTCACTATACGAGGGAACACAGGGGTACAGATGCAATATAAATAAATAAATAAAAAGCTGCAGGGGGAACTTAAGAGCAATTACCAATAAAACAAGGGTCTTTCTGCAATTTTTCCAAGGAAGCACGTGCGTCGCTCGTGCTCCTTGGATGGCGGGACTTGTGCGTAATTCCTATAGCTTCTAGGGGCTTCTCTGAAGTTTGCCCCTGGTCACATGCCTCGCACGTGACCTAGGTGACGTGCGGCAGAAGTTCCCCACGCACGCGCTTCGCGCGTGCTGGGGCCTCGGGCTCCGAGCCCGGCGGCGAGGCGGTGTGGAGGCGGAAGGCGGGCCGGCCTGAGCGGAGGGGATGCCGCGTTGGGTTGCGTGGCTGGAGAACCACCGCCCCCCTACGGTGGTTGGGCGGAGGTGGAGGAGCAGGCCCAGCCCCTCCTGGCGGAGCTCGGCCGAGGCGGGCCCGTCGAGGCGGAGCCCAGGAGGCGAAGGCGGGCCGGCAGTGGCGTGAAGTCGAGGCGGAGGCCGGTCGAGGCGAGGCGACTGGCGGAGGTGTCGGGGAAGATGGTGCGCGGCGGGGGCGCGCTCGGCTGAAGGCGATGTCGGAGGAGCTTCAGGCGGGAGCGTAGGCGGCGAAGCTCGAAGGAAGTCGGGGACGATGGACGTATCGGCTGGAGTTGTCGAAGAAGACGTCGGAGGTCGAAGCTCGAAGCTTCTGGAGTAGCTGGGAGATGGAGTCGATGAAGCGGTCGTAGGCTCGACGGTACGGAGGTGGCCGGAGCAGAAGCAGCAAGGCCCGCGGGGGCGCTGCGACGAGGCCTGGAGCCTCGGATCTCGCCGCGATGGCGGCTCACCGGTGCTGTCACCACCGTAAGCACCCAAATCGGCGGATGCCTTGGCGTCGAGGGCGGCTGCGCCTTTAAATAGGAGAGAGAGCGAGCGGGTGCAGGAGGATAACGGTGACGCGAGGGAGCTGCGGAGGTGGTTGGCCGTTTGCGGGATATGCGGGCGACGCAGGAGGTTGAAGGAGGGAGGCGGAGAAGTCGGGGGGGAGTCGTTGGGGAAGAAGGGTTCCCGGCCGTTCGATCGGCCGAGATCGAACGGCCGCGCGTTGACCACGTGGCGGGGCAAGAGGGCTCTCCGCACGTGCGGGCTTTTTTTATTTTTATTTTTATTATTATTTTTTTTTATTTTTTTAATAAAAACGATATAAAAAACCCCAAAAAACGCTGACACGTGGCGGCCTCAGGGGCTGCCACGTGTCAGCACCAGAAAAATCGGAGATAAAAACCTTTGTAAAATCCAAAAGAAATATCAAATGACCTCGGATCAAAAAAGTTTCTTCACGAAAAATGTTTGTCTCGATGAGATCTACAACTTTCATGAAGACATCAAAGCCAAACTCGGTCAAATGTAAAAAGTGAATTTTTGGGGTATCCCATGTGCATAGAATACCTTGATTTTTGGTTTTCTAATGTTTTTTTGACATTTTTTAAACAAGATAAAAAATCCGGAAAAATATGGAAAACTCAAAGATAAATAAAAGAGACCTTAATCTAATTTTTTTGGGATTTTTATAAGTTAAGAAAATATATACATAAAAAACAAGGTCAGAAAACCGCGAAATATACAATGTACAAGAGAGGCCCAAAACCCAATTTTCACATACGAGCTCCGATTCACTTGAACTTGGTCTTGTTTTGAAGATAATTGAATGTGCATTAGTTCAAAAGTGAGTAGGATCAAATCGGACACTAGATGGGGAAGATATGTGGCTTTTAGTCCGAAAATCCTGAAACTAGGGTTTGGGTTTTTGGTCCACTTATTTGAGTTAGTGATTTTTTGTATTTTTCATTTACTCTTGTGAGTGATATGTACACAATGGAAGTGGTTTTGGTTTATTCGGAGTTAGCATGAGGGAGTTAAAAATAGGGGAAGTTAGGCTATTTACAGGTCAATTTGGGCTTCGATTTTTGGCTTCTTAAAATATGCAGAAATTAACGCTAAAATGCAATTCTTATGAAATCATGCCTGAATGCTAATTATGTGAAATAAATGCAGAAATGCAGTTGATTTTTAGGGACTTAAGCTTAATAAATGAGATTTAGAGTGATGAATCCGAGATTCATCATCCCCCTATACTTAAACCATGCTCGTCCCTGAGCATCAAAAAGACATGCCATGAAGTGAAATGAGACTGGGTTCCATACCAGGACCATGAACTGAAGGTGAAAGTGAAACTAAACTCGACCTTTGGATTAATAGTGTGGCGGAACTTCTGTGAGACTTAGAATTTTAAAATCAACAGCCCTCAAGTTCTACATATCATTGACACAGTTTCAACTCAGAAGTCATCTTAGATCAATCCTCTTCCCAAAGTATACCCTATGAACATTGAATAACCGACTCATGTGTGTGAAGGGTTTTAGCTCTTCCCATTCCAGAATGCCGGATTCCCATGCTCCTCTCCTCTCCAATAACTCATCCTCGGGGAGTCAGGTATTTCCTTCTAAGGTCTGTCGTGCTGTGTTCACAATCGAAATGGGGGAGAAGCTAGAAGAAAGAGAAAAGAACTGGAGGGGGTGGCCAGTGTAGTCACCTCTCCTTGTGAAGATGGCCAGTGTAGCCAAGTCTCCACCAAGATCTGCAGGTTTCTTGAAGCTTGGACCTTTTTGGTCGAATTTTTATTTGGTAGAATGCTTCTTTGTATTTGGAATTTTTGGTGGTTCTGCTTGGATCTTGTTTTGCCCCTACGGATATAGCATCTTTTTATTCCGTACATTTTTTGGGGTCTTAGAAAAAATTGTGCCCAGCCGTCCATCCCTTTTCCGAAGCTTTATTTCAACCCGTACTCCGGTCTTTAGATTTCCACGCTACCAGAAAAGAGACTCACATAATCTTCCAACATCCCGTCTGGGTTGAGCTAAGTGCATAGTGCGAGAGTACAAATTAATTCCCTATTCCAGAGTTGTACCCAGAATGAAGAGACCAGTTTAGACACTAAGAGTCAAACGCTGCACATTGTCATGTGGAACTTAAAGAATTAAGTCAAAAGACCTGAAGCTCTTAAAATCCTATTTCTCTGTGAAGTTCCTCTGAAAATTAGGTGGATTAAGGGCAAGCCCAGACCACTCTCGGTTTCAGCTCATAACTTGGTTCAAAACCCAATGACTTTTCACAGATGCAAATGTATGTAAAGTTGGATGAAGTGCAGGTATGTGTAATGCAGACACGATTTTTTTTTGACATTTTATGCAAGGGATTTTTTATGCAGAAAATGGAATAAGAAGCCCTTTTTTTTTGTTTTTCAAAAATTTTGGGCAAGTCAGTGTTAGTAGCAAAACTCTTTTTTTTTATTTATCTTTTTTTTTTCAAGTTAGTACCCACCCCGTAAATACATATAGACTTACGCGAAAGTACGAGATATGGGTAAAATATATACAAAGTATATATACAGACCCCCCTATACTTAGCGAGTGCTGTGTCCTCAGAGCACAAAAAGCGTAATGAAGATATAGCTCGTGCTAAGCGTAAGGGAATGTAAAATTTATATACAATGGGTTAGGAAGTAGAGTGGAAAAGAGTGAGTGAGGAGAGTATATACAGGTGGATGTCGGCTCCCCCTATACTTAGGCTCTGGACAACCTAAGTATGGAAGAAGGGTAGAAATGGAACGGTTGGGAGAATGAGAAGGATGGTATAAACAGATGGCATCGGTCCCCCCCTATACTTAGGCCTTGGCCTAAGTAGAGGAAGAAGCTGTACAAGGAGACCGATGTGGTCGGGAGGGAGGGTGGGTAGCCGAATTATTAAGGCGGTTTTCGGCTGATCTTCTTGTGAGCCTGCGGTGGGAGATCATAATGATGAGGTGAAGATGGAGCATATGATTCCCAACTACAATCAGTGTCATCCTCAGAAAAATCATGATGGATAATAGATGAAGTGTTTGAGTCAGATGAAAGATATCCATCATCAGAGTTATCCTCAGAGGAGTAGTATTTGAAAGTGGACATACTCCAAGTCTGCATATCTCTTTGTTTCTTTAATTGTTTCCTCAGAATTCGTTCCTTCTTGGGGTCGATCAATTTGTCCTCAGATGATAGCTCAGAAGCACCGGTCTCAGTCAGCTCATATGAAAGAATTTCAGTGTACTTGAAGAGGGCAGGAGCATCAGCTTTGGATGAGTAGTAGTTAGGAACGGGAGTTGTCCAATGAGAATTGAATTTTGGATCCTTACGAAGATATGGCTTTAGGGCAGCCGAACAGACTTCACTCATGTAGACTACCTTTTCCGGACCTGATGAGGGACCATCAGACGATACCTCTTCCGGAAGGTCAAAGGTGACTCTCTTTTTATTTCGTCGTGAAGGTGTCGGTTCACTTGAGTAACCAGATGAATAGCCATTTGAATTTTCCTTGGTTGGTGCTCGATCTACGTGCTTGCTCTTAGTCTCCCGTATGTTTGAGCATTCTCGATTTGGGATGATTTGGTCAAGATATTCAGAGAATGTTGCTCCTGGGTGTGACCATGCATATGTCTCAGGATCGTAGTAGAAAGATTTGTCTATTTTGAGATCCTCGGGGATTTGAATATTGGGGAGAGTCTCTGCATGTTCTTTCTCCATTGATTCGATGTTGGTGCATTCCTAAGTCGAGTTGATGTAATCCATGTAGTCAGAGTAGGTTGACCCAGGGTGTGCCCATGCATAAGTCTCCGGATCATATGATTCATATACATGATTGTCCATGGTGAGAGCGGCTGGGAATGGAGCAGGGGGGAGATTTTCTAGACCAATAGTCTCATCAACAACCTTTATCTCAGGTGTGGCTGCGGGGTATGGCTCTTCTACCGCTTCATGGTTACGGTTGTCGGGGACTTCGTGGGTTGTCTCAGGAGATCGTGGTTCCTCAAAGACAAGATCAGATCTAAGTGCTTCCAATGCTGTGAAATTGATTTCCCGAGTCTCACAATCGATACTCGCCTTGGCCAATGCCAAGAATGGCTTTCCGAGAATGATTGGAGACTGGTTGAATTCTCCTTGATGCTCAATATCAATGATCGTGAATTCTACTTTGAGCGGAGCACCTTGGAATTTCATGATGACAGAAATGGTTCCTCTCGGCCGTTTTATTGATCGGTCCGCCAATTGAATGATCTCTCGTATCTTTCGAATCGGTCCGAGTTTGAGTTCATGGAATACAGAGGTCGGGAGGATATTAATTGGTGAATCGTCATCAATCCGAGCATGGGTGAAAATTATGTCTTTGAGTACACATTCAAATCTGGGCAACCGCTTCACTATGCGGCTCTTGGTTTTTCTCCTCAACACCAAGGAGGAGGCCATTGATAATATATGTCTCTCAGTCTTTGTTCTAATCCTGCCCGATTTCTTCATCGTTAATTTGTCCAATACAAATCCTTTAAGATCGGGGAAGTGTTCAATGCCCTGTAGAAAGGGAAGTTCAAAAATCAATTTCTTTCCTAATGCTTCCCGCACGGTTGGATCCAAATTTCGCAGATCATCTTCAGTTTTGATTTTTATGAAATTTTCTGAATTTTCAATTTTTTTGTGGTTTTCAAAATTTTCCATTTTTTTGGTATTTTCTGGGTGGTGTGGGGGTGTGGGGTGTTCTTCAGATGGGCTCTGGAGTTCAGGGTGATGGTCAGAATTGTCCATAGGTCCCTGAATATCCTCAAAATTTTCAATTTCAGATCCAATCATTTCCTCATCCATTTTTATAGCCGAGCTACCAGAGATTAATCGATCGGCAAGTTCTTGAAATTTATCCTCCATTAAATCAAATTTCTTATTCATCCTCAAAATATTCTCCAAAATCTCTTCTTGGCCAAATATGAGAGCAGTTGGGGTGTGTTTTTGTAATTCAATGTCCTCTTCCATTTTTCTATATGTACTAGGAGATGGATCTCTGGAAATATCCGATGTACGATCATCATTTTCTGAAAGTATCTCCTCAATAATCATGGAAGGTGGCTGCTCATATGGTCTAGGTAAGTGGAGTTGGTCCAAGGAGAGTTGTGATCTTTTGTGGTCGGTCCAATCCTCTGTATGAGTGAAGAGGGGGTTATTATGTTCAATCCAAGGTAATGATCTTTCTTTGGTGTTCAAGATTGATGGAAGAGGTGAAGAAGTATTCAATTCGATCATGTGATTATCTTCTCCCATGAATGATGGATTGACATTGACCGAATAGGAGGGGTGAATTGTATGATCAATGTAAAGAGGATTAAATAAAGAAGTAGAGCCCTCAATCATTTCTTGGTTTGTCTGCTCTGAATACAAAGGGTTGTCATTCATGAAATAGGTCAGATTCGCAGAAGGAGATGGATTTATTGGTGGTTGAGGGGGAGGTGTTTTGGGTCTAACCGATACGAATTCGTTTTCATAGTATAGCTCTGATGGATTCTCGGATAAACGTTCGGCTATTTTTGAAAGAGCGGAAAGGAATGAGGGGTTGGGTCTGCAAGAGTTATTGGTCAAGAATTCCATGGTGGATTTTAAGGAGAGAGATGATTGCACGAGATAGTCAAGAGAAATCAAATGTGCGGCTATTGATCTTGAAATCAGTTCACGCACACCAATGCAAACACAATTCAAACCCTGGTTTCACCAACGCACACAATGAAGCCGTAAGAGTTCGGCTATTATCTTTTCAATTTTAGTTGGTGATAAGTCAATCTTGGCAAAAATTTAGTGAGCTGAGATTTCGGATTTGGGCTCTAGCCTTAAGTGTTGTCTCTCGCTCACTCAGAAAAATAGAAACATACAAGGTCGGGGTTGCTCTCCGCAAAAATTCTTGATTTTATGGATTATTTTGATCGGCTATATTTAGCAGTCCCAATTTTATTGAGGCGATCACTGAAAAATTTAGATGAGCACAAATACACGTCTACCGTCCAGTCCCAATTTCCTTTAGATTTATGTGATAAAACAAGGGGGAGAAAGTCGGGAAAAGCCGATGCACGCGGAAAACTATGATGAATGCTCAGTTAGAAGACTTATAGTGCCTCCTCGCAATCTCCATGTGGGATGCAATACAGAATTGAAAAATTTATACTAAATGCGTGCAAGCCGATAAAAACCGCACCTATGTAGAAAGTTCTATTAGCGGGAAGAATTGAGTTAAATTTTTGGCTAAGTTGAACAATCTAAGGTGCGTCTTGATTAAAGTGAAGTGTGGCTTAAGATCCTACGAGCACAATCAAAAATAAAAAACGCTCTAAGAGTCGTATGTGCAGGTCTATCCTAATCGCCACTCAAGTCGGGCCCCACCCTCTCCGGAGAGTGAAACAGGCCACGACACACCACAGAAAAAGTTCAAGGTCTTTTTTACATACGCGAGAGTCCAAACGGACACCGCTGTAAATGAGCAGAAATGGAAATTTGCAGAAATTAAAAACCTAGACTCTACGCTCTCTCACGACTCGACTCGATCTTAAATTAATTGCGGCTTCTTTGGTTGTCGGTGAAGATGCGTCGGTTTTTTGAAAAACCGCTCCACGTGCGCCGGGTACCTCGCAAGAAAAATAAGAGAGATGGGTGTAAGAGAGTGCCTCAGAAAATAATCAAAAATAAAATAAATGAAATAAATGCTTAAAAATAAATACAAGAAATAAAATGGGATTTACAGTGGAAGATTCGAAGGTCAGACTACCCGAATTTGAAAAACCGAACAAAAAATTTTCAAAACACAAAACTAAGCCGTTTGCCTCCCCGGCAACGGCGCCATCTGACGAGCCCCGCGAAAGCCGCGATAAGAAATCGTTTTTAATCGTCGATAGTGAAAATAAATATGTCGTTCGTTGTAGGCGGCAATCGGGAACAGTCAAGAAATAACCACAATTTTTTGTCAAGTTTAATCAAGTGGTTTTTATGTTTATTTTACTTGGGCAAGTCCCAAGGTCGATCACAAGGAGGCAAAGGAACAACCTAGATTAATGTCTATCCAATTTTTAGTTCGGTTTTCAAGGCGGTCTTTTTTGGAATTTTTCAATGCAATATGAGGTGCAAAATGCAAATTCGGCCAATTTTAGGGACTAGAATGTAAATTTCCATCAAACGATGTCCGAAAAAATACGAAACTTGGCCACAATAATGGAATGAATGCACTATAAATTTTTTGGAATTTTTGGATGAAATTTGAATTTTTTATGAATTTTTAAATGTAAACAGAATGATTTTCAATATTTAATTATAATAAATATTAAACCTACTTATTTTCGAGAGATAAAATTATCTAAGATCTATCACTAGATGATGGATCTCAGAAAAATCCTAAACCTCAAAAATGTGGGGTTTAATACCTACTAAAAATTAAATACTAAAAGATGCAAAATGATTTTTACAGGACAAAATATGCATGCAAATTCAATTCTTTTCAGGCACAATGTTAAGAATAATTAACTCTACAAGATGTAATTTTTCGAGAATTTTTAGAGCAACGGTTAATTCACTGTGAATTTCAGAGCAAGAAATGGGTAAAATACACCAATTTTCACTAAACAATTATTTATTAATTAACCGTCCATCATAAAAATACTCACAACATGTCACAGCGTAGAGAATTAATTAACAAACACCATGTAATTTTTAGATTAGGAAAATAATGTAGAGATGAGGTCCACTATACGAGGGAACACAGGGGTACAGATGCAATATAAATAAATAAATAAAAAGCTGCAGGGGGAACTTAAGAGCAATTACCAATAAAACAAGGGTCTTTCTGCAATTTTTCCAAGGAAGCACGTGCGTCGCACGTGCTCCTTGGATGGCGGGACTTGTGCGTAATTCCTGTAGCTTCTAGGGGCTTCTTTGAAGTTTGCCCCTGGTCACGTGCCTCGCACGTGACCTAGGTGACGTGCGGCAGAAGTTCCCCACGCACGTGCTTCGCGCGTGCTGGGGCCTCGGGCTCCGAGCCCGGCGGCGAGGCGGTGTGGAGGCGGAAGGCGGGCCGGCCTGAGCGGAGGGGATGCCGTGTTGGGTTGCGTGGCTGGAGAACCACCGCCCCCCTGCGGTGGTTGGGCGGAGGTGGAGGAGCAGGCCCAGCCCCTCCTGGCAGAGCTCGGCCGAGGCGGGCCGGTCGAGGCGGAGCCCAGGAGGCGAAGGCGGGCCGGCAGTGGCGTGAAGTCGAGACGGAGGCCGGTCGAGGCGAGGCGACTGGCGGAGGTGTCGGGGAAGATGGTGCGCGGCGGGGGCGCGCTCGGCTGAAAGCGATGTCGGAGGAGCTTCAGGCGGGAGCGTAGGCGGCGAAGCTCGAAGGAAGTCGGGGACGATGGACGTATCGGCTGGAGTTGTCGAAGAAGACGTCGGAGGTCGAAGCTCGAAGCTTCTGGAGTAGCTGGGAGATGGAGTCGATGAAGCGGTCCTAGGCTCGACGGTACGGAGGTGGCCGGAGCAGAAGCAGCAAGGCCCGCGGGGGCGCTGCGACGAGGCCTGGAGCCTCGGATCTCGCCGCGATGGCGGCTCACCGGTGCTGTCACCACCGTAAGCACCCAAATCGGCGGATGCCTTGGCGTCGAGGGCGGCTGCGCCTTTAAATAGGAGAGAGAGCGAGCGGGTGCAGGAGGATAACGGTGACGCGAGGGAGCTGCGGAGGTGGTTGGCCGTTTGCGGGATATGCGGGCGGCGCAGGAGGTTGAAGGAGGGAGGCGGAGAAGTCGGGGGGGAGTCGTTGGGGAAGAAGGGTTCCCGGCCGTTCGATCGGCCGAGATCGAACGGCCGCGCGTTGACCACGTGGCGGGGCAAGAGGGCTCTCCGCACGTGCGGGCTTTTTTTTATTTTTTTTTATTTTTATTATTTTTTTTATTTTTTTAATAAAAACGATATAAAAAACCCCAAAAAACGCTGACACGTGGCGGCCTCTGGGGCAGCCACGTGTCAGCACCAGAAAAATCGGAGATAAAAACCTTTGTAAAATCCAAAAGAAATATCAAATGACCTCGGATCAAAAAAGTTTCTTCACGAAAAATGTTTGTCTCGATGAGATCTACAACTTTCATGAAGACATCAAAGCCAAACTCGGTCAAATGTAAAAAGTGAATTTTTGGGGTATCCCATGTGCATAGAATACCTTGATTTTTGGTTTTCTAATGTTTTTTTGACATTTTTTAAACAAGATAAAAAATCCGGAAAAATATGGAAAACTCAAAGATAAATAAAAGAGACCTTAATCTAATTTTTTTGGATTTTTATAAGTTAAGAAAATATATACATAAAAAACAAGGTCAGAAAACCGCGAAATATACAATGTACAAGAGAGGCCCAAAACCCAATTTTCACATACGAGCTCCGATTCACTTGAACTTGGTCTTGTTTTGAAGATAATTGAATGTGCATTAGTTCAAAAGTGAGTAGGATCAAATCGGACACTAGATGGGGAAGATATGTGGCTTTTAGTCCGAAAATCCTGAAACTAGGGTTTGGGTTTTTGGTCCACTTATTTGAGTTAGTGATTTTTTGTATTTTTCATTTACTCTTGTGAGTGATATGTACACAATGGAAGTGGTTTTGGTTTATTCAGAGTTAGCATGAGGGAGTTAAAAATAGGGGAAGTTAGGCTATTTACAGGTCAATTTGGGCTTCGATTTTTGGCTTCTTAAAATATGCAGAAATTAACGCTAAAATGCAATTCTTATGAAATCATGCCTGAATGCTAATTATGTGAAATAAATGCAGAAATGAAGTTGATTTTTAGGGACTTAAGCTTAATAAATGAGATTTAGAGTGATGAATCCGAGATTCATCACTCCTCCTGCACCATTTTCCATATATTTTTTATATTTTGAAAAATAAATCTGTGACAATTCATCACTATATCCCTATATTATGTCATTCAAGTTTTGTGAGAAACAGAGGCTTCTACTACCTCCATCTAGATAATCGTTTTTTAACAGTTGTAGAATTGTTGAAATCAACCTTGTCTAGATGGAGGCTATATGAGTTTTTATTTCGCACAAATTTTGAATCACATAATATATTGATATAATAATGAAAATCCATGGAAGTATTTTTCAAATAAGAAATAAAAAATATTCAGAAAATAGGTTTGGGGAGAGCTAAGTTAGTTCCCCCAATGGGTAGCCCCATTTTACCCATATTATATATACATATTTATTTAAATATACATTCAACTTGAGAAAATATAATAAAAATATATTCAAATGTATTTAGATAAGTTATAAGTATATAAATTATGTACATACAAAAATAAAATAGAAAATAAAATTACAGTACATAATATATAGCTAAATATACTAATAATTATACTTGTTAAAATAAATACCTAATAAATTAACTTATAAGAATAAATAAAAATCATCATAAATAATATAAAAAATAAGAATTTTTATGTTTGACTAAAAATTAATAAAATCATTAGTTATTTTTAATCAAATTAATAAATGATTTCTAGTCTGTTTTGTCACCCATGTGCTTATGTGGACCAATGGGAGACCGGTCTGGGTTGACCTCGTCAACTCCTCGGCCTCCCTAGGTCTACGTGTGTCAAATATTGGGGCCATGTTTTGCTCGATTTATCCCCGCAGATTCTTTAATTTTTTATATTGATTCCTTTGTAGCTTTTGACCCTCGATCTATACTCTTTCACGCCAGCATCTTATCTCGATCGAAGGGTCATTGCATCGAACGTTCCTCCCAAGCTAAGCTAACCCTGTACATATACCTTCGTCGAAGCTCAGTTGTCTTTCTAATTTGTTTTTCTCTCATTAATCCCCTTAGATTAACTCACCCTTAAGTCGAGCAAGGTGACAGTATCTTCTTGAGAGATTTGTAGAATGCGCATGGGGGAGGAGAAGCATGATCTGGGTTTGTCGGAGTACCTCGGGGTTAAGCTCCACCTAACTCCTTTGCATGTTGGTCGAGCCATAGTGTAATGGTAATTTAGGTAGCTTTTAGGTTTAGATTTAATTTCTTGCTTTTATTTTGCATTTTTATTCACTGTAGTAGTGTAGATTTTAATTCTCGTAGTTTGCTGAAGCTCTGCTTCGGTAGTATTTCCGCCATCTCACATCGTTTGCAGCACCACCTTTCATCCCTATTTCATTCCCCTTCACTTACTCTATGCTCCGACACATCCCATTTACCCTGACCCCACATGAGATAGTAGAACATGTCACCTTCTGTCGTCGTCCATCGGAGACCTCCATCCGATCCCATTTCGCTCCATCCCTGCCCTACAAGATACCCAGAAACTCCCTTTTTGTGTGCATGTTCTTACTTAGCAGGTTCTGGAGGTCAAAGTTCTTATTGGAGGTGATTTTAGACAAAGCTTTGATTCCCTGGATGTCGGACCTTCCCCGACCTCTTGGAACTCCATCAGTGGGTCCTGGAGCCATTTGAAGCATCCAATAATTGTTGACACCCCTTGAGTGCATGGAGCATCTGAGCATCAAGAGAGATTCTCAGAGGAGGGAGAATCGATTGATCAAAGCAAGTAAGACATGATGTTCTTCCTTGTTCTTTGTGGAGAGCATCCACTGTACAATTAAAGTAGAAGCTCCAGTTCTGATCATGTTCGTCCGATCGTAAGCAATACCGACCGCCAGATATCGCCCAAGATCTAATCTATACTACATATCGGTGAACCAATATAGAGTGATGAGGAGAGGCCACATGGATTAATGAAGTCATCAACGTCGTCCACCCATGCATGTGGAGGTATTTTCAGCTGCCATCCCTGCTTTTTGTGTATTTTATTTTAAATCAAAAAATTTTCATCTATAGTTATATAATTTTGTAAAATTTGTATTAAGAGCCCCTGGTTTTCTGAATTTGTAGTTAGTTGGCACGTCACCTCGCATGCTTGTGTGCATGAGGGGCAAGCATTTTGCAAGGGGACCTTGGATTATTTTTATTTCATTTTAGTCCTATAATTTGTAATTCCGATGTTACAAGTTTTGAACAATTTGCATTAAGAACCTTGCATTTTTTGGAAATTAAAAAAAAACCATTGCTAGAATATTTGATATTAAATATTCATGGCATTTTGCATTTTAGACCTTGGATTTCATTAAAGGGTTCGAAAATTGGAAAATACTTTTAGGAAATTACAATTAGGTCCATGCTAGCATTGTATTTTCTTTTTGTTATTTTACTTTTTATTACATATTATTTGCATCCAAAAATTCTTGAAAAATTATTTTAAGTTCTTGGACATGTAATAAATTATATATATTTTCCTTCTATTTAAAACTATTTCCCTATTTTTAAAAATACAAAAAGATTATATTCACTCCCTATTTGCATTTAAAAGATACAAAAAATATAAATTATATTTTAAAATTCTAAAAAAACAAGATATTGTTTATTATTGTATTTTATAAATTTAAATAAAAAATCATTAAAAATAATAAAATAAAAATAGTAAAAATTAAACAACTAAAAATTCTTAAAAATTTTATAAAAAAATCCAATAGGTCCAATATAATACAATTTTTAATTATTAAGTTTTGTTTTTAAAATTTAAATTAAACATGTGGATATTATTCTATTAATTAAAATTACAAGAGTACTATTAATTACTAAAATGACTAAAATATTTTATTCGATGACAATTTATTTTAATTTATTTAAGTGGAAATAAAATATGCACATAAAATACCTTAAATGCCCCATACTATATGAATTTATAACTAAGGTTATGTGCTTCTATTTTTTTTGTCGTCATATAGCCCTCTTGTGATAAATAATTTATCACATTAAGATTAGCTAATGTGGATTAATATGTCACATTAGTTTGTAGTTTGGTAGATTGTAAGTTAAAAATATTACATTACTAGGAAATCTCACAAAACCTTACACACATAGTGTGTCCCTCCACACCGGGTGGTGTGTGGCCCTGCATAGTGGGAGGCATGTGCAACATATTGGAAGATTTCATCACTTCCAACGTGTTATATTTTTATTTTTTCACATACCTATTGGACTCATTTCGGGATGAGATATACTACTCCAATGGTTGTGGATTTTGATGTGTGCGGGTGGAAGATATTTTTTCGGGAAAATTCCCAATAAATTAAAGACTTTATCAAACACAATTGTAGGATCACTTTATGAAAAATCAACCAGTCAGATCGTCTAAATAATATAGACAACTATCATTATGGTGACCTGTTGAAATTTACAAAAAAAGAAATTTTATTTATTTATTATTATTTATACTCCTAAATGAGTGTGTATAATAATAAGTATGGGAGTGTCAAACTCAAGGAGGCAAACTGTGGAAAACTAAGGTAAAAAGTAGAGTATCTAAGGTAGTGATGATCGAAAAACCCGAGCAACTAAGGATGAAGAAATAACAAAGGTCGTTGCGACCTCAGTCGCTCAAGAGTCCCTCGGTCGATCAAGAAAATCAAGGTTCAGACCACCAAAATAAGATAAAAATCAAATCAACACTATAGTGGTCCTGGCTATTAGATTAGCATGGTATAGCGACCAGGGTCGGCCTCAGGGAGCACGTAATGGCCTTGCAGCCTACGAAGTAGTCTAAAAAGAATAAAATAAAATCAAAGTGTTTTTGGTGTACTTTTAATCTTTATATTTTTTTTTGGATTTTTAATTGATAAAGAAAATAAGAAAACAAGTGAATAAGCCAAATACAAACAATTATTAAAGCTCCCAAAAATCAATCAAAAATTCAAATAAAAATGTTTTTAGATATTTTATGTTTTTTACTGTTTTTGGGTAATTTTTGGTATTTTTCTGATTTTTATTTAATTTTCTAAAAATAAAACAATGCAAAAAGACAACAACAATGTCCAGCCAAGCTTGGGGGACTTAGATAAAATATCTAAAAGTCCCTAAAAAGCCTGGAGGTAGTTTTCCTGTATAGTAAAAACTACAAAGAAAATTTGGCCACTGTAATTATTGTTTTTGGATTTTTCAATTAATTATTAGAATTTTTATAGGTTTTTAGGTGTTTTTTTAATTTTTATGAGTTTTATATAATGACAAATGACCAAAATTGGTCAAAAAATCAAACAAGGCAAAATACACATAACTAATTTTTTGTAGTTTTTGGAGGTATTTTAATATTTTTTGTGAATTTTAAAGTTAGACAGTAAAGAAAAAGCTTGTTTTTGAATTTTTAAAAATATCAAAAAGTGTCAAAAATGTCTCCAAAAATTAGAGAAAATTTTACACCATGGCAGGAGCCATGTGTCGAATTTTCATCAAATTTGGAGTTGATTTGCTATTTTATTTAAAAATAAGAGCAAGGTATAGTGCTTAGGGACCTGTACGCAAATAGTGAAAAGTCCAGGGGGTCCGGTGCAATTTCTCCAAGGTTGCACGTGTGAGGCACGTGACCTGGGCACTCAAGGACCTAATTGTAATTAAAATAAGGTTCTTGGACTAATTAGTAACAAGTACTAAAAGTCTAGGGGCCTTCTTGTACAATACCCACTAAATAACGCACATGCACATGAAAAATCATTCACAGGGGCATATCTGCAATTAATAAAAAGATTTCATTCATTCAGTAACACCCTGGAAATATAAGGACTAAACATGCAAATACCCCAACAAAACACGTGTCGACGCACGTGATACACTACACACAGGGGCATACACGTAAATAGCAGAAAAGACAAGGTCCAAAGTGCAATTTACCAAACGCAAATAAAATACTAAAAATATTTACAGGACTAAAACTAAACTACTCTAAAGCTAAGGGCCTAAGGGAATATTTACCCTTTATTAAGTAGACCGTCAGATGGGCGCCACGTGGAAGATCGGTCGGCTGGGGAAGGGTGGCGCCCAATGCTGAGGTCCTCGGTCTGATCGAACGGCGTTGGCCTCGCCACGTGTGGAATCTGTCGGCTCTGGTGCGCTGGGGCTGAACGCTCGTCGATCGTCGGTCTGGATCGAGCCTCCCAAAGATCGGACGGTCGGAGTTGCTCCTCAATGGATGGCTAGGATCTGAACTGGAGCCTGGGGTCGATCCAACGGCTGCGGAAGATGGAGGACGAACTGATACCCGGCGAACTTCGCCGGCTCGCTACTGGTGCTGGAGTCCTCCTCGAAGGCCTCAGAAGATCGGTGAAGAAGCGTGGAGGCCTTCCGCGTCCAATGGTGTCCTCCGATGGCTCGACGGAGCTCCGAGGAGCTCAGGCGAGGCCAGCGGAGACCAAGCTGCTGGACCAGATGGTCCAAGCCCTCAGATGGGCTCGGATGTCCCTGCAAAACACACCAGCAGACTCGCGGGTCGAGAGCAAGTTGCCTCGACCCTGTGAGAGGGGGTGACGGTGATCGGTGAGGCGGGGCGGTCGAGCTCCGGTGAGGTGTCGGCGGTGGAACTCGAAACCCCAGCTCTTGTGCGAGCTGGGTTGAATGGAGGGGAGGAGAACGTGCGTGGGGAGAAGGCGAACGTGATAGGATGGTCCGATGATCGCAACGAGGGTGGAGGTGATCGGAATCGATGGTGAATGGAAGAGGGGCGAATTGGGGCAAAATTGAAATTCGAGAAATAGAAATGGAACTACAGCTACCTGGGTGGACGAATCGACTGGGCGTGAGCTCTGGGAGCTCTGGGTCCTTGCCTCACGGGTCTTCGAGGCCCGAGGCTCGAGCTCAACCTTCAGGCGGAGCACGGCGGCGCGAAGACGCCGGATCGATGGTCTCTCCCTCCTCGCTGCAACACCACGGGGAGCGAGCTGTCACTCTCGCAGATGTGATGGAGGTCCTTGGGTGAAGAATGAAGGAGCCAAAGATGCGGAAATGGGAGGTGGAGCTCGGCTTTTATGCGGTGGAAGGTCTGGGAAGAAAGGGATGGGTCCTGCTCTGTGGAGCACGGATCCCTAAGCTGAAGATCGGGCGAGGTTCCCGGATTATGGGAGAGTAATTAGGACCCGAGGTTTGGCGAAATGGTGAACGGGTCAGGCAGGGATAAATGGAAGAAGATGGGTCTGTGAAACGGATCCGTGAGAAGTGGTCCACAGGGGGGAGTTGACCGGGGGGTCAACATCCCCCGTGGACCAATGGGGACTGGCCACGTCAAAATGTTTTGGAAATTAAAAATAAAATAGGAAATGGCCGAATTATTAAAAACTCAAAATACAAAAAATGTTTTTTTATTTTTATCTATTTTTTGGTGATTTTTAATTAATTTTTCAAAATAAAAATAAGGTATTTAAATAATAGGGAAATATATAGGTATATATACAATATAGGTTTTTGATTTTTTTGATTTTTAATTAGTTATTTTTGTACATTTATATTCCTTTTTTATATTTTATTTATTTATAGCATAAAATTAGGAATAAAAAGGTATTTTTATTTTATTTTTATTAATTATATACAAAGGTGAAATAAATATCTATATACAAATTTATACATGGTATATTTACAAAGTTATTTTTGGTTTTTAATTTTATTATTTTTTTTGTTTTTGTTTTAATGGTTTTTATTTTATTTATTTACACCATAAAATATAGAATATATACAAATTTTCTGGAAACGAATTTTTTTTTATTTACAAGGCTAAATAAATATAGATAAGGTGACTATGTACATGATGAATATGTACAAGGTAGGTGATTTTTATCTTCTTTTTAATTTTTCCATTGTTATCTTGATTTTGTATAAATATATACAAGCACATTTTATTCCATTTTTGGAGGAAAATATATTTATTGTATTTACAGGTATATTTACACACATGAGCTCCTATCTCCCTCTACTTTGGATTTTATGCGGTCAGGCCCATGCTGAGCCCTCCCTTGGGATTAGGTTGCTCAATATTTATTCTAAATATTTTTCCTCTTTCTCTTTTGTCTCTTTATTCTTTTATTTTTGCACAAAAACATGCTAATTATTAAACTTTATACAATGCATGCTTTTAGTAATTATTTGTATTTACATGAATATACATGTATTTGCAAAGGTTTTTGTAGCTAAAATATAAGAATAAAGAGTGATGAATGGGTATTCATCACCCCCCTATACTTAACTTTGCTAGTCCCTTAGCAAACACTTATTTGAAAAAGAAGTGAAAAAGAAAGAAAGAAAAAGAAAAAGAGGAGAATGCACATGGATCAAGGTTGATTATTAAACTCGCCTTCATTAAATTGAATTATGGAGCTCGATCAGATCTTTAGATTATTAATGTGTCGGAACCTTATTGGACTTAAGCTTAAAACTCAACAGCCTCTAAGTTCCACTAATCTATGGACAAGACTCCTCAATAAACCAGATCAGAACAAGTCTACATTCACAAACTCTAATGGCCATGAATCTTTCCATGCAGTGTAAGTGATATGTAGCTCCCCAGCTCAGAAGTAACAAAGAAACAACCCTCCCCCAACTTGATAACTCTAATGCCTCGGTCTAGCAACTCTTTCCTCGAGAAGCGGGGTATTCCCTTCTAAGTTCAAGTGCAACCGGCTCAAGAAGAGGGGGAAGAAGATGAAGAATGGACCATGGCCAGTGTAGCCATGTATCCCTGGGAGCCCAGCCCGTGTAGCTAAGTCTCCCGCTGCAAGCTTCATGAGATGTAACATGGATACCATAAGCTTTTGCTTTATTTTACTATATACACTCCGGTGGGGTTATTAAATTTTCAATCCGACCCACCACTTTTTTGGAGTTCTTTTTTTCTTTTTGCATTTTTTTTGTGCAACTGTACAACATATCTACATGGTGCAGCATATATACAAGGAGTTTTTCCTCTTGAGCCAGTAGACTATCCCTCTTTTGAAGCTTTATTGCAACCCACGGCTTCTGTCTTTAACCTTCATCACCACTAGACCAAGTTGAGACGCACTTCCTTCACTAGAAGAAGAAGAGAGGTTCCGCCTAGAAGTACTACCCTCATATGCTACCCCAAGCCAAAGGAAACTGCCTCCTCACCACCTCATCCGTGGAGAGCTATGTGTAAGGTGCTGGTGCAAGTCAAGCCATTGTCTCTAAGAGTCATGCGTGTGTTGTTAAGTGCTCTACTTAGGCTCATCAAGATGACATATGCTCATAGCCTAGTGGACTCAAAGAATTAAGTCCCAATGGACCTGAAAAGCCTTAACCCAAAGCCCTATAAGGTTCCTCTTAGAATTAGGTGGATTAAGATCTTAATCAAGCTCCATTCCCCAATTTAATTCCAGGCTAGTTTAAATGTCAACTATCATCCAGAAAAACTATATACATATACACAAAGATGCTATTTACACATATTTACAATCGTGCAAAATTTTTGAAAAATGTTTTGAAATCATGAATGGATGAATGCATGAAATGCAAGTTTTGCAAGAGTATTTACACACATTTACACAAGTTTTTTGCAAACTTTTGATTTTCAAAACATTTTGGAAAAATTTTGTACTATATACATAATTTTGATAAGAAAATATTTACACAAACTTTTCACAAAAGATTTTTGAAAACATTTTTACAAAAATAATTTGTACACTAGCTATGTATGTGCAATAAAAGAATGATTATTTACAGGAAAAATTTTTGATTTTTGTGATTTTTAGGGTTTTTTAGCCATTTTATTTATTAACACACTCACACCAAGTACGAGTTATGGCTAAAGTATATATGAAATATATACACCCCCCTATACTTAGCTCGAACGATGTCCTCAGAGTCAAGAGCGATGAAGAAGACATAACTCGTGCTTAGTATAGGGAAGTGAAAAGGAATGGCTATATACAGAGATGAATCAAAGAATAGAATGAGGAGAACTCGATGGTTTCCCCCTATACTTAGGATCCAATAATCCTAAGTATAGCAAGCTGTACATGAAGGGAAGTCCGAGTGAAGGATGGACTGAATCTACCCCCCTATACTTAGGGTAAAATATCCCTAAGTATAGGCAGCAAAACAGGGGTAGAAAGAATGAAAAGAATACCCAAAGGTCCTACATCCCCCCTATACTTAGGGTAAAGTACACCCTAAGTATAGAAAAATCATAAGCTGAGAAAAGGGATGTGGGACTAAAGAATAGAGTGATACGGACAACTGAATCTATACAGGTCAGAAGAACAGTGATAATCAGGCGTGAGATGCAATAGATGTGAGTCAGGAGACCACATCTCACGCAAAATGAATAGGGGCAACATCAACGACCTGTGGCTCATGATCTAAAAATGGCTTGAGCCGCTGGCCGTTCACTCGAAAGGTACTTTCAGAAGACAACTCAAATATATCAATGCTACCGTTGTCGTGTACCTTTCTCACCAGATAAGGACCCTTCCATTTGCTCTGTAGCTTCCCTGGAAATAGACGAAGCCTAGGATCAAACAACCATACTCTCTGTCCAGGCTCAAAATGTTTGTGGCTGATGCGAGAATCATGTCACTCCTTCACTCTCTCCTTGTAATGTAGGCTGTTTGAGAAGGCGGTATCTCTAAGTTCCTCCAAGGCTGCTAAATCTGCCCTCCTCTGGTCTCCTACACTATCTGGATCCATAAGTATCTCAGTTACTGCCCAAAGTGACTTGTGCCTCAGCTCAACAGGTAAATGGCACGGCTTGCCATATACGAGGTGAAAGGAAGATGTGCCCAATGTTGTCTTGAAAGACGTCCTATATGCCCACAAGACCGAGTCCAAAAGCTGTGACCAATCCTTTCGGTCAGGGCGGACGACTTTCTGCAAAATAGTCTTGATCTCCCTGTTCGACACCTCGGCTAGACCATTCGTCTGTGGATGTTATGGAGTGGCAACTCGATGGTCTATACCGAACTCGCTAGCAAGGGCCTTCACCTGGTCATTGATGAAATGAGACCCCCCATCTGAAATCAATACTCGAGGTACCCCGAACCGCGTGATGATGTGCTTCCTCAAAAATCTGCAAACTGTCCTCGCATCAGCGGCTCGGGCAGGGATGGCCTCAACCCAACAACTCACATAATCAACGGCCAACAGAATGTACTCAAATCCCTTACTCTTAGGGAATGGACCCATGAAATCGATGCCCCATGCGTCAAAAACATCACAGAAGTGAATGGGCTGCATCGGCATCATATCACGCTGTCCACAAGTGCCAATCCTCTGACAGTCAGTACACCTCTTCACGAACTCATTAGATTCCTTGAAGAGGGTAGGCCACCACAAGCCGGATTGGAGCACTTTTTGTGTCGTTCTCCTCCCAAAATGATGTCCTCCTGCCTCAAGCTTGTGGCAGTAAGTGAGGACGCTATGGTGCTCCTACTGAGGAATGCACCGACGCCAGACGCTATCCCCTCCTTCGTGGTAAAGGATGGGATCCTCCCAATGGTAGGACTTGGCCTTCGCGAGGAAGGTCTCAAGCCTCTGCCTGGGACAATCTTGTGGGACTTTCCCAGCAACGAGAAAGTTCACAATATCGGCGTACCACGGGAGAGAGGCGATAGCAAGGATCGCCTCATCTGGGAAGGTCTCACATATGGGGTCAATCAAGTCAGAATCCTCAAGATGCTCTAATCGGGAGAGATGATCCGCCACCACATTCTTGACTCCAAGCTTATCTTTAATCTCAATGTCGAACTCCTGGAGTAAAAGGATCCATCTAGTCAGTCTGGCCTTGGCATCCTTCTTTGCCATGAGGTACCTGATGGCGGTATGATCTGTGTACAAGGTCACTCTAGATCCAATAATGTACGATCTGAACTTATCTAGGGCGAAGACTTTGGCTAGCATTTCCTTCTCTGTGACTGTATAATTCCGCTGCGCGGAATCCAATGTGCGGCTAGCGTAGTGGATGGCAAATGGGACTCCATCCCTCCTCTGTCCCAGCACGGCCCCTACGGCAAAATCGGAGGCATCCGTCATGATCTCGAATGGGAGAGACCAATCAGGCGGCTGGAGAACATGAGCCTCAACAACACATCTCTTGAGAGTCTCAAAGGACGAAAGACACTTGTCATCGACAAGGAACTCGGTGTCTTTCGTCATCAGATCAGTCAACGGTCGGGCAACTCTACTGAAATCATGAATGAATCGCCGGTAGAAACCAACGTGCCCCAGAAAAGACCGTAACTGTCGCAAATTGGACGGTGGTGCGAGTTTTCTAATGACATCTACCTTGGCCAGATCAACCTCCAAGCCCCTGTTGGAGATGATATGGCCAAGCACCGTCCCTTGAGTCACCATGAAGTGACTCTTCTCCCAAGATAGCACCAAGTGAACCTCTATACATCACTGGAGTACTCAGTCTAGGCAGTCAAGATAGGAGTCGAATTCGTCGCCGTAAACCGAGAAATCATCCATGAAGACCTCCAAGCACTCCCCTACCATGTCCGAAAAGATTGATAGCATGCATCTCTGAAAGGTCGCAGGGGCGTTGCATAGCCCAAATGGCATGCGTCGGAAGGCGTATGTGCCGAAGGGACAGGAAAAGGTGGTCTTCTCCTGGTCCTCATGAGCGATGGCCACCTGGTTGTAGCCCGAGTACCCATCCAGAAAACAATAGTGGCTCTTCCCTGCCAGTCTCTCAATAATCTGATCAATAAAGGGCAGGGGGAAATGATCCTTCTTGGTGGCCTGGTTGAGTCTCCTGTAGTCAACGCAGACCCGCCAAGAAGTAGGTACTCATGTAGCAATCTCCTCTCCATACTCACTAATCACTATAGTGATGCCCGTCTTCTTGGGCACCACATGCAAAGGGCTGAACCACTTGGAGTCGGAGATGGGATAGATAAAATCGGTGCTCCACCACTTCGAAATTTCCTTCATGACAACCTCCCTCAGATTCGAGTTCAGCCGCCGCTGGAACTCAAGCGACGGCTTTGCCTCATCCTCGAGATAGATGTGGTGGGAGCACAGGGCCAAACTAATCCCCTGGAGATCTGCTACGCTCCATCCAATCGCCTTGTGGTTCTTTTCAAGAACCCCCATCAAACGGGATTCTTGCTCTCCAGTGAGATCGGCGGAGATGATGATTGGGTACATCTCAAGCTCACCCGTAAGGAATCGATACTTCAGCGAAGTAGGAAGCGGCTTCAGCTCTGGACAGCTGGGTGCTGGTGGATCTGGCCTCTGGAAAGTCTGCGTGAACGCTGCCAAATCTGCATGGAGAACTGAAACTCTCTGTTAAATCTCAGAAACTGGAGAAGGCTGCTCTGCTGGACTGTCTCTGCTCTGCTCGACATCTACCTCCTCCTCAGCTGTAGCTCGGTGGCAATCAGGTCTGGCATGTAATCCTCACAATCTGCCCAATCGGACTCTGACTCCGAGGGATCTGTATCCTCTAGGGTGGCATCAGCACCACCATCATGACAAGAATCAGTGTCGCGGTCGAGAACCAACTCTGCTGCCTCAGAAGTATCTTGGACCAGGAATGTGCTCTCCAAGCTCTCCTCTACTGTCGTCTCTGCATCAGCGGTGCCTGAACATGAGAGGATGGCCTGTGCTGCTGGGTCTGCCCAAACTGCCTCATCGTCTGTGATCACAAAGTCACAGTCCTGGTGGATGTCTAGCCCTGCATCTATCAGTTGCTCTGTGTCTGAAGTCGTCTCTGAGCATGCTCTCTCTGGCTCTGTTGTCCTCGACCGTCTCTATTTGTACACTTTCGCCCTCGATGCGAAAGTATACCTTCCCGCTATCATGGTCGGTCACTGCCTTGGCTGTGGCCAAGAACGAGCGACCTAGAATGATGGGGGTATCGGTCACCGACTCAGGGATCTCCATGTCCAACACTACGAAGTCCACGGGGAATTGCAGGCCCTGAATCGTGACGACAACATCTCGCAACAACCCCTTCGGCCTCTTGACAGATCTATCCGCAAATTGAAGAACTGTCCTGCTCTGTCTAAGAGTGCCCAACTCGAAACGGTCGAGAAGGGCTGCCAGAAGTAGGTTGATCGATGATGAATACCCATTCATCACTCTTTATTCTTCTATTTTAGCTACAAAAACCTTTGCAAATACATGTAGATATGTGTAAATACAAATAATTACCAAAAGCATGCATTGTGTAAAAACCTATAATTAGCATGTTTTTGTGCACAAAATAAAAGAATAAAGAGCAAAAAGAAAAAGAGGGAAATATTTAGAATAAATATTGAGCAACCTAACCCAAGGGAGGGCTCAGCATGGGCCTGACCGCATAAAAGTCAAAGTAGAGGGAGATAGGAGCTCATGTGTATATACTTCTAAAATTATATTTTCCTCACCCAAAAATATGCTTGTACATATTTTGTGTATATTTAGAAAATATCAAAAACAAAATAAAAATTTAAAAAAATCAAAAATTCAAAAATACCCTTTCACCATGTGTAGACCATCATCCTTTATTTATTTAACCTTGTAAATAAATTCAATTATTTTCTAAACTTTTTATAAATATTCTATGTTACATATTGTAAATATATAAAATAATAAGAAAAAAAACAAAAATCAAATAAAAATTACAAAATTGAAAATACAAAAATACATTGTATAAATACCATGTATATAAATGTATTCAACCATTTATTTCACCCTTGTATATAAGTGATAAAAATAAAATAAAAATATTCTTTTATTCCTCATTTTATCTTGTAAATAAATAAAATACAAAATGAGCATAAAAATACATAAAAATAACAAATAAAAAATCAAAAATAAAAACTCCATATAGTGTACATATACCTATATATATAGCTACCCTATTTTTATTCCAAAAATTAATTAAAAATCACCAAAAAATAGAAAAAAATAAAAGAAAAATATTTCATGTTTTGAGTTTTCTTTAATTCGGCCTATTTCTACCTTAAAATAAATAAAAAAAATCAACTGCACGTGGCAGCTTCTGATTGGTCCACGGGGGACTGTTGACCCCGGTCAACTCCCCCGCGGACTCCTTCCTTTTCTGGAAGACGCGCGCCGCCCGCCTTCTCCGATTTTCCCACGCGTCTCCAGGCTGTCTCCCATGCATATCCCATGCCCGGATTCTTCGCCGTTCATCCCTCTCCCTCGCCGGATCCTTCGCCATGAAATCAACGCCTTCCTTAGCCGTCGTCCCTCAACCCTAAACGCCCCTGTCACCATTTATATCCAGACCTCCGCCGCCTCCGCGCCCCATCTTTGGACCATCTCCTTCTCCCCAGTGACCTCCATAGGCATCGCGAGAGTGACAGCAAGCGTCTGCCCTTGTTGCAGTGAGGTGAGGAAGCGAATCCATTGATCCGGCGAACTTCGCCGCCACTGCTCCGCCACCGGCGTCGAGCATCGAGCCTCAGGCCTTGACGCCCTTCGAGGCTACGACCAGGAGTTAGCCACACTCCAGCACAGTCTTCCGCTCCACCCAGGTAGCCGATTAGACCTTCTATTTAGCGTAATTTTCGATTTCGCCCAATTCATATCTCCGACGCATTTCTCCGATTCCGGCCATTTCACGTAACATCTCGATCCTCCGACCCGACCATCACCTCCGCCAATCCCTCACGCACCTTCTACGCCCTTTCACTCAACCCAGATCGCACAGGATCTAGGAATCGAGCTCCACCGTCCTCCGCTCGCCGGAGCTCGTCCGCCTCACAGCACCGTCCACCTTCACCCCGCCTTCTTGGGTCGAGGCATTTTGCCCTCGACCCGCGAGTCTTCTGGTTCGTTTTTCAGGTCGAAACGAGGGCGTCTGAGGCCCTTCGCCATCCAGCCAGGAGACCCAGCTCCGCCGGCCTTGCTCGAGCTCCTTGGAGCTTGGTTTGACCGTCGGAGACCACCGGCAGACGCGGGAGCCTTCCGCGATTCTTCTCCGACCAATTGCAGCAGCTGAGGAGGGGTGTAGCGCACGCAGGAGACCGGCGAAGTTCGCCGGGGATGAGTTCTTGCACCATCCTCCAGAGCCGTCCGATGAAGACCTCGCTCCAGTTCTAATCCTGAGCGTCCATCCTTGAAGGAGCAGCAGCCATCGATCTATCTGAGGAGACATCTTGACGTAGCCGAGGAGAGAGGACCAGGAGCCCAGCATCGTCAGATCTTCCACGTGGACCTCTCCCAGCCGTTGATCGAGCCGAAGGGACGAAGAGAGAAGAGGCGCAGCACATCCGGACCGTCCAGCCTACACGTGGCGCCTATCCGACCGTCGGCTAATAAAGGGGTAAATATCGTAGGGCCCCCTCGTAGTTTGTTATTTTCTTTTTAGTCCTGTAATTTTTAATTCAAGTTGTTTATTTTCTGGGATATTTGCACCAAGGACCCCGTACTTATTTTTATTTGCACTTATACCCCCGCCAGTTGTGAACCACGTGCTTCGTCACGTGTTTTGTTGGGATATTTGCATAAGACCCCTTGTAGTTCTGGATGTTATTCATTGAATAAAAAGTTTTGTTTATTTGCATATATACCCCTGTGAGCATTGATTATGCGCATGTGCGTTTTATTTTGGGTAAATTGCAACTGAGCCCCCTGGACTTTTGATACGAGTTATCAATAGGTCCTCAGGACTTATTTTTCTTACATTTGGTCCTTGAGTGCCCAGGCACGTGCTTGGCACGTGTTTTGCTGGGTATTTTGCACCAGGACCCCAGAACTTTTGGGTATTTGCACTTAGGTCCCTGTGCACAGTGCCCCCTTGTTATTTTTGAATAAAATATCAAACGACCTCCAAATCTAATGAGATTTTGACACATGGCTCCTGCCATGGTGTAGGAATTTCTGTGATTTTTGAGGACATTTTTGATTTCATTTATTATTTTTAAAAATTCAAAAACCTCCTTTTTAGCCATTATCTAGGTTTAAAAATAACAAAAAAATATAAAATCACCCCCAAAAATTCTAAAAAAATTAGATACTGTTTCTTGCTTGTTGTTTGATTTTCTAGCCAATTTTGGCTATTTTTCATCACTTAAAAACCCTAAAAATTGAAAAACCCCTAAAAACCCATAAAAATTGTAATAAAATAAATTAAAAATCCAAAAACAATAATTAGGTGCCTAAATTTTCCTTATTCTTTCTAGATTATAGGAAAATTACCTTCAGGGCTTTTTGAGATCCAAAATTATTTTATTTTTGGGTCTTAAGCCTTGCTGGACAGTACCCTCTGTTTTTCGCATTGTTTGATTTTTAATAAATAATTTACCCATTAGAAAAATTCCAAAAATTCACCAAAAACAGTAAAAAACTTAAAAACATAAAAACCATTTTTCCTTAATTTTTGCATTATTTTTGGAGTGTTTTATAAATTGTTGAAGTTGCCTTGCATTCATTTTATTTCATTTTCCCATCATATTAAAAAATCTAAAAATTATAAAAACAAATAAAAACACTAAAAAAAGATTCCCTCGGATTTCTGACTACATCGTAGGCTATTTAGCCAATCCGTGCTCCTTGTGTTCGACCCTGGGAGCTATACCAGGTTAATCCTATAGCAGGACCACTTCTCTGTGTTTCGTTGATTTATTTTCATCTGTGGTTCATTTTCTTGATTGACTCAGCCCGAGTGATTGAGGTCGCAACGACCTACATTTTTCTTACACCTTTACCTCTGTCATTCGGGCGGTCGTCAGAATGGCGCCGTTGCCGGGAGCACGGCTTTGTAGTCATTTTCCATATTGTCTCTCTACATTATAACTGTTTTCTGACACTCTCTCTTTCTAATTTTTGTGCGAGGTACTGCGTGGAGAACTTGGAGTACACTTTTTGAGGACCCGCACGGGAAGAAGAGCAGGGAGAAGAAGAAGAATATCATTTATTTGAGAGAACAATATTTTTGTAATAATTTAGGACTCAGACTTTGAACTGTGGACATTTGTAACTTAGCGGGTCTGTTTCGCCGAGCACCGGTGTGCTCGGGGGACCCATTTGGATTTTCGTGGCTTTTCTCGTGGTTTTTATAGCTAGCTGCCTTTTCCGGTGTTTCTCGCGGTTTTAGCCCTAGACATAGGAATTTTGATTGATTGTGACGTAAATTTTTAAGCCCAACACCTAATAGAATATCTGTTCCTATAGAACGTAATTGGACCTTAATAAAATTCACTGAAAAAGTTAGTTTAATTGGATTTGAGAAGTTTAATTGGATTTGAGACCACGTGCCGTGAGGAGTCACATACAGCGCTGGCAGGACCCGTTGTGGCGGGCACCGAGTGACTCCCAAGATCGGACTCCGGACTCGATTCGGTTAGCTAACTATTGTTCTTCACGATCAATAGAAGTTGCTTGTCTAAGGCCGGTTTTTCCCGCTGCACCATTTAGGTAGTTTTATTTTGTCTTTAAATTCTGCGCGGATCACTTGCATGTAGAGTGCTGGAGACAAGGTACGCATTTCTTTCTCTGCATGCATCATTGATTTCTTCGCGCATCGGTTTTTCGTTCTCTCCCTCTGTTTTTGGCTTAATCATCAGGAGAATCGGAAAAACCGTTAGGCCGCTTGTATTTATTTTGAAAAAATTAAAAAGAAAAACAAAAAAAAATTGGGACTGGATAACATTATTGACCCTAAAAGACACTCACATTAAAAATTTGTCTTGGGGAGAGCAACCCCCTCATTGTATGGTTTGGATGCGCGAGAGAGTGACCCGCACCCTAGGTAGAACCCTCCGGTGTTATTTCTAGCTGACTACCGACTCTTCCGTGCGGGCCAGTCGGTTGGAGTAGCATCGGGTATCCTAACAGGTCACGTAAGCGCTCTGATATTTTGCATGTTCACCAAATAAAATTGACAAGATAAATCGACCGATCTTTCACGGTCTTCAGATTGTGTTGCGTTGGTGAACCGGGGGTTTGCTTTGCGATCATATTTTCTCCAGATCCCATCCGCCCAACTCGTCAGATCAAGATGATGGGTAGACGATCCCTTAGGCAGCCTCTGGCTGCACCGCTTTCAAGCGCGTCGACTCCATCATCTAGGTTGGCCCGTGAGAGTCGAGGCCAGCTCTCCGGGCCCGAGTTCGATTCCACCCTGTTCCCCCTCGATCCCCTTTCTTCTGCTACTGAGAGACATGAGCCCGAGGAAAGACGAATTAATTTGACAGAACCTGAGTTAGGCTCATCTGATTTTGCAGACGTCCCTATGGCTGGAGCCGGCAGTTCAGACGATCGCCAGCCCGAACATTTTGTCTTAGACCAGGGAGCGATTAACTCCACCCTGATCGCGTCATTAGAGACAGTTCAGCAACAGTTACGCGATCAGGGGGCATTCATGATAGAGATGAGGAGGGAGTTGGAGAGACTCCGAAGAGAGCGAGACGAGCCGAGCGAGCCGGAGGACATTCCTGACGCTGATGCAGAGGCAGCAGCCGCAGCAGCAGCTGCCGCAGCAGCGGCAGCCGCCGCCGCAGCAAGACCGATGCGGGAGCTACACAACCCCGGATCTACACTGATGCACCAGTGGGTGGTGATACCTGCTATCGTGGGGGATTTCAAGTTCCCTCCGAACACCCTGCAGATGCTTCCTCATTTTCACGGACTCGCCACTGAGGAACCCCACCTCCATCTCCATGAGTTTTTGATGATCTGTAGCACTGTCCACGACCGTCGTGTGGACCAAGATACGATTCGGATGATGGCCTTCCCTTTTTCACTGGCAGATAGAGCAGCCGCCTGGCTGAAGCATCTAGGGAAGTTTGTTTACACCTGGGAGCAACTCCACACCGAGTACTTGAACAAGTACTATCCACTCGGGCGGACGAATGCAGCGAGGGCCCTGATCAACAACTTCTCCATGCTCCCTAACGAGCAATTTCACGAGGCATGGGAGAGGTTCAGAGAGCTTCTGGATAGATGCCCACATCACGACATCTCGAAGCCGAACCTAGTTCAGAGCTTCTTTAGTGGGATGACACCAGAGCTTCAGGGTCTGGTGAATGCTTCTTGCGGCGGGTCCTACTTTGCCAAGGACCACAACCAAGTCTGGGCTATCTACGAAGAGATGGCAGAAAATTACATGGTGATGTCCCAGACTCGGTTGTACACACAGAGATCTCAGCAGCCGCCAGGACCCGTGCAGTATCAGCGGATAGCACGGGTTGATGCAGGTCCATCCAGTTCGTCCACAGTTGCAGCCGCACAGGCAGAGTCGGCCGCTGCGGACATGGGGATTATCAGCGAGAAGTTGGACCGCATGGAAATAATAGAGAAGAAGCAGTGCCAGGGCATAACTCAGATGGAGCAAATGGCACAAACTCTGAGCGACGTGAAGACCCATCTCTTGTGTCTTCAAGAGGCACAGACGGCTTCTCAGCCCCGTCTTCAGTCGCGAGGCGATTCCGGTGGCAGCCGCAGCTCGTCCCAGCGCTCCAGCTCCTTGCAGCAGCCTAGACAAGTTCACCTTGTACAGGCGGAGCCGTACCAGCAGCAGCAGCCCTCTTACCAGTCACCACCATCTCCAGACTTACAGATGATGGTATATCAGCCGGATCAGCCTCTGGATGTACTCCCACCAGCCCCTTACGATGCGGAACCGTTGATGGATGTCAACGGGATTTGGTATGACCGCCCTCAACCTGGAATCCGAAGAGATCATCCCGGATTCAGGTGGGGGAATGGGGGTAACCAGTCCCAACAACAGCCAGCCGGTCAGGGAGGGCAGTACTCCCAGCAGAGAGATCACCAGCAGCCCCCAGCATACCAACCACACCAGCCATCATCCTTCGTACCTCGTCCCTATCAGCAGCAGGGACAGAATTGGAGACGTGAGCAACAGACTCACCAGCAGCAGCATCCTTCCTCTTACCCCTCTCAGCCACAGCAGCACCAGGTCCAGCAGCCTCATTATCAGAGAGGCAACCCGTCGGGCTCCCATGAGAGCCCCGCCATGGATGATTTAGCCCGCCTCTTCACAGAGCAGCAGGCTACATTTAGACGGGAGATGGACGAGTTCCGCCAGGAGATGCGGGACCTGATGAGAGGGAAGGCCGCCATCCCTGCACAGATCGAGCCTAATCCGAATAACTTGAAGAGGAAATCTGAGCAGGTAGTTCACACTGAGCCTACCACTTCTAGTGACTCATTTGATGTTATCTCGTCGGATCTATTTGATGCTGATTTTGTCACACTTAGGAGCGGTAGAAGACCAGCAGGAGGCGCCTCATCTGAGCGACAGCACGAGGAATCATCTAGAGCGCCAGATGAGGAAGAGGAGAGCGGTACTGAAGCCGCACATCATGATGACGGTGGTACTGAGGCCACCCGAGATGCTGATTCCACCGGCGGTACTGAGGCCGCCGTTTCACCACATCGAGGAGGTGGTACTGACACCACCAGCAGAGCCGAGCCAGCCTGCGGTACTGAGGCCGCAAGACGTCTAGTTGTAGAGCCAGCTAGAGGTGGTACTGAGGCCACCAACATTCATTCTGATAGAAATGTTGTCTTTCCTCGCATGAATGTATCTCAGAACTTTAATTTGAATAAAGGAAAAGGTTTAGTTTCTTCTGATCCCACTGTGGTGAATGATGTTTGTGAGGATCCGGTCATCGAACCGTCTAGGCCTATTCCTAGTCCTTCATCTGAGAAGGACCCTGTGATCCCCTTTCCTAGAGCCCTTGAGTTGGGGAAGGGGAAGAAAAAAGAAAAAGATCCAAAAAAGAGAGAGCAGGAGGAGTTCAGCCAAGACATGATAGACCGATTTCACATCCAGCTGACCCTCAATGAGGCTTTGCAGCACATTCCTCTTCTTCAGCGATCCCTAAGAGATAGGACCACAGTCAGGAGGAAGAAGAGGAACAAGACCGCAGAAATTCATGTGCTAACAAAAGCCACGTGTTACGCGATCCAGAACCATCTGCCGACTAAGAGGCCAGATTTAGGGGCCCCGTATGTCAGATGTCAGATTAGTGAGCAGAGGTTCGACCGCACTCTATTAGATAGCGGATCGTCGATCAACCTTCTTCCGGCAGCCCTTCTCGACCACTTAGAGTTGGGCACTCTTAGACAGAGCAGGACATACCTTCAGTTTGCTGATCGGTCTGTCAAGAGGCCAAAGGGGTTGTTGCGAGACGTTGTCGTCACGATTCAGGGTTTGCAATTCGCCGTGGATTTTGTCGTACTGGACATGGAGACCCCTGACTCGTTGACCGATTCCCCCATCATCCTCGGTCGCCCGTTCTTGGCCACAGCCAAGGCAGTGACTGACCATGACAGTGGGAAGGTATTCTTTCGCGTCCAGGGCGAGAGTATACAAATAGAGACGGTTAAGGACCACAGAACCAGAGATAAATCCCGCTCACATGGCAGTACAGATTCAGAGCAGCTGACAGACGCAGAGCCAGACATCCACCAGGACTGTGATTTTGTGATCACAGATGATGAGGCAATTTGGGCAGATCCTGCAGCACAGACCATCCTCTCATATTCAGATACAGCTGATGCAGAGATGATAGCAGAGGATAGTCTGGAGAGCACAGCCCTGGTTCAGGATACTATTGAGTCAGCAGAGTCGGACCTTGATCGCGACACGATTTCCAGTGATGGTGGTACTGAAGCCACCCTGCTCTACGGTGGTACTGATGCCACCGAGTCTGATATAGATCCCTCGGATTCAGAGTCTGATTGGGCAGATTGTGATGATCAGATGCCAGATCTGGATCCACCTGAGCCTAGAGAGGAGGAGGTAGAGGCAGAACAGATCAGAGACAATGCGGAGGACCCGCCTTCTCCAGATCCAGTTTGTGAGAGTTCTTTATCATTTTCCCAGGCGAATTTGGCAGAATTGTCCGCATACACACATCTTCTTCAGAAGCCAGATTTGCCAGCACCCAGCTGTCCAGAGCTAAAGCCGCTCCCTACTTCGCTGAAGTATCGATTCCTTGCGGGAGAGTCTGAGATGTACCCAGTCATCATCTCTGCCGATCTGACTGGAGAACAAGAATCCCGTCTGATGGAGGTTCTTGAAAAGAACCGCAAGGCAATTGGATGGAGCGTAGCAGATCTCCATGGGATTAGTCCCTCGTTGTGCTCCCACCATATCTATCTCGAGGAAGGGGCAAAGCCGTCGCGTGAGTTCCAGCGGCGACTGAACCCCAACCTAAGAGAGGTTGTTATGAAGGAAATATCAAAATGGTGGAGTGCAGATTTTATTTATCCCATTTCCGACTCCAAGTGGGTTAGCCCCTTGCATGTGGTGCCCAAGAAGACGGGCATCACGACTGTGATCAGTGAGTCGGGAGAGGAGATTGCTACACGAGTACCCACCTCTTGGCGGGTCTGTGTTGACTACAGGAGACTCAACCAGGCCACCAAGAAGGACCATTTCCCCCTGCCTTTTATTGATCAGATCATAGAGAGACTGGCAGGGAAGAGCCATTACTGCTTCCTGGATGGGTACTCGGGCTACAACCAGGTGGCCATCGCTCCTGAGGATCAGGAGAAGACCACCTTTACCTGTCCCTTCGGTACATACGCTTTTCCGACGCATGCCATTTGGGCTATGTAACGCCCCTGCGACTTTTCAGAGATGCATGCTGTCGATATTTTCGGACATGGTAGGGGAGTGTTTGGAGGTCTTCATGGACGACTTCTCGGTTTACGGCGACGGATTCGATTCCTATCTTGACTGCCTCGACCGAGTGCTCCAGCGATGTATTGACACCCGCTTGGTTCTGTCTTGGGAGAAGAGTCACTTCATGGTGACTCAAGGGACGGTGCTTGGCCACATCATCTCCAACAGAGGCATGGAGGTTGATCCGGCCAAGGTCGATGTCATTAGGAAACTCACACCGCCGTCCAATCTGAAGCAGTTACGGTCATTTCTGGGGCACGTTGGTTTTTATAGGAGATTCATTCATGACTTCAGCAAGATTGCCCGACCGTTGACTGACCTCTTGACGAAAGACACCGAGTTCCTTGTCGATGACAAGTGTCTTTCGTCCTTTGAAACTCTCCAGCAATGTGTTATTGAGGCTCCTGTCCTTCAGCCGCCTGATTGGTCTCTCCCATTCGAGATCATGACGGACGCCTCTGATTTTGCCGTAGGGGCAGTGCTGGGACAGAGGAGGGATGGAGTACCATTTGCGATACACTATGCTAGCCGCACATTGGATTCCGCCCAGCGGAATTATACAGTCACAGAAAAGGAGATGCTAGCAGTAGTGTTTGCCCTAGATAAATTCAGATCATATATCATTGGATCTAGAGTGACTTTGTATACTGATCACACCGCCATCAGGTACCTCATGGCAAAGAAGGATGCCAAGGCTAGACTGACTAGATGGATCCTTCTACTCCAGGAGTTCGACATTGAGATCAAGGATAAGCCTGGAGTCAAGAATGTGGTGGCGGACCATTTATCCAGATTAGAGCAGCCTGAGGAGACAGAGCAGATTGATCCGATCAGAGATACCTTCCCAGATGAGGCGATCCTTGCTATCGCCTCACTCCCATGGTACGCTGATATTGTGAACTTTCTCGTTGCTGGGAAAGTCCCACAAGATTGGCCCAGGCAGAGGCTTGAGAACTTCCTTGCGAAGGCCAAGTCCTACCACTGGGAGGATCCCATCCTTTACCACGAAGGAGGGGATAGCGTCTGGCGTCGGTGTATTCCTCAGGAGGAGCATCATAGTGTCCTCACTTACTGCCACAAGCTTGAGGCAGGAGGACATCATTCTGGGAGGAGAACGGCACAGAAAGTGCTCCAATCCGGCTTGTGGTGGCCTACACTCTTCAAGGATTCTGATGAGTTCGTGAAGAGGTGTACTGACTGTCAGAGGATGGGCACTTGTGGACAACGTGATATGATGCCGATGCAGCCCATTCACTTCTGTGAGGTTTTTGACGCATGGGGCATCGATTTCATGGGTCCATTCCCTAAGAGTCAGGGATTTGAATACATTCTGTTGGCCGTAGATTACGTTAGTCGTTGGGTTGAGGCTATCCCCGCCCGAGCCGCTGATGCTAAGACAGTTTGCAGATTTTTGAAGAAGCACATCATCATGCGGTTCGGGGTTCCACGAGTTCTGATTTCTGATGGGGGGTCTCATTTCATCAACGACCAGGTGAAGGCCCTTGCCAACGAATTCAGCATAGACCATCGTGTTGCCACACCATACCATCCACAGACAAATGGTCTAGCTGAGGTGTCGAATAGGGAGATCAAGAATATTTTGCAGAAAGTCGTCCGCCCTGACCGAAAGAATTGGTCACAGCTTTTGGACTCGGTCTTGTGGGCATATCGGACGTCTTTCAAGACACCTTTGGGCACATCTCCCTTTCGCCTCGTGTATGGCAAGCCCTGTCACCTACCAGTTGAGCTGAGGCACAAGTCACTCTGGGCAGTTACAGACATATTGATGGATCCAGATGGTATAGGAGACCAGAGGAGGGCAGAGTTAGCCGCCTTGGAAGAGCTTAGAGATGCAGCTTTCTCAAACAGCCTACATTATAAGGAGAAAGTCAAAGAGTGGCATGATTCTCATATCAGCCACAAGCATTTTGAGATTGGACAGAAAGTATGGCTGTTTGATGCAAGGCTACGATTATTTCCAGGGAAGCTACAGAGCAAATGGAAAGGACCCTATTTGGTCAGAAAGGTACACGATAACGGTAGCATTGATATATCTGAGTTATCTTCTGAGAGTACCTTCCGAGTGAACGGCCAGCGGCTCAAACCATTTCTAGATCATGAGCCGCGGGACGTTATTATTGCCGCTATTCATTTTGCGTGAGATGTGGTCTTTTGACTCACATCTTTTACATCTCACGCCTGATTTTCACTGTTCCTCCGCCTGTATAGATCCAGTTGTCCATATCATTCTATTCTTTAGTCCCACATCCCGTCTCTCATCTTATGATTATGCTATACTTAGGGTGTACTTTACCCTAAGTATAGGGGGGATGTCGGACCTGTGAGAATTCTTTTCATTCTTTCTGCTCTTGTTTTTGCTGCCTATACTTAGGGATATTTTACCCTAAGTATAGGGGGGGCAGACTCTGTATCTTCTTCACTCGGCTTTCCCTTCATGTACAGCTTTCTATACTTAGGATTAGTTAATCCTAAGTATAGGGGGAGACCACCGAGTTCCTCTCATTCTATTCATTTATTCGTTTCTGTACTTAGACATTCCTTTTCACTTCCCTTTTACTAAGCACGAGTTATGTCTTCTTCATCGCTCTTGATCACTCTGAGGACATCGTTCGAGCCAAGTATAGGGGGGGTGTGTATATATTTCATATATACTTTAGCCATAACTCGTACTTTGTGTGAGTGTGTTAATAAATAAAATGGCTAAAAATCACAAAAAATTAAAATTTTTTTTCATGAACATAAACCTCTTTTATTCTTGCACATACATAGCTAGTGTATAAAGTATTTTTGTAAAAATGATTTCAAAAATCTTTTGTGTAAAGCTTGTGTAAATATTTTGTATCAAAATTATGTATATAGTACAAAATTTTTCCAAAATGTTTTGAAAATCAAAAGTTTGCAAAAATCTTGTGTAAATGTTTGTAAATATCTTTTTGCAAAACTTGCACTTCATGCATCATTCATTCATGATTTCAAAACATTTTTCAAAAATTTTGCATGATTGTAAAATATTTGTAAATAGCATCTTGTGTACATATATGTATATAGTTTTTCCTGGATGAGAGTTGACATTTAAACTAAGCCTGGAATTAAATTGAGAAATGGAGCTTGAATAAGATCTTAATCCACTTAACTTCAAGAGGAACCTTGTAGGACTTAGGGTTAAGGCTTTTCAGGTCCATAAGGGCTTAATTCTTTGAGTCCACTAGGCTATGAGCATATGTCATCTTGATGAGCCTAAGTAGAGCACTTAACAACACACGCATGACTCTCAGAGACAATGGCTTCACTTGCACCTGCACTTTACACATGGCTCTCCACGGATGAGGTGGTGAGGAGGCAGTTTCCTTTGGCTTGGGGTAGCATATGAGGGTAGTACTTCTAGGCGGAACCTCTCTTCTTCTTATAGTGAAGGAAGTGCACCTCAACTTGGTCTAGTGGTGTTGAAAGCTAAAGACAGAAGCTGTGGGTTGCAATAAAGCTTCAAAAGAGGGATAGTCTACTGGCTCAAGGGGAAATTTCTTATATGCTGCACCATGTAGATATGTTGTACAGAAGTTCTTGAAAAAAAAAATGCAAAAATGCAAAAAGAACTCCAAAAAAATTGGTGGGTCGGATTGAAAATTTAATAACCCCACCGGAGTATAAAGCAAAAGCTTATGGTATCCATGTTACATCTCATGAAGCTTGCAGCGGGAGACTTAGCTACACTGGCTAAGCTTCCAAAACTCTATACTTCTACCCCCTCCTCTTGAGCCGGTTGCACTTGAACTTAGAAGGGAATACCCCGCTTCTTGAGGAAAGAGTTGCTAGACCGAGGCATTAGAGTTACCAGGTTGAGGGAAGTTGTTTCTTTGTTACTTCTGAGGTGGGGAGCCACATATCACCTACACCGCAAGGAAAGATTCATGGTCATTAGAGTTTGTGTATGTAGACTTGTTCTGATCTGGTTTATTGAGGAGTCTTGCCCATAGATTGGTGGAACTTGGAGGCTGTTGAGTTTTAGGCTTAAGTCCAAATAAGGTTCCGACACATTAATAATCCAAAGATCTGATCGAGCTCCATATTTCAATTTAATGAAGGAAAATTTAATAAGTCAACCTTGATCCATGTACATCCTCTTCCTCTTTTTCTTTTTCTTTCTTTTTCACTTCTTTTTCAAATAAGTGTTTGCTAAGGGACTAGCAAAGTTAAGCATAGGGGGGTGATGAATACCCATTCATCACTCTTTATTCTTCTATTTTAGCTACAAAAACCTTTGCAAATACATGTAGATATGTGTAAATACAAATAATTACCAAAAGCATGCATTGTGTAAAAACCTATAATTAGCATGTTTTTGTGCACAAAATAAAAGAATAAAGAGCAAAAAGAAAAAGAGGGAAATATTTAGAATAAATATTGAGCAACCTAACCCAAGGGAGGGCTCAGCATGGGCCTGACCGCATAAAAGTCAAAGTAGAGGGAGATAGGAGCTCATGTGTATATACTTCTAAAATTATATTTTCCTCACCCAAAAATATGCTTGTACATATTTTGTGTATATTTAGAAAATATCAAAAACAAAATAAAAATTTAAAAAAATCAAAAATTCAAAAATACCCTTTCACCATGTGTAGACCATCATCCTTTATTTATTTAACCTTGTAAATAAATTCAATTATTTTCTAAACTTTTTATAAATATTCTATGTTACATATTGTAAATATATAAAATAATAAGAAACAAAACAAAAATCAAATAAAAATTACAAAATTGAAAATACAAAAATACATTGTATAAATACCATGTATATAAATGTATTCAACCATTTATTTCACCCTTGTATATAAGTGATAAAAATAAAATAAAAATATTCTTTTATTCCTCATTTTATCTTGTAAATAAATAAAATACAAAATGAGCATAAAAATACATAAAAATAACAAATAAAAAATCAAAAATAAAAACTCCATATAGTGTACATATACCTATATATATAGCTACCCTATTTTTATTCCCAAAAATTAATTAAAAATCACCAAAAAATAGAAAAAAATAAAAGAAAAATATTTCATGTTTTGAGTTTTCTTTAATTCGGCCTATTTCTACCTTAAAATAAATAAAAAAAATCAACTGCACGTGGCAGCTTCTGATTGGTCCACGGGGACTGTTGACCCCGGTCAACTCCCCCGCGGACTCCTTCCTTTTCTGGAAGACGCGCGCCGCCCCGCCTTCTCCGATTTTCCCACGCGTCTCCAGGCTGTCTCCCATGCATATCCCATGCCCGGATTCTTCGCCGTTCATCCCTCTCCCTCGCCGGATCCTTCGCCATGAAATCAACGCCTTCCTTAGCCGTCGTCCCTCAACCCTAAACGCCCCTGTCACCATTTATATCCAGACCTCCGCCGCCTCCGCGCCCCATCTTTGGACCATCTCCTTCTCCCCAGTGACCTCCATAGGCATCGCGAGAGTGACAGCAAGCGTCTGCCCTTGTTGCAGTGAGGTGAGGAAGCGAATCCATTGATCCGGCGAACTTCGCCGCCACTGCTCCGCCACCGGCGTCGAGCATCGAGCCTCAGGCCTTGACGCCCTTCGAGGCTATGACCAGGAGTTAGCCACACTCCAGCACAGTCTTCCGCTCCACCCAGGTAGCCGATTAGACCTTCTATTTAGCGTAATTTTCGATTTCGCCCAATTCATATCTCCGACGCATTTCTCCGATTCCGGCCATTTCACGTAACATCTCGATCCTCCGACCCGACCATCACCTCCGCCAATCCCTCACGCACCTTCTACGCCCTTTCACTCAACCCAGATCGCACAGGATCTGGGAATCGAGCTCCACCGTCCTCCGCTCGCCGGAGCTCGTCCGCCTCACAGCACCGTCCACCTTCACCCCGCCTTCTTGGGTCGAGGCATTTTGCCCTCGACCCGCGAGTCTTCTGGTTCGTTTTTCAGGTCGAAACGAGGGCGTCTGAGGCCCTTCGCCATCCAGCCAGGAGACCCAGCTCCGCCGGCCTTGCTCGAGCTCCTTGGAGCTTGGTTTGACCGTCGGAGACCACCGGCAGACGCGGGAGCCTTCCGCGATTCTTCTCCGACCAATTGCAGCAGCTGAGGAGGGGTGTAGCGCACGCAGGAGACCGGCGAAGTTCGCCGGGGATGAGTTCTTGCACCATCCTCCAGAGCCGTCCGATGAAGACCTCGCTCCAGTTCTAATCCTGAGCGTCCATCCTTGAAGGAGCAGCAGCCATCGATCTATCTGAGGAGACATCTTGACCGTTGTAGCCGAGGAGAGAGGACCAGGAGCCCAGCATCGTCAGATCTTCCACGTGGACCTCTCCCAGCCGTTGATCGAGCCGAAGGGACGAAGAGAGAAGAGGCGCAGCACATCCGGACCGTCCAGCCTACACGTGGCGCCTATCCGACCGTCGGCTAATAAAGGGGTAAATATCGTAGGGCCCCCTCGTAGTTTGTTATTTTCTTTTTAGTCCTGTAATTTTTAATTCAAGTTGTTTATTTTCTGGGATATTTGCACCAAGGACCCCGTACTTATTTTTATTTGCACTTATACCCCCGCCAGTTGTGAACCACGTGCTTCGTCACGTGTTTTGTTGGGATATTTGCATAAGACCCCTTGTAGTTCTGGATGTTATTCATTGAATAAAAAGTTTTGTTTATTTGCATATATACCCCTGTGAGCATTGATTATGCGCATGTGCGTTTTATTTTGGGTAAATTGCAACTGAGCCCCCTGGACTTTTGATACGAGTTATCAATAGGTCCTCAGGACTTATTTTTCTTACATTTGGGTCCTTGAGTGCCCCAGGCACGTGCTTGGCACGTGTTTTGCTGGGTATTTTGCACCAGGACCCCAGAACTTTTGGGTATTTGCACTTAGGTCCCTGTGCACAGTGCCCCCTTGTTATTTTTGAATAAAATATCAAACGACCTCCAAATCCAATGAGATTTTGACACATGGCTCCTGCCATGGTGTAGGAATTTCTGTGATTTTTGAGGACATTTTTGATTTCATTTATTATTTTTAAAAATTCAAAAACCTCCTTTTTAGCCACTGTCTAGGTTTAAAAATAACAAAAAAATATAAAATCACCCCCAAAAATTCTAAAAAAATTAGATACTGTTTCTTGCTTGTTGTTTGATTTTCTAGCCAATTTTGGCTATTTTTCAGCACTTAAAAACCCTAAAAATTGAAAAACCCCTAAAAACCCATAAAAATTGTAATAAATAAATTAAAAATCCAAAAACAATAATTAGGGTGCCTAAATTTTCCTTATTCTTTCTAGATTATAGGAAAATTACCTTCAGGGCTTTTTGAGATCCAAAATTATTTTATTTTTGGGTCTTAAGCCTTGCTGGACAGTACCCTCTGTTTTTCGCATTGTTTGATTTTTAATAAATAATTTACCCATTAGAAAAATTCCAAAAATTCACCAAAAACAGTAAAAAACTTAAAAAACATAAAAACCATTTTTCCTTAATTTTTGCATTATTTTTGGAGTGTTTTATAAATTGTTGAAGTTGCCTTGCATTCATTTTATTTCATTTTCCCATCATATTAAAAAATCTAAAAATTATAAAAACAAATAAAAACACTAAAAAAAGATTCCCTCGGATTTCTGACTACATCGTAGGCTATTTAGCCAATCCGTGCTCCTTGTGTTCGACCCTGGGAGCTATACCAGGTTAATCCTATAGCAGGACCACTTCTCTGTGTTTCGTTGATTTATTTTCATCTGTGGTTCATTTTCTTGATTGACTCAGCCCGAGTGATTGAGGTCGCAACGACCTACATTTTCTTTACACCTTTACCTCTGTCATTCGGGCGGTCGTCAATCGACGATCCGCTATCTAATAAAGTACGGTCGAACCTCTGCTCACTGATATGCATCTGACATAAGGGGCTCCTGAATCTGGCCTCTTGGCCAGTAGACGGTTTTATATCGTGAAACACGTGGCTTTCGTCAGCACATGGATCTCTGAGTGGTGGTTCCTCCTCTTCCTCCTGACTGTAGTCCTGTCTCTCAACGAACGCTGAAGAAGGGGAATGTGCTGCAAAGCCTCCTGAAGAGTCAGCTGTATGTGAAATCTATCTATCATATGCTGGCTGAACTCTTCTTGATCTCTCTTTTTTGGATTTTCTTTTTTCTTCCCCTTCCCCAACTGAAGGGCTTTAGGGAAGGGGATCACTGGGTCCTTCTCAGATGAAGGACTAGGAAAAGGTCTAGACGGCTCGACGGCCGGATCCGCACATACATCACGCATAATAGTGGGACCAGAAAAAACCAAACCTTTTCCTTTATTCACAACAGAGTTTCGAGATACATCAGAAGTAGGAAAAACAACATATCTCTCTAAATGAACACTGGTGGTCTCAGCACCACCATCGGCTGGATCAACTGGAAGACTCGCGGCCTCAGTACCGCGCTCTGGCTCGGCGTCGTGGGTGGCCTCAGTACCACCTCCTCGAACTGGTGAAATGGCGGCCTCAGCACCGCCTGGGGGATCAGCATCCTTAGTGGCATCAGTACCACCGTCATCATCTATAGCGGCCTCAGTACCGCTCTCCTCCTCGTCTGGCGCTCTGGAAGTGTCCTCGTAATGTAACTCAGACGAGGCGCCGCCTGCAGGCATCCTACCGCTCCTAAGTGTGAGAAAATCAGTATCAAAAAGATATGCAGACATGTCACCAAGTGCATCACTAGGAGTGGCATACTCAGTACAAACTACCTGCTTAGATTTCCTCTTCATGTTGTTCGGATTCGGCTCGATCTGGGCAAGGATGGCGGCCTTCCCTCTCACGATGTCCCGCATCTCCTGGCGGAACTCATCCATCTCCCGTCGAAAAGTAGCCTGCTGATATGTGAGAATGCGTGCTATATCATTTAAGATAGGGTTCTCATGGGAACCCGACGGGTAGCCTCTATGGTGGTGAGGCTGCTGGATCTGCTGATGTGGCTGAGAGGGGTATGGGTGATGCTGCTGCTACTGTTGGTGAGGCTGCTCACGCCTCTACGACTGTCCCTGTTGATAGGGACGAGGACCATAGGACGACTGCTGCTGCTGTGGTGGGTACACTGGGGGCTGTTGCGGCTGCGGCTGGTGATCTCTCTGCTGACTATACTGGACACCCTGGCTTGATGGCTGCTGCTGGGGTTGGGTACCTCCAGTCCCCCACCAGAATCCGGGATGGTCTCGTCGGATACCGGGCTGAGGGTGGGCATACCAAATCCCGTTGACATCCATCAACGGCTCTGCATCGTACTGGGCTGGCGGGAGTACTGCCAGAGGATGATCCGGCTGATATACCACCATCTGTAAGTCTGGAGATGGTGGTGACTGGTAGGTGGGCTGCGGCTGTTGGTACGGCTCCGCCTATACAAGGTGAACCTGTCTAGGCTGCTGGTGTGAGCTGGAGCGCTGGGACGAGCTGCTGCTGCTGCCGGAGTCACCTCGCGACTGAAGACGGGGCTGGGAAGCCGTCTGTGCCTCCTGTAGACACATGAGCTGGGTCTTCATGTCGCTCAGAGTCTGTGCCATCTACTCCATCTGAGTGATGCCCTGGCACTGCTTCTTCTCTATCAACTCCATCCGGTCCAGCTTCTCACTAATAATCCCCATGTCCGCAGCTAATGACTCTGCCTGTGCTGCTGCTAACGCGGACGAACTGGAAGGACGGACGTCGACCCGTGCTATCCTCTGGTACTGCACGGTCTGTGCCTGCTGGGGTCTGCCCTGAGTGTACAACCGGGTCTGGGACATCACCATGCAGTTCTCGGTCATCTCCTCATAGATGGCCCAGACCTGGTCGTGATCCTTGATGAAGTAAGACCCGCCACAAGAAGCGTTCACCAAGCCCTGTAGCTCTGGTGTCAGCCCGCTGAAGAAGCTCTGAACAAGGTTCGACTTGGAAATATCGTGGTGCGGGAATCTGTCGGTCTGCTCTCGAAACCTCTCCCATGCCTCATGGAACTGCTCGTTGGGGAGCATGGAGAAGTTGCTGATCAGGGCTCTCGCGTCATTGGTTCGCCCGAGTGGATAGTACTTGTGCAAGTACTCGGCACAGAGCTGCTCCCAAGTGTAGACGAACTTCCCCAGATGTTTCAGCCAGGTGGCTGCTCTGTCTACCAAAGAGAAGGGGAAGGCAATCATCCTGATGGTATCCTGGTCCACCTGACGATCGTGGACAGTACTGCAGATCATCTCAAACTCCTGCAGGTGGAGATGGGGCTCCTCAGGGCCAACCCGTGAAATCGGGGAAGGAGCTGCAAAGTGTTCGGGGGGAACTTGAAGTCCCCCACGATAGATGGTAGTACCACCCAATGGTGCGTCAAAGTCGATCCGAGATTGTGGTTCTCCCGCATCGGTCTCGGTGGTCCTCATGCTGCTGCTGCGGCTGCTGCTGCAGCTGCGGCTGCTGCGGCAGCTGCCGCATCGTCGGGTCCTCCTCCGCAGTTCTCGCGGTCGGCTCTCAACTGCTCAAGCTCTCACCTCATCTCTATCATGAATACCCCCTGATCCCTCAACTGCTGCTGCACTGACTCAAGGGAGGCGATCAGGGTGGAGTTGATCGAACCCTGGTCCAAAACGAAATGCTCCTCCTGCAGACCTCTGGAGCGATCATCACTAGCGCCGGCCATAGTCTCTGAAAAATCAAAACAACCGAACTCAGGTGCCGATAAATCATCTGTCTGTCTCTCCTCTGGCACTGGTATCTCGGTCTCAGAAGAAGAAGGGGGGTCGAGGGGAATAGGGCGGAATCGTACTCGGGTTCGGAGAGCGGGTCTGAGCTCTCACTAACCGACCTAGATGAATGGACTGGAGTGCTAAAAAGCGGTGCAGCCAGAGGCTACCTAAGAGACCTCCAGCCCATCATCGTGATCTGGAGAGTAGTGCGGATGAGATCTGGAGAAACTATGATCACAAACAAACCCCTCAGTTCACCAACGCAACGCGAGCTGAAGACTGTAAAAGCTCGGTCAAATTATCTTGTCAATTTTATTTTGGTGAACAAGCAAAATATCAGAGCGATTACGTAACCTGCTTGGATATCCGATACTCTCCCAACCGACTGTCCCGCACAAAAGGAGTCGGTAATCAGTCGAGAGGAGTACTGGAGGGCTCTACCTAGTGTACGGGTCACTCTCTCGCACAATCAAACCAAACAATGAGGGGGTTGCTCTCCCCAAGACAGATTTTTAAGTCAGGTGTCTTTTAGGGTCAATAGCTTAAACAATCCCAATTTTATTGTTTTTCTTTTTAAATCTTTTCAATACAAGCAAGTACGCCTAACGAATTTTTCGGTTCTCCTGGTTATTAAGTCCAAAACAGGGGGAGAAGACGAAAAAGCCGATGCGCGAAAATCAATGATGTATGCAAAGTAAGAAATGCGTACCTGACTCCATCAGTCTACATACAATATGATCCACGCAGAATTTAAAAGGCAGAAATAAAACTACCTATATGGTGCAGCGGGAAAAACCGAGTCCTAAGCAGGCAACTTCTACTCAAAAGAACCGTCTAGCTGGTCACCAGCATTCGATCCAGAGAGTCCGGTCTAGACCCACCCCTCCTCTTCTCGACAAGTCGAGTTCAGGAGTAGCGCTTGACGGGGCAGGATCGCAGCACGTAGGCTCGAAGGAAAATGAATCAGCTATTTTTATTAATCTTTTATTAGTAGGTCCAATTAACGATCTATAGGAACAAGTAATCTATTAAGTGTGTGGATCCTACTGAGTACGGCACAATCAACCAGAAAGTCCTGAAGCTAAGGGCTCGAGAAAACCCGCGTAAAATCGTAAGAGGCAGCGAAAAACAAAAAACGCGAAAAGCCGCAGAAAGTCTAAGGGTCCCCCGAGCACATCGGTGCTCTGCGAAACAAACCCGAGAAATGTCCAAGTCCTGTTGAGTGTCCTTGTATTATTACAATTCAAATAAAATGTGCTGAAAGAAACCTAAGCAACTCTACACTAAGCTGCTCCTCACGCTCTCCTGCGGCTCCGTGCAGAAGGGAGCCGCCTCCGAATCCCGCGGTTGCGCCGGCTACTCAAGAGTCGCCGCCTCGGTCCTCGGCCCTCGCAAGAAACAAACAAAGTGTTATCAACCAAATTATTATATAAACAACGTCAGAAATATATATATATATATATATATATGCAAAAATCTATACAGAAAGCCGTGAAAAGAAAGCCGCAGGAAAAATCGGAAACTGACAACTAAGCCGTGCTCCCTGGCAATGGTACCATTCTGATGACCGAAAAAGCCGAGCAACTAAGGATGAAGAAATAACAAAGGTCGTTGCGACCTCAGTCGCTCAAGAGTCCCTCGGTCGATCAAGAAAATCAAGGTTCAGACCACCAAAATAAGATAAAAATCAAATCAACACTATAGCGGTCCTGGCTATTAGATTAGCCTGGTATAGCGACCAGGGTCGGACTCAGGGAGCATGTAATGGCCTTGCGACCTACAAAGTACTCTAAAAAGAATAAAATAAAATCAAAGTGTTTTTGGTGGACTTTTAATTTTTATAATTTTTTTTGGATTTTAATTGATTAAGAAAATAAGAAAACAAGTGAATAAGCCAAATACAAACAATTATTAAAGCACTCAAAAATCAATCAAAAATTCAAATAAATTTTTTTAGGTATTTTATGTTTTTTACTGTTTTGGGTAATTTTTGGTATTTTTCTGATTTTTATTTAATTTTCTAAAAATAAAACAATGCAAAAAGACAACAACAATGTCCAGCCAAGCTTGGGGGACTTAGATAAAATATCTAAAAGTCCCTAAAAATCCTGGAGGTAATTTTCCTGTATAGTAAAAACTACAAAGAAAATTTGGCCACTGTAATTATTGTTTTTGGATTTTTCAATTAAATATTAGAATTTTTATAGGTTTTTAGGTGTTTTTCAATTTTTATGAGTTTTATATAATGACAAATAACCAAAATAGGTCAAAAAATCAAACAAGGCAAAATGCACACTAACTAAATTTTTTTATAACTTTTGGAGGTATTTTAATATTTTTTTGTGAATTTTAAAGTTAGACGGTAAAGAAAAATCTTGTTTTTGAATTTTTAAAAATATCAAAAAGTGTCAAAAATGTCTCCAAAAATTAGAGAAAATTTTACACCATGGCAGGAGCCATGTGTCCAATTTTCATCAAATTTGGAGTTGATTTGCTATTTTATTTAAAAATAAGAGCAAGGTACAGTGCTTAGGGTCCTGTACGCAAATAGTGAAAAGTCCAGGGGGTCCGGTGCAATTTGTCCAAGGTTGCACACGCGAGGCGCGTGACCTGGGCACTCAGGGACCTAATTGCAATTAAAATAAGGTTCCTGGACTAATTAGTAACAAGTACTAAAATTCCAGGGGCCTTCTTGTAAAATACCCACTAAATAACGCACATGCACATGAAAAATCATTCACAGGGGCATATCTGCAATTAATAAAAAGATTTCATTCATTCAGTAACACCCTAGAAATATAAGGACTAAACATGCAAATACCCCAACAAAACACGTGTCGACGCACGTGATACACTACACACAGGGGCATACACGTAAATAGCAGAAAAGACAAGGTCCAAAGTGCAATTTACCTAACGCAAATAAAATACTAAAAATATTTATAGGACTAAAACTAAACTACTCTAAAGCTAAGGGCCTAAGGGAATATTTACCCTTTATTAAGTAGACCGTCAGATGGGCGCCACGTGGAAGATGGGTCGGCTGGGGAAGGGTCGCGCCCAACGCTGAGGTCCTCAGTCTGATCGAACGGCGGTGGCCTCGCCACGTGTGGAATCTGTCGGCTCTGGTGTGTTGGGGCTGAACGCTCGTCGATCGTCGGTTTGGATCGAGCCTCCCAAAGATCAGACGGTCGGAGTTGCTCCTCAACGGATGACTAGGATCTGAACTAGAGCCTGGGGTCGATCCAACGGCTGCGGAAGATGGAGGACGAACTGATACCCGACGAACTTCGCTGGCTCGCTACTGGTGCTGGAGTCCTCCTCGAAGGCCTCAGAAGATCGGCGAAGAAGCGTGGAGGCCTTCCGCGTCCAATGGTGTCCTCCGATGGCTCGACAGAGCTCCGAGGAGCTCAGGCGAGGCCGGCGGAGACCAAGCTGCTGGACCAGATGGTCCAAGCCCTCAGATGGGCTCAGATGTCCCTGCAAAACACACCAGCAGACTCGCGGGTCGAGGGCAAGTTGCCTCGACCCTGTGAGAGGGGGTGACGGTGATCGGTGAGGCGGGGCGGTCGAGCTCCGGCGAGGTGTCGGCGGTGGAACTCGAAACCCCAGCTCCTGTGCGAGCTGGGTTGAATGGAGGGGCTGAGAACGTGCGTGGGGAGAAGGCGAACGTGATAGGATGGTCCGATGATCGCAACGAGGGTAGAGGTGATCGGAATCGATGGTGAATGGAAGAGGGGCGAATTGGGGCAAAACTGAAATTCGAGAAATAGAAAGGGAACTACGGCTACCTGGGTGGACGAATCGACTGGGCGTGAGCTCTGGGAGCTCTGGGTCCTTGCCTCGCGGGTCGTCGAGGCCCGAGGCTCGAGCTCAACCTTCAGGCAGAGCACGGCGGCGCGAAGACGCCGGATCGATGGTCTCTCACTCCCTCCTCGCTGCAACACCACGGGGAGCGAGCTGTCACTCTCGCAGATGTGATGGAGGTCTTTGGGTGAAGAATGAAGGAGACAAAGATGCGGAAATGGGAGGCGGAGCTCGGCTTTTATGCGGTGGAAGGTCCGGGAAGAAAGGGATGGGTCCGGCTCTGTGGAGCACGGATCCCTAAGCTGAAGATCGGGCGAGGTTCCCGGATTATGGGAGAGTAATTAGGACCCGAGGTTTGGTAAAATGGTGAACGGGTCAGGCAGGGATAAATGGAAGAAGATGGGTCCGCGAAACGGATCCCTGAGAAGTGGTCCACAGGGGGGAGTTGACCGGGGGGTCAACATCCCCCATGGACCAATGGGGACTGGCCGCGTCAAAATGTTTTGGAAATTAAAAATAAAATAGGAAATGGCCGAATTATTAAAAACTCAAAATACAAAAAATGTTTATTTTATTTTTCTCTATTTTTTGGTGATTTTTAATTAATTTTTCAAAATAAAAATAAGGTATTTACATAATAGGGCAATATATAGGTATATATACAATATAGGTTTTTGATTTTTTTGATTTTTAATTAGTTATTTTTGTACATTTTTATTCCTTTTTTATATTTTATTTATTTATAGCATAAAATTAGGAATAAAAAGGTATTTTTATTTTATTTTTATTAATTATATACAAATTTATACATGGTATATTTATACATGGTATATTTACAAAGTTATTTTTGGTTTTTAATTTTATTATTTTTATTTTGTTTTCTTAATGGTTTTTATTTTATTTATTTACACCATAAAATATAGAATATATACAAATTTTATGGAAATGAATTTTATTTATTTACAAGGCTAAATAAATATAGATAAGGTGACTATATACATGATGAATATGTACAAGGTAGGTGATTTTTATCTTCTTTTTAATTTTTCCATTGTTATCTTGATTTTGTATAAATATATACAAATATATACAAGCACATTTCATTCCACTTTTGGAGGAAAATATATTTATTGTATTTACAGGTATATTTACACACATGAGCCCCTATCTCCCTCCACTTTGGCTTTTATGCGGTCAGGCCCATGTTGAGCCCTCCCTTGGGATTAGGTTGCTCAATATTTATTCTAAATATTTTCCCTCTTTTTCTTTTGTCTCTTTATTCTTTTATTTTTTCACAAAACATGCTAATTATTAAACTTTATACAATGCATGCTTTTAGTTATTATTTTTATTTACATGAATATACATGTATTTGCAAAGGTTTTTGTAGCTAAAATATAAGAATAAAGAGTGATGAATGGGTATTCATCAGGTAGTTTCCTGATTTTTATTTATTTATTAGGGATTTTTCGATTTTTTATTTCATTTTATGAATTTTATATTTGTTTTTGTAATTTTATATACCTATAAGTAGAAAAATATATGTATTAAGTTTTATTTTTTATTTGCTTTTTTATTTTCTAACTTTTATATTTTTAATTTTATTTCCTATTTTATAAAATTTTTAGACATTTTTAATATTTTTATGGCTTCTGAATTATTTTTAAAGTGAAAAATGAGGTTTTTATTGAAAGCATGGACTTATTTTTTATTTTTAAATAATAAACAACAAATAAATATTTTTATTTTATTTTTACTTGAACGTAGGTAAAAATATCTTTCAACGAGGTGTTGAACATATTTTTGTGATTTTCATTGAATTGGTTATGAAAATTTGAAGTTTTTACGTATTTTATTATTTTTATTAATTTTAATATTTAATTTTTATTTTATTTTTGGTTTAATTTGTAAACCTAGAAAAATATGTTGTATATATATTTTTTAGGATTTTAAAAGCATTTTTATTATTTTTATGGATTTTATAAGTTTATTATATTTTTTGGTATTTTAATGATTTATTAAAAATAAAGAATATTTTTATTTTTTAAAACTATTTTAAATTGTATAACATAATAATAGGTATTAATACGTATTTTTATAATATTTTTAATTATGTATTTTATTTATTATATATAAATACATATATTAGTTATATACAGTGTACATTGGATCTTTTTGTATTTTCTGGAAAATAGGGGGCTTGAGTAATATCAGAAAGTTGCAAGGCATGTGCACAAAAACATCGGATAGTCATGTGTCTGTTCATGTACAACTCAACCTCTTGTACATGTTTGAAATTACACAAACGTTCAGGGATTGCAATGTAAACTTCCCCAAAAAATCGGATCCTCACGTGTCGCGCACGTGAGGCTGCTTAAATGGTTGGGCGGTACGGCTTCTAGTGCGAATGTGTAGATCTTTCAGGTCCGTGCAATTTGTGATTGGTCCTTCGGTGTTGATGCCAATGTGTGGGTGAGATAACGTGTGTCCGATCTGATCCCTTAATTGTAATGCTGCCATTGGATCTGGAGGTAACTTTGTTCTTCACCAAATATCTGGCTACATGCGATGGCTTCTTCAAGACTCCTGACGAATTTTTACGGTGATTCTCGACAATGGAGTTTCGAGGAAGTTCGGCTTGTGGTTCTCTGACAAGCACCTCCAGATGAGACTTCATCTCAGAGGCTCCTGTTGCTTACTCTAATCATAGTTGTTGCGATGGATCGTGTAAGTGGGTTTCAGGTGCTCCCCGATATGCTGCTACTCAATCGACGCTTCTTGGATCTGGTGTGTGTTCTTCAACTGGTGTATTCAGATCCTCTAAATGGTCAACTCGAGGTGGTCAAATATGCAGGTGTGCCTCTAAGGAGCTCCAGGATTTCGATTGTGCACTATTCAACATGAGTTTTTCTGATCTTTATCTGATGATGATTTGATTCATAAGATGTTTCTCCTCAAAGCGATGCGTGCGGATGAAGAAGATTAAATTGTAGATGGTTATTGCTATTCTAGATCATCATGTTTGTCATGATCAGGTTCTCGTTCCTGCAGTTAATCAATATCATCTCGAACATGACGACTCCTACTGCAATAGAAAATAGAAGATGGTGAGCTAAAGAGCTCCGATAGTGAAGGATAGATCTCGAATGGCTATCGGTCGCCGAACATGAATAATCATGGGGGGTTGTGTGAGGTAGATGTGAAGTGGAAGGATTTAAAGATGGATGCAAATGTGATCGGATCGAATGTGAGGCAGACTTAACAGAGAAACTTAGGAAAACATAGAGAATGGGGAGAAGAGAGAGAGAGATTGAGAATAACAGAGAGGAAGTGAATGAAAGTTACAGATCTAACCTAGAAGGATGAAGTTGTAGGAGATTGCATGGGGATGCGGAACTCAGAGGAGATCCATGATTGTCGCCTCGATGATTGATGGAGATCGGAGGCTTCAAGTGCGGTGGAGCTTGGCTCCACTCAACGCTGATCTCGTCGAATCCTCTCGCTTTCTCACTCAACAAGAAATTAGAGCAGAGCTCTGTCATTGCTCTGACCTACATAATAAATAAATAATAAATATAAGACACTTTTTGGATTTTCTGAATATTAATAAGTTAAGGACCGATCCCCACCTAATTTATTCCTTGTCGATCAGGTCAAGTCTTGACATTCTCTCGAGGTTCGGATCAGTCTGCATTTATTTCATAACTACATCCTTCTTTATTTCTTCTATTTTTCTTTTCTTCTTTATTCTTTTTTTGGAAAGTCATTTTTGGCTTCCGCTAGAGCGACTATTGACTGCGAGACTCAAGGCATCATATTCCCGAACCCAAAACAAACCAAGCAAATTCTCGAGGACACACCAAACCTTGAGACAACCAAACAAGAAACCAACAGTCTTGACATAGAGGAACCCTCACATACCCAGATATCTCCACTTATCACAAACACAAATGAAGGAGAGGCACTTAATGAGATGATTGTAGAGGCTACAAAGATCAATGAACTCAATCAAGACACATCCGATTCACCACATCCGGACACAATTATTTTGGATGTCTTTGAGTCCACACATGTAAAGCCAATTGAGAGCACCGACACCTACTTAGGACTTAGGTTGAGCCTACAAGAGTATTACAATCTACACGGATACTCATTTGGTGAGGAACCTATGGTCAGCACCTCACACATACCATACTTCAGACCTTCAAAGGAGATAGCCGTGACAAAATTGACCTTTCCCAAAACACGGTTGCTCCATCCTCTAGTTAGTTATCCAGTGAGAAGAATATGAGAGTTGATTCCTCGATGTGTTCCCCCGAACTCCTCAAGGTGTGTCACTCTCCTCCCCCTCTCTATACTTCAGGATCTAGATAACTTAAGGTGATCATTATAAGTGAGCTCAGTTCAACGGATCTGGAGCCTGATCAAAACAGACAATCATATGTCGATCCACGATGGACTATCCCCGCCCCTCACTATTATTCTTCTAGAGCTGAACCCCGTGGTCCCAATCGATACAACAGAACAATTTGTTATGACCAGACTTATACTTGTTCATCGGAGTATTCATCCAAGGACAAATCTATTGACCCTAAGACCGAGCGAACTCTGAGAAAGCAGCTTAAGAATAAAAATCGTTGGAGTGATGTGACCCTTAAGTATTATTCTTCTAATAACAACTCCAACGATCGCTGGGAATCTTCTGATTCTTCTTCTTTATATCAATATCCCCTTCCATCACATGCTTCAAAAAAGATAGGTTGTAAACCTCCTCGATCATCGACCTCCCTTCCCCCCACCCTCATTGGTTCCCTTGTACATTTTCTTCATATACTTAGGCCAAGTCCTAAGTATAGTGGAGGACCGATGCCATCTGTATTTTCTCATCATTTTATTCCCCACTCCCTACTTGCTCTGTATATTCTACATATCTCATCAGTACTCATACTCATTCCTGTCTTATACTTAGGCTAACTAGAGCGTAAGTATCGGAGGCGACCGATGCCCACCCTGTATATATTCATCTATTTCTCGTCTTGGACTCGACCACCCATTTTTTGATATTCTTCTATACTTAGGTTGATCAGAGCCGAAGTATAGGGGGTGGTCAGCTTCTATACCCCTTTTAATTTTCACTCTCCTATGATTAGCATGAGTTATGCATTTTCCTCGCTTTCTAAGCTTTGAGGACATAGCACATGCTAAGTATAGGGGGCGTCTATATACTACATATATACTATACCCATAGTTCTTACTTTCACGTTTTTTGTATATATTATATAATAATTACAGAATGGGTAAATTTTATTCAAAAAAATAAACACACACAATATATCATCTTGCACATCATATGCATTTCATAACATATGCATTTCATTTACATATCTAGCATATGCAAAGTGGAAAGTTAGTGGATTTTGAACTGATATATGAATAGAAGTGGAGAGTGGTCTTGACTTGGCCTTAATCTAACAAAGTTTCAAAGGAACTTCATAGAGAAAGAGGACTTTAGAAGTTTCAAGACTTTGACTTAATTCTTCAAGTTCTGCATGACAATGTGCAGATGTTGACTCTTAGTTTTTAACCTGGTCTCCTAATTCGGGGTATGACTTCTGAATAGTAAATTAATCTGTACTCTCGCACTATGCACTTATCTCAACTCAAACGGGGTGTTGGAAGTCTATGTGAGTCTCTTTTCTAGTAGCGTGGATATCTAAAGATCGGAGTACGGGTTGAAATAAAGTTTCAGATAAGGGATGGACGACTGAGAATAAATTTTTCTAAGACTCTAAAACATGTGCAGAAAAAAGATTCCATATCCATAGGGGCACAACAAGATCCTCACATAGCTACCAAAAAATCAAACAAAAAGAAGCCAACTACCAAATAAATATTTGACCAAAAAGGTCCAAGCTTGAAGAAATCTGCATATCTTGGTGGAGACTTAGCTAAACTGGCCGGCTTCACAAGGAGAGGTGATTACACTAACCACCATCCAGTTCTTTTCCACTTCTTCTAATTTCTCCCCATTTTATATTGTGAACACATCGTGATCGACCTTAGAAGGAAATACCTAACTCTCCAAGGATGAGTTATTGGAGAAGAGGTTTACATGGTAGTCTGACATTCTTGATGGGAAGAGTTAAAACCTTTCACACATATGAGACAACTGTTCAATGTTCATGGGGTATGCTTTGGGAGAAGGATTGACCTAAGATGACTTCTGAGTCAGAAATATTACAATGATATGTAAAATTTGAGGGTTACTGAATTGAAAACCCTAATTCTTACAGGAGTTATGTCACACTATTAATCCAAAGGCCGGGTCTAGCTCCATTTTCACCTTTTGTTCATGACCTTGGTATGAAACCCAAAATCATTTCACTTTTGCATTTCATTTTAGTTGCTCGGGAGAGAGCAAGGTTTGAGCATAGGAGGTTGATGAATCCGTGATTCATCACATTAAAAGTTGAAAATAGAGCTTCGTTCCCAAGTGATTATCTATATTTCATCATTTATTCTGCATTTTTATCATTCATGCACTTAGAATTAATATCTAGATTTTAGCATGCATAATTGCTTTCATAATCATCTTCACCTAAATTCATGTATTTTTAATAAAATTATGCCAACACTGATTGATCTCAAACCACATCCGTTGTGTACATATTATTAATAAGATTAATAAGAATTTATAAAAAAATTGCTAACAAAAGTAATTGACCCATGAGACAAAACCCTTATTCCAGAATAGACAGAATAAAATGTACATATCTTCCTCATATCGTGCCTGATTTCAGTCTATTCACTTTTAAAGTAATATACATTCAAAGATCTTTAAATTCATAAAAATCAGAGCTCATATATGAAAGTTGGGTTTTGGGCCTCTTTTATGCATTGTCTATTTTAGCGATTTTTGACTTGATATTTTATGTACATAATTAACCCTTTTTCTTTTACTTTTTTTCATTTATATTCTTGGATTAAATTTTAATTAAAATATATAAAAATCTAAATCTAAAATAAGACTGAAATCAAAGAAATTAACCCAGCCTGAGTGTCCCTTGTGAGTTTGTACAAATATTTCTTGTTTTCATTTTATTTTCCAATATTTTATTTATAAAAATTCAAAAAATTAGAGTAATGTGGAAATCCTTTATTTTTTGTAATTTTTATTATATATTATTTAAAATTACAAAAAATCGTAAAATTCCAAAACATGGTTTTCTATATTTATAGAAACCCACCAAAAAATTCATTTTGTACAAATGACCTCTTTTGCTCTTGATCCCATCATGAAAGTTGTAGATCATGTCGAGATGAGAAATTTTTGTGAAGAAAACTTTTCGATCTGAGGTTCCCTTCTATTTCTTTTCTACTTTTACTTCTGATTTTTTTGGCGCGAAACGTGGTGCCTCCTTGTGCAGTTGCGTGCCTCCCCCCCACCACTCACACGCTTTCTCCCTTCACCCGACGCACATGCTCCACACGTACATCCCCAACCTCCGGCCACTCCCCTCTCTCCACCTCGTTGAGTGCCGCCCGCCTCTCCATGTCCTTCGGCGTTGACCAACTACATCCCCAATATTCCACAACTACAGGCCCGCGTCTGCCGAACACCATTATCCTCTCCTCCGCCATTCTAGCCTCCAACCATGCTCGCCTCATTCTATGCTTGCAACCCCTGCTCTCTTCCTCTCTTATCCTATCTATGTCGAACCCCAACTGCTCACCTGCAAAATATGCCTCTCCTTCCTATTTAAACCATCCCCTCTAAACATCCCAGGCAATCTCATTCACCTTCTTTTTCTTCCTTTCTATCCCATTCTCCTCCTTCCTTCCGCATATACACATAACACCATCCCATTCAACTTCATCTCTGATTGATCGCCACCACTCCACCACCTAGTAGCTCATGCATCATCGACTTCTCATCTCCTCCACCTTCATCTACGCAACCCACACTTCTTTAATGCACAATTGCACCTATGTGCTTCAAGACATCTCCTCCGCCAACGATCTTCAGAGCTTAAGCTTCTCAAGGACACCTCACATGCTCTATGAAGCCTCTACTCCTCTGCCTTCACCCTTTGGAGCCTCCACAGGAGCCCAGCCATTGCCTCCGCTCCTTCTCCTTCACCCTCTGGTGAAGCCCTCATTCTCTCACATGACCAATGACCCCCACCTGGGGATATTTGCTGAAGACCCCCACCCACCCCGGGGTGTGCCTTATTCAAGACCCCCCCCTCACGTGGTACACACTGGGGGGAGGGGTGGAAAATTTACAGAAGACCCCTAGCCATTCAGCTGAATATCAGAATCACTCCTCTCTTCCAGGAGCCATGTGCCTGCCCTATTGGGAAATTAAATTGTTTCCCAATAGATACATCTAGGATAATTTTGGTTCCTGAAATTAAATTGTTTGGTATTTATTAAAATTAATTTTATCAAAATTACCTATTCTGCATTTTAAATTTATAATTAATTAATATTGCATCTAAAAATTCTAAAAAGATTACAGTAGATTAATTTCATCATAATGTACATTGTGGCCAATTTTGAGGATTTTTGAATTTAATTTGATCATAAATTGCATTTTAGTCCCCGAACTTTTAAAAATTGCACGTCAGTCATTAATTGCATTTAAAAATACAAAAATTATCCTCTTTGAAAACATGATTCTAGATCAATTATAAATCAACCTAAGGAGAAAGTGGCCTCCTTAAGTTTGACCTTAGGTATGCCTAAGTAAAGAATGACTACTCACTTTAATTGGACAAATAATAAATTTAGCATTTTTTAATTAATACGAAATTTAGGGGTTCTTCAGCGAGCACGAAACTTGCCGCTCTTTTCAGGTAATCATCTAAACAAGACTATTTAAATTATTTAGATGTTGAAAGAATATGGATTGGTTTCACTTTGAGTTTTTCTTATGGCAACATGAAATTAAGATAAAAAGCAAAGTGACATTGACCCAAGTCTCGAGGAGAGTCCCTTTGAGGTTTTTATAATTGTATAATCTGGACCCGAATAATCTGAATCTGACCTGATTAAGGGCCTGCATGACAAATTAATCTTCAATTAATATTAAATAAGCATGGACCACAAACAACTGACCTCCAGGTCCCTTAATAAGATAAGGATCTGTAACTGTGGTAGGCTCTCGGTCTAAAATACTCACAAAGCTCAACGATACAAAAGAATGTGATGCACCAGAGTCAAAGAGAGCATGAGCAGTAAAGTCGCCTACAGAAATCATACCTCGCACTACCGATCCTGAGGCGTGCGCTTGTCCATCAATAATAGCATTCAACTGTCCCTCTCTTTGCGATCCACTTGAGCCTACCGTGCTCCGAGTCTGGTAAGGTTGTCCCCTACCTCCCCGAGATGTAAAGTCACGCCCCTGTTGCTGGGGACGTCCTCCTCGTACTACAACTCCAGACTGTGAAGATTCCAAGGGACAATTGGACCGGATGTGACCTTTCTGGTTGCATCGATAACAGACCCGATCCTCCACACGAGCATCTGTAGTAGTACTCAAAATCAGACGAGATGTCCTGGCTGGCTCAGAAAGTGCATGTCCCAAGGTAGGAGCCCCTTTGTGAGTAAACCTATTCGACACTCTAGAACGGTGAGGGTGGAAGCGTTGTCCTGCACGTGCTCCTGCTCTGTCATTGTGAGCTATCTGATGACACGCCTGGTCACTCGGGTAAAAAGGTAATCAAGGGTCGTTGCGACCCAAGGAAGCAAGCGGTGCCAATCAAGAAAAATAGACCACCAAAATCGAATAAGAATCAACCAAGCTCAAATAGCGGTCTTACTATTATTTTAACCTGGTATAGCGACCAGGGTCGAACACAAGGAGCACGTGATGGCCTTGAGGCCTACGAAGTAGTAAAAAAGAATAGATAAAATAAAATACAAGTGTTTTTGGTGGGTTTTTAGGTTTTATATTTTTTTGGATTTTGAATTATTTAAGAAAATAAGGCAAACAAGTAAAACGACCAACTTCAAGCAATTATATAATGCATCAAAAATCAATCAAAAATTCAAATAAAAATGTTTTTCTGTGTTTTATATTTTTCCTATTTTTAGTGAATTTTTGGGATTTTTCTGATGTTTATTTAATTTTCTAAAAATAAAACAAGGCAAAGAACCGGAGGTACTGTCCAGTCAGGAGTAAAAGGCCAATTTAAAATGTAGAAAAGGCATATTTAGCTCCTGGAGTCAATTTTCCTATAAACTAGAAAGTTTAAGGAAAATTTGAGCACTGAAATTATTGTTTTTGGATTTTTAGATTATTTATTAGAATTTTTATCAGGTTTTTAGTGTTTTGTAGTTTTATAAGTTTTATATACTGAAAAATGACCAAATTTAGTCAGAAAATCAAGCAAGACAAAACACATAGTGGCTAATTTTTTTATAATTTTTAGATGAGTTTTAATATTTTTTGTGAATTTTTAAGTCAGATAGTAAAGAAAATACATGTTTTTGAATTTTTAAAAATAGTAAATGAAATCAAAACTGTCCCCAAAAATTCTAGAAAATTTTAAAACATGGCAGGAGCCATGTATCCAATTTTCATCGAATTTAGAGTAAGTTTGCTATTTTATTAAAATCAAACACAAGGGCAGAGTTCACAGGGACCTAAATGCAATTAAAATAAGTTCCAGGGGGTCTGGTGCAAAATTCCCACGGATCCACGTGTAAGGCACGTGACCTGGGGCACTCAGGGACCTATTTGCAAGAAAATAAGGTTCCTGGACTAATTAGTAACACGTACTAAAAGTCCAGGGGCCTTTGCGCAAAATACCCACGAATTTCAACACATGTTTTAAAAATCAACGCACAGGGGTATAAATGCAATTCGCTAAAAGTTTTCTTCATTACTTAACATCCCAGAACTATAAGGGCATCAGTGCAAATATCCCACAAAATCTTGTGTAGAAGCACGTGTCCACAACACACAGGGGTATGAAAGCGAATACCATAAAAGACGAGGTCCACTATGTAAATTACCCTACTAAAATAAACGTTTTAAAATATTTACAGGACTAGATAGTAAATACGAAAACTAGAGGGGCCTAAGAGAATTTTACCCCTTATTTAATGTCGACGGCTGCAGTGACGCCACGTAGCAGATCCAACGGTTGAGAATAAAGGCGCCTTTAACCAAGAAGCGCATGCCTGATCGAACGGATGAGAGTCCACCACGTGGCAGATCTGATGGTCCACGTACGCTGTGGCGAAACCCTTGGTGAATCGATGGCTGAGAAGATGACGCGTGGAGATCGGACGGCTTTGAATCACGGGCGCCTCTTCATCTGATCGTGCGGCTCAGATCGGTCCTCAGAAAGATCGGGCGGTGGCGAAGCTCCTCAAATGGATGGCTGGGATCTAATCTGGAGCGTGAGGATGATCTGACGGCTCACGAGGGTCCTGGAAGAACTGGCGACCGGCGAGCTTCGCCGGACTCGTGCAGGCGCTGGACTCCTCTTCGAAGGCTACTGAAGGTCGGAGAAGATGCGTGCTGACCTTCCGCGTTGAATGGCGGTCTCCGATGGAGCAACGGAGCTCCAAGGAGCCCGGTCGACTCCGGCGGAGGGGAAGCTCCTGGGCTTGAGTTGGAGGACCTCAGACAGTCCTCTTTGTACCTGTAAAAGAGCACCAGAAGACTCGCGGGTCGAGGGCAAAGTGCCTCGACCCTGTGAGAAGGGGTGAAGGTGACTGGTGAGGCGGTGCAATCGAGCTCCGGCGATGCGATGGCGGAGGAGCTCAAGATCCCAGCTCCAATGCGAGCTGGGTTGAATGGATGGGCGGAGAAGGTGCGCGAGGGAAGGGCGAACGTGATAGGGGATTCCGATGATCGAGACTACAGCTAAGGTGGTCGGAATCAAAGGTCGTCAGCGACGACCGGATTTGGGTGAAAATTGAAATTAATGAATAGGAAGGGAAACTACGGCTACTTGGGTGAAGGATTCGATTGTGGGTGAGCTTAGGCAGCTCTGGGTCGTCGCCTCGCGGGTCGTCGAGGCACGAGGCTCGAGCTCCTGCTGTGGGCGGAGCACGGCGGCGCTTTCTCGTCGGATCAGTGGTCTGGTCACTCTCTCCTCTCTATGACACGGCCAACCGGGAGCTGTCACCTCGAGGGTGGTTGTGGAGGTCCTGGGATGAAGGAATGGGGAGCCAAAGATAAGAAAATAGGTGGCGGAGCTCGGCTCTTATAGTCTCAGGGGTCCGGCTAGGGTTGATCGGGTAGGGTTGCTCAGAGCGCGGGCCCCGATGCAATCTCCGGGCGTGGGTCTCGGATGCAAGAAGAAGGGGTAGGACCCGGGGATTGTGCAAATGGCGGGCGGATCGAGCATGGAAAAATAGGGGAAATCGGGTCGACAGCCCGATCTGCGAGCGAAGAGGGTCCGCGGGGGGAGTTGACCGGTGGTCAACATTCCCCGTGGACCAATGGGAAACATCCACGTGGAAAATATTTAGAAATTGAATTTAAAATATCAAATGGTCGAATTATTAAAAACTTAAAACATGAAATATTTTTGTTTTAATTTTTTCTATTTTTTGGTGATTTTTAATTAATTTTGCAAAATAAAAATAGGGTATTTACAATATAGTACTATACATAGGTATATATACAATATTGAATTTTTATTTTTGATTTTTAATTTGTTATTTTTATACATTTTTATCCCCATTTTATATTTTATTTATTTATAGTATAAAATTAGGAATAAAAGGGTATTTTTATTTTATTTTTATTATTTATATACAATAGTGAAATAAATAGATATATACATCTATGTACATGGTATATTTACAATATTCTTTTTTTGGTTTTTTTTTAATTTTGTTCTTTTTATTTTGTTTTCATTTTTGTTATTTTTATTTTATTTATTTACATCATAAAAGATAGAATATTTACAAAATTTTTTGGATTTTAATTTATTTATTTATAGGGTGAAATAAATATGGATGTGGTAATATGTACATGATGAATATATACACAAGTGACTCTTTTTATTTTCTTTTCAATCTTTTTCTATTTTTGTTTTTATTTTTATAATTATAAGTATATACAATATATACAAGCCACTTTTATTCTATTTTTAGAAGAAAATATATTTATTATATTTACAAAAATATTTACACACATGAGCCCCTATCTCCCTCTACTTTGGCTTTTATGCGGTCAGGCCCATGCTGAGCCCTCCCTTGGGTTAGGTTGCTCAATATTTATTCTAAATATTTCCCTCTTTTTCTTTTGTCTCTTTATTCTTTTATTTTTGCACAAAAACATGCTAATTATTAAACTTTATACAATGCATGCTTTTAGTAATTATTTGTATTTACATGAATATACATGCATTTGCAAAGGTTTTTGTAGCTAAAATATGAGAATAAATAGTGATGAATGGGTATTCATCACCCCCCTATACTTAACTCTTGCTAGTCCCTTAGCAAACACTTATTTGAAAAAGAAGTGAAAAAGAAAGAAAGAAAAAGAAAAAGAGGAGAATGTATATGGATCAAGGTTGAATATTAAACTTTCCTTCATTAAATTGAATTATGGAGCTTGATCAGATCTTTGGATTATTAATGTGTCGGAATCTTATTTGGACTTAAGCTTAAAACTCAACAGCCTCTAAGTTCCACCAATCTATGGTCAAGACTCCTCAATAAACCAGATCAGAACAAGTCTACATACACAAACTCTAATGACCATGAATTTTTCCATGCAGTGTAAGTGATATGTAGCTCCCCACCTTAGAAGTAACAAAGAAACAACCTCCCCCAACCTGGTAACTCTAATGCCTCAGTCTAGCAACTCTTTCCTCGAGAAGCGGGGTATTCCCTTCTAAGTTCAAGTGCAACCGGCTCAAGAAGAGGGGGAACAAGAGGTATAGACTTTTGGGAGCTCAACCAGTGTAGCTAAGTCTCCCGCTGCAAGCTTCATGAGATGTAACATGGATACCATAAGCTTTTGCTTCATTTGACTATATACACTCCGGTGGGGTTATTAAATTTTCAATCCGACCCACCCCTTTTTTGGAGTTCTTTTTGCATATTTTTTTCAAGTGTATCTGTACAACATATCTACATGGTGCAGCATATATACAAGAAATTTTCCTCTTGAGCCAGTAGACTATCCCTCTTTTGAAGCTTTATTGCAACCCACGACTTCTATCTTTAGCCTTCATCACCACTAGACCAAGTTGAGACGGACTTCCTTCACTAGAAGAAGAAGAGAGGTTCCGCCTAGAAGTACTACCCTCATATGCTACCCCAAGCCAAAGGAAACTACCTCCTCACCACCTCATCCATGGATAGCTATGTGTAAAGTGCCCGTGCAAGTCAAGCCATTGTCTCTAAGAGTTATGCGTGTGTTGTTAAGTGTTCTACTTAGGCTCATCAAGATGACATATGCTCATAGCCTAGTGGACTCAAAGAATTAAGTCCTTATGGACCTGAAAAGCCTTAACCCTAAGCCCTATAAGGTTAATCTTAGAATTAGGTGGATTAAGATCTTAATCAAGCTCCATTTCCCAATTTAATTCCAGGCTTAGTTTAAATGTCAACTATCATCCAGGAAAACTATATACATATATACAAAGATGCTATTTACACATATTTACAATCATGCAAAATTTTTGAAAAATGTTTTGAAATCATGGATGGATGAATGCATGAAGTGCAAGTTTTGCAAAAGTATTTACACACATTTACAAAAGTTTTGCAAACTTTTGATTTTCAAAACATTTTGGAAAAATTTTGCACTATTGATGAATACCCATTCATCACTCTTTATTCTTCTATTTTAGCTACAAAAACCTTTGCAAATACATGTAGATATGTGTAAATACAAATAATTACCAAAAGCATGCATTGTGTAAAAACCTATAATTAGCATGTTTTTGTGCACAAAATAAAAGAATAAAGAGCAAAAAGAAAAAGAGGGAAATATTTAGAATAAATATTGAGCAACCTAACCCAAGGGAGGGCTCAGCATGGGCCTGACCGCATAAAAGTCAAAGTAGAGGGAGATAGGAGCTCATGTGTATATACTTCTAAAATTATATTTTCCTCACCCAAAAATATGCTTGTACATATTTTGTGTATATTTAGAAAATGTCAAAAACAAAATAAAAATTTAAAAAAATCAACAAGTCAAAAAAAAAATACCCTTTCACCGTGTGCATAAACCACACCATTGTATTTATTTAACCTTGTAAATAAATTCAATTATTTTCTAAACTTTTTGTAAATATTCTATGTTACATATTGTAAATATATAAAATAACAAGAAACAAAACAAAAATCAAATAAAAATTACAAAATTGAAAATACAAAAATACATTGTATAAATACCATGTATATAAATGTATTCAACCATTTATTTCACCCTTGTATATAAGTGATAAAAATAAAATAAAGATATTCTTTTATTCCTCATTTTATCTTGTAAATAAATAAAATACAAAATGAGCATAAAAATACATAAAAATAACAAATAAAAAATCAAAAATAAAAACTCCATATAGTGTACATATACCTATATATATAGCTACCCTATTTTTATCCCCAAAAATTAATTAAAAATCACCAAAAAATAGAAAAAAATAAAAGAAAAATAATTCATGTTTTGAGTTTTCTTTAATTCGGCCTATTTCTACCTTAAAATAAATAAACAAAAATCAACTGCACGTGGCAGCTTCTGATTGGTCCACGGGGGACTGTTGACCCCGGTCAACTCCCCCGCGGACTCCTTCCTTTTCTGGAAGAAGCGCGCCACCCCATCTTCCCCGATTTTCCCACGCGTCTCCAGGCTGTCTCCCACGCAAATCTCATGCCCGGATTCTTCGCCTATCATCCATCTTCCTCGCCCGATCTTCCGCCACGAAATCAACACCTTCCATCGCTGTCGCCCCTCAACCCTAATCGCCCCTGTCACCTTATATATTCTTCTCTCCGCCGCCTCCGCGCCCCATCTTTGGACCTTCTCCTTCTTCCCAGTGACCTCCATTGGCACCACGAGAGTGACAGCAAGCGTTTGCCCTTGTTGCAGTGAGGCGAGGAGGCGAACCCACTGATCCGGCGTTCTTCGCCGCCGCTGCTCCGCCACCAGCGTCGAGCATCGAGCCTCGGGCCGAGACGACCCTCGAGGCTACGACCAAGAGCATCCCCTGCTCTTCCCCAGTCTCTCCGACCACCCAGGTAGAACCCTTAGGCCGTAGGATAGCTTAGATTTCGATTTTTCAGTTACTGTTAGCGTAGCTCCGCCGCCTTCGCCAGGCACCTCCGACCACCCATCTTCCATTCCGACACCGCCATCATCTCCACCAGACCTCTCCGCACCTTCTTCACCCCTCCACACAACCCAGATCGCACAGGATCTGGGAATCGAGCTCCTCCGCCGACCACCTTCGCCGGAGCTCGCCATTCCGACGCACAGACCACCTTCACGCCACCTAACCGGGTCGAGGCACTTTGCCCTCGACCCGCGAGTCTTTTGGTTCGCTTTTCAGGTCGAAACGAGGGCGTCTGAGGCCCTTCGCCATCCAGCCAGGAGACCCAGCTCCGCCGGCCTTGCTCGAGCTCCTCGGAGCTCGGATTGCCCGTCGGAGACCACCGGCAGACGCGGGAGCCTTCCGCGATTCTTCTCCGACCTCCAGAAGGTTCACCGGAGGACCCTAGCGCACGCACGAGCTCGGCGAGTCTCGCCGGGGACCTGTTCTTCGAGGACCCTCCATCGCCGTCCGATCGTCCTCACCGCTCCAGATCAGATCTTGGCCGTCCGATCGAGGAGTAGCTTCCACCGTCCGATCCGAGAAGACACCATCTGGAGCGCCCACCCTCTGCAGCCGTCCGATCTACACGTGGCGCGCATCCAACGACTCCATTTAATAAAGGGTAATTTACCCTTAGGCCCTTATCTTTGCCTTATTTCGTTTCAGTCCTGTAAGTTGTCGAGTCAGTTGTTTATTTTCTGGGATATTTGCATAGAGACCATCGTGCTTATTTTTATTTGCATTTATACCCCTGCCAGTTGAGAGCCACGTGCTTCGTCACGTGTTTTGTTGGATATTTGCATAAGACGCCCTGCAGTTTTGGATGTTATTCATTGAATAAAAAGTTTTGTTTATTTGCATATATACCCCTGTGAATGCTTTATTTCCACATGTGCGATATTATTTTGGGTTATTTGCAGATAAGCCCCTGGACTTTTGGTACTTGTTACCAATAAGCCCTCGGAACTTATTTTTATTACCATTTGGTCCTTGAGTGCCCCAGGCACGTGCTTGGCACGTGTTTTGCTGGGTAATTTGCACCAGGACCCCAGAACTTTTGGGTATTTGCACTTAGGTCCCTGTGCACAGTGCCCCACCTTTATTTTTGAATAAAATATCAAACGACCTCCAAATCCAATGAGATTTTGACACATGGCTCCTGCCATGGTGTAGGAATTTCTATGATTTCTGAGGACATTTTTGATTTCATTTATTATTTTTAAAAATTCAAAAACACTCTTTTTAGTCACTGTCTAACTTTAAAAATACCAAAAAAATATAAAATCACCTTTAAAAATTATAAAAAAATTAGGACTGGTTTCTTGCTTGTTGTTTGATTTTCTAGCCAATTTTGGCTAATTTTCATCAATTAAAAACCTTAAAAATTCAAAAACCCCTAAAAACTCATAAAAATTGTAATAAATAAATTAAAAATCCAAAAACAATAATTAGGGTGCCTAAATTTTCCTTATTCTTTCCAGATTATAGGAAAATTACCTTCAGGGCTTTTTGAGATCCAAAATTATTTTATTTTTGGGTCTTAAGCCTTGCTGGACAGTACCCTCTGTTTTTCGCATTGTTTGATTTTTAATAAATAATTTACCCATTAGAAAAATTCCAAAAATTCACCAAAAACAGTAAAAAACTTAAAAAACATAAAAACCATTTTTCCTTAATTTTTGCATTATTTTTGGAGTGTTTTATAAATTGTTGAAGTTGCCTTGCATTCATTTTATTTCATTTTCTCATCATTTTAAAAAATCTAAAAATTATAAAAACAAATAAAAACACTAAAAAAGATTCCCTCGGATTTCTGACTACATCGTAGGCTATTTAGCCAATCTGTGCTCCTTGTGTTCGACCCTGGGAGCTATACCAGGTTAATCCTATAGCAGGACCACTTCTCTGTGTTTCGTTGATTTATTTTCATCTGTGGTTCATTTTCTTGATTGACACAGCCCGAGTGATTGAGGTCGCAACGACCTACATTTTCTTTACACCTTTACCTCTGTCATTCGGGCGGTCGACAGAATGGCGCCGTTGCCGGGGAGCACGGCTTTGTAGTCATTTTTCCATATTGTCTCTCTACATTATAACTGTTTTCTGACACTCTCTCTTTCTAATTTTTGTGCGAGGTACTGCGTGGAGAACTTGGAGTACACTTTTTGAGGACCCGCACGGGAAGAAGAGCAGGGAGAAGAAGAAGAATGTCATTTATTTGAGAGAACAATATTTTTGTAATAATTTAGGACTCAGACTTTGAACTGTGGACATTTGTAACTTAGCGGGTCTGTTTCGCCGAGCACCGGTGTGCTCGGGGGACCCATTTGGATTTTCGCGGCTTTTATCGTGGTTTTTATAGCTAGCTGCCTTTTCCGGTGTTTCTCGCGGTTTTAGCCCCTAGACATAGGAATTTTGATTGATTGTGACGTAAATTTTTAAGGCCCAACACCTAATAGAATATCTGTTCCTATAGAACGTAATTGGACCTTAATAAAATTCACTGAAAAAGTTAGTTTAATTGGATTTGAGACCACGTGCCGTGAGGAGTCACATACAGCGCTGGCAGGACCCGTTGTGGCGGGCACCGAGTGACTCCCAAGATCGGACTCCGGACTCGATTCGGTTAGCTAACTATTGTTCTTCACGATCAATAGAAGTTGCTTGTCTAAGGCCGGTTTTTCCCGCTGCATCATTTAGGTAGTTTTATTTCTGTCCTTAAATTCTGCGCGGATCACTTGCATGTAGAGTGCTGGAGACAAGGTACGCATTTCTTTCTCTACATGCATCATTGATTTCTTCGCGCATCGGCTTTTTCGTTCTCTCCCTCTGTTTTTGGCTTAATCATCAGGAGAATCGGAAAAACCGTTAGGCCGCTTGTATTTATTTTGAAAAAAAAAAATTAAAAACAAAAAAAAAATTGGGACTGGATAACATTATCGACCCTAAAAGACACTCACATTAAAAAAAATTGTCTTGGGGAGAGCAACCCCCTCATTGTATGGTTTGGATGCGCGAGAGAGTGACCCGCACCCTAGGTAGAACCCTCCGGTGTTATTTCTAGCTGACTACCGACTCTTCCGTGCGGGCCAGTCGGTTGGAGTAGCATCGGGTATCCTAACAGGTCACGTAAGCGCTCTGATATTTTGCATGTTCACCAAATAAAATTGACCGATCTTTCACGGTCTTCAGATTGTGTTGCGTTGGTGAACCGGGGGTTTGCTTTGCGATCATATCTTCTCCAGATCCCATCCGCCCAACTCGCCAGATCAAGATGATGGGTAGACGATCCCTTAGGCAGCCTCTGGCTGCACCGCTTTCAAGCGCGTCGACTCCATCATCTAGGTTGGCCCGTGAGAGTCGAGACCAGCTCTCCGGGCCCGAGTTCGATTCCACCCTGTTCCCCCTCGATCCCCTTTCTTCTGCTACTGAGAGACATGAGCCCGAGGAAAGACGAATTAATTTGACAGAACCTGAGTTAGGCTCATCTGATTTTGCAGACGTCCCTATGGCTGGAGCCGGCAGTTCAGACGATCGCCAGCCCGAACATTTTGTCTTAGACCAGGGAGCGATTAACTCCACCCTGATCGCGTCATTAGAGACAGTTCAGCAACAGTTACGCGATCAGGGGGCATTCATGATAGAGATGAGGAGGGAGTTGGAGAGACTCCGAAGAGAGCGAGACGAGCCGAGCGAGCCGGAGGATATTCCTGACGCTGATGCAGAGGCAGCAGCCGCAGCAGCAGCTGCCGCAGCAGCGGCAGCCGCCGCCGCAGCAAGACCGATGCGGGAGCTACACAACCCCGGATCTACACTGATGCACCAGTGGGTGGTGATACCTGCTATCGTGGGGGATTTCAAGTTCCCTCCGAACACCCTGCAGATGCTTCCTCATTTTCACGGACTCGCCACTGAGGAACCCCACCTCCATCTCCAGGAGTTTTTGATGATCTGTAGCACTGTCCACGACCGTCGTGTGGACCAAGATACGATTCGGATGATGGCCTTCCCTTTTTCACTGGCAGATAGAGCAGCCGCCTGGCTGAAACATCTAGGGAAGTTTGTTTACACCTGGGAGCAACTCCGCACCGAGTACTTGAACAAGTACTATCCACTCGGGCGGACGAATGCAGCGAGGGCCCTGATCAACAACTTCTCCATGCTCCCTAACGAGCAATTTCACGAGGCATGGGAGAGGTTCAGAGAGCTTCTGGATAGATGCCCACATCACGACATCTCGAAGCCGAACCTAGTTCAGAGCTTCTTTAGTGGGATGACACCAGAGCTTCAGGGTCTGGTGAATGCTTCTTGCGGCGGGTCCTACTTTGCCAAGGACCACAACCAAGTCTGGGCCATCTATGAGGAGATGGCAGAAAATTACATGGTGATGTCCCAAACTCGGTTGTACACACAGAGATCTCAGCAGCCGCCAGGACCCGTGCAGTATCAGCGGATAGCACGGGTTGATGCAGGTCCATCCAGTTCGTCCACAGTTGCAGCCGCACAGGCAGAGTCGGCCGCTGCGGACATGGGGATTATCAGCGAGAAGTTGGACCGCATGGAAATCATAGAGAAGAAGCAGTGCCAGGGCATAACTCAGATGGAGCAAATGGCACAAACTCTGAGCGACGTGAAGACCCATCTCTTGTGCCTCCAAGAGGCACAGACGGCTTCTCAGCCCCGTCTTCAGTCGCGAGGCGATTCCGGTGGCAGCCGCAGCTCGTCCCAGCGCTCCAGCTCCTTGCAGCAGCCTAGACAAGTTCACCTTGTACAGGCGGAGCCGTACCAGCAGCAGCAGCCCTCTTACCAGTCACCACCATCTCCAGACTTACAGATGGTGGTATATCAGCCGGATCAGCCTCTGGATGTACTCCCACCAGCCCCTTACGATGCGGAACCGTTGATGGATGTCAACGGGATTTGGTATGACCGCCCTCAACCTGGAATCCGAAGAGATCATCCCGGATTCAGGTGGGGGAATGGGGGTAACCAGTCCCAACAACAGCCAGCCGGTCAGGGAGGGCAGTACTCCCAACAGAGAGATCACCAGCAGCCCCCAGCATACCAGCCACACCAGCCATCATCCTTCGTACCTCGTCCCTACCAGCAGCAGGGACAGAATTGGAGACGTGAGCAGCAGGCTCACCAGCAGCAGCATCATTCCTCTTACCCCTCTCAGCCACAGCAGCACCAGGTCCAGCAGCCTCATTATCAGAGAGGCAACCCGTCGGGCTCCCATGAGAGCCCCGCCATGGATGATTTAGCCCGCCTCTTCACAGAGCAGCAGGCTACATTTAGACGGGAGATGGACGAGTTCCGCCAGGAGATGCGGGACCTGATGAGAGGGAAGGCCGCCATCCCTGCACAGATCGAGCCTAATCCGAATAACTTGAAGAGGAAATCTGAGCAGGTAGTTCACACTGAGCCTACCACTTCTAGTGACTCATTTGATGTTATCTCGTCGGATCTATTTGATGCTGATTTTGTCACACTTAGGAGCGGTAGAAGACCAGCAGGAGGCGCCTCATCTGAGCGACAGCACGAGGAATCATCTAGAGCGCCAGATGAGGAAGAGGAGAGCGGTACTGAAGCCGCACATCATGATGACGGTGGTACTGAGGCCACCCGAGATGCTGATTCCACCGGCGGTACTGAGGCCGCCGTTTCACCACATCGAGGAAGTGGTACTGACACCACCAGCAGAGCCGAGCCAGCCTGCGGTACTGAGGCCGCAAGACGTCTAGTTGTAGAGCCAGCTAGAGGTGGTACTGACGCCACCAACATTTATTCTGATAGAAATGTTGTCTTTCCTCGCATGAATGTATCTCAGAACTCTAATTTGAATAAAGGAAAAGGTTTAGTTTCTTCTGATCCCACTGTGGTGAATGATGTTTGTAAGGATCCGGTCATCGAACCGTCTAGGCCTATTCCTAGTCCTTCATCTGAGAAGGACCCTGTGATCCCCTTTCCTAGAGCCCTTGAGTTGGGGAAGGGGAAGAAAAAAGAAAAAGATCCAAAAAAGAGAGAGCAGGAGGAGTTCAGCCAGGGCATGATAGACCGATTTCACATCCAGCTGACCCTCAATGAGGCTTTGCAGCACATTCCTCTTCTTCAGCGATCCCTAAGAGATAGGACCACAGTCAGGAGGAAGAAGAGGAACAAGATCGCAGAAATTCATGTGCTAACAAAAGCCACGTGTTACGCAATCCAGAACCATCTGCCGACTAAGAGGCCAGATTTAGGGGCCCCGTATGTCAGATGTCAGATTAGTGAGCAGAGGTTCGACCGTACTCTCTTAGATAGCGGATCGTCGATCAACCTTCTTCCGGCAGCCCTTCTCAACCACTTAGAGTTGGGCACTCTTAGACAGAGCAGGACATACCTTCAGTTTGCTGATCGGTCTGTCAAGAGGCCAAAGGGGTTGTTGCGAGACATTGTCGTCACGATTCAGGGTTTGCAATTCCCCGTGGATTTCGTCGTGCTAGACATGGAGACCCCTGACTCGTTGACCGATTCCCCCATCATCCTCGGTCGCCCGTTCTTGGCCACCGCCAAGGCAGTGACTGACCATGACAATGGGAAGGTATTCTTTCGCGTCCAGGGCGAGAGTATACAAATCGAGACGGTTAAGGACCACAGAACCAGAGATAGATCCCGCTCACATGGCAGTACAGATTCAGAGCAGCTGATAGACGCAGAGCCAGACATCCACCAGGACTGCGATTTTGTGATCACAGATGATGAGGCAATTTGGGCAGATCCTGCAGCACAGACCATCCTCTCATATTCAGATACAGCTGATGCAGAGATGATAGCAGAGGATAGTCTGGAGAGCACAGCCCTGGTTCAGGATACTATTGAGTCAGCAGAGTCGGACCTTGATCGCGACACGATTTCCAGTGATGGTGGTACTAAAGCCACCCTGCTCTACGGTGGTACTGATGCCACCGAGTCTGATATAGATCCCTCGGATTCAGAGTCTGATTGGGCAGATTGTGATGATCAGATGCCAGATCTGGATCCACCTGAGCCTATAGATGAGGAGGAGGTAGAGGCAGAGCAGAACAGAGACAATGTAGAGGACCCGCCTTCTCCAGATCCAGTTTGTGAGAGTTCGTTATCATTTTCCCAGGCAAATTTGGCAGAATTGTCTGCATACACACATCTTCTTCAGAAGCCAGATTTGCCAGCACCCAGCTGTCCAGAGCTAAAGCCGCTCCCTACTTCGTTGAAGTATAGATTCCTTGCGGGAGAGTCTGAGATGTACCCAGTCATCATCTCTGCCGATCTGACTGGAGAACAAGAATCCCGTCTGATGGAGGTTCTTGAAAAGAACCGCAAGGCAATTGGATGGAGCGTAGCAGATCTCCATGGGATTAGTCCCTCGTTGTGCTCCCACCATATCTATCTCGAGGAAGGGGCAAAGCCGTCGCGTGAGTTCCAGCGGCGACTGAACCCCAACCTAAGAGAGGTTGTTATGAAGGAAATATCAAAATGGTGGAGTGCAGATTTTATTTATCCCATTTCCGACTCCAAGTGGGTCAGCCCCTTGCATGTGGTACCCAAGAAGACGGGCATCACGACTGTGATCAGTGAGTCGGGAGAAGAGATTGCTACACGAGTACCCACCTCTTGGCGGGTCTGTGTTGACTACAGGAAACTCAACCAGGCCACCAAGAAGGACCATTTCCCCCTGCCTTTTATTGATCAGATCATAGAGAGACTGGCAGGGAAGAGCCATTACTGCTTCCTGGATGGGTACTCTGGCTACAACCAGGTGGCCATCGCTCCTGAGGATCAGGAGAAGACCACCTTTACCTGTCCCTTCGGTACTTACGCTTTTCGACGCATGCCATTTGGGCTATGTAACGCCCCTGCGACTTTTCAGAGATGCATGCTGTCGATATTTTCGGACATGGTAGGGGAGTGTTTGGAGGTCTTCATGGACGACTTCTCGGTTTACGGCGACGGATTCGATTCCTGTCTTGACTGCCTAGACCGAGTGCTCCAGCGATGTATTGCTACCCGCTTGGTTCTGTCTTGGGAGAAGAGTCACTTCATGGTGACTCAAGGGACGGTACTTGGCCACATCATCTCCAACAGAGGCATGGAGGTTGATCCGGCCAAGGTTGATGTCATTAAAAAACTCACCCCGCCGTCTAATCTGAAGCAGTTACGGTCATTTCTGGGGCACGTTGGTTTTTATAGGAGATTCATTCATGACTTCAGCAAGATTGCCCGACCGTTGACTGACCTCTTGACGAAAGACACCGAGTTCCTTGTCGATGACAAGTGTCTTTCGTCCTTTGAAAGTCTCCAGCAATGTGTTATTGAGGCTCCTGTCCTTCAGCCGCCTGATTGGTCTCTCCCATTCGAGATCATGACGGACGCCTCTGATTTTGCCGTAGGGGCAGTGCTGGGACAGAGGAGGGATGGAATACCGTTTGCGATACACTATGCTAGCCGCACATTGGATTCTGCCCAGCGGAATTATACGGTCACAGAGAAGGAGATGCTAGCAGTAGTGTTTGCCCTAGATAAGTTCAGATCGTATATCATTGGATCTAGAGTGACTTTGTATACTGACCACACCGCCATCAGGTACCTCATGTCAAAGAAGGATGCCAAAGCCAGACTGACTAGATGGATCCTTCTACTCCAGGAGTTCGACATTGAGATCAAGGATAAGCCTGGAGTCAAGAATGTGGTGGCGGACCATTTATCCCGATTAGAGCAGCCTGAGGAGACAAAGCAGATTGATCCAATCAGAGATACCTTCCCAGATGAGGCGATCCTTGCTATCGCCTCACTCCCATGGTACGCCGATATTGTGAACTTTCTCGTTGCTGGGAAAGTCCCACAAGATTGGCCCAAGCAGAGGATTGAGACCTTCCTTGCGAAGGCCAAGTCTTACCATTGGGAGGATCCCATCCTTTACCACGAAGGAGGGGATAGCGTCTGGCGGCGGTGTATTCCTCAGGAGGAACACCATAGTGTCCTCACTTACTGCCACAAGCTTGAGGCAGGAGGACATCATTCTGGGAGGAGAACGGCACAGAAAGTGCTCCAGTCCGGTTTGTGGTGGCCTACCCTCTTCAAGGACTCAGATGAGTTTGTGAAGAGGTGTACTGACTGTCAGAGGATGGGCACTTGTGGACAACGTGATATGATGCCGATGCAGCCCATTCACTTCTGTGAGGTTTTTGACGCATGGGGCATCGATTTCATGGGTCCATTCCCTAAGAGTCAGGGATTTGAGTACATTCTGTTGGCCGTAGATTATGTTAGTCGTTGGGTTGAGGCTATCCCCGCCCGAGCCGCAGATGCGAAGACAGTTTGCAGATTTTTGAAGAAGCACATCATCATGCGGTTCGGGGTTCCACGAGTTCTGATTTCTGATGGGGGATCTCATTTCATCAACGACCAGGTAAAGGCACTTGCTAGAGAGTTCAGTATAGACCATCGTGTTGCCACACCTTACCATCCACAGACAAATGGTCTAGCTGAGGTGTCGAATAGGGAGATCAAGAATATTTTGCAGAAAGTCGTCCGCCCTGACCGAAAGAATTGGTCACAGCTTTTGGACTCGGTCTTGTGGGCATATCGGACGTCTTTCAAGACACCTTTGGGCACATCTCCCTTTCGCCTCGTGTATGGCAAGCCCTGTCACCTACCAGTTGAGCTGAGGCACAAGTCACTCTGGGCAGTTACAGACATATTGATGGATCCAGATGGTATAGGAGACCAGAGGAGGGCAGAGTTAGCCGCCTTGGAAGAGCTTAGAGATGCAGCTTTCTCAAACAGCCTACATTATAAGGAGAAAGTCAAAGAGTGGCATGATTCTCATATCAGCCACAAGCATTTTGAGATTGGACAGAAAGTATGGTTGTTTGATGCAAGGCTACGATTATTTCCAGGGAAGCTACAGAGCAAATGGAAAGGACCCTATTTGGTCAGAAAGGTACACGATAACGGTAGCATTGATATATCTGAGTTATCTTCTGAGAGTACCTTCCGAGTGAACGGCCAGCGGCTCAAACCATTTCTAGATCATGAGCCGCAGGACGTTATTATTGCCGCTATTCATTTTGCGTGAGATGTGGTCTTTTGACTCACATCTTTTGCATCTCACGCCTGATTTTCACTGTTCCTCCGCCTGTATAGATCCAGTTGTCCATATCATTCTATTCTTTAGTCCCACATCCCGTCTCTCATCTTATGATTATGCTATACTTAGGGTGTACTTTACCCTAAGTATAGGGGGGATGTCGGACCTGTGAGAATTCTTTTCATTCTTTCTGCTCTTGTTTTTGCTGCCTATACTTAGGGATATTTTACCCTAAGTATAGGGGGGCAGACTCTGTATCTTCTTCACTCGGCTTTCCCTTCATGTACAGCTTTCTATACTTAGGATTAGTTAATCCTAAGTATAGGGGGAGACCACCGAGTTCCTCTCATTCTATTCATTTATTCGTTCCTGTATTTAGACATTCCTTTTCACTTTCCTTTTACTAAGCACGAGTTATGTCTTCTTCATCGCTCTTGATCACTCTGAGGACATCGTTCGAGCTTAGTATAGGGGGGGTGTGTGTATATTTCATATATACTTTAGCCATAACTCGTACTTTGTGTGAGTGTGTTAATAAATAAAATGGCTAAAAATCACAAAAATTAAAATTTTTTCATGAACATAAACCTCTTTTATTCTTGCACATACATAGCTAGTGTATAAAGTATTTTTGTAAAAATGATTTCAAAAATCTTTTGTGTAAAGCTTGTGTAAATATTTTGTATCAAAATTATGTATATAGTACAAAATTTTTCCAAAATGTTTTGAAAATCAAAAGTTTGCAAAAATCTTGTGTAAATGTTTGTAAATATCTTTTTGCAAAACTTGCACTTCATGCATCATTCATTCATGATTTCAAAACATTTTTCAAAAATTTTTTTGCATGATTGTAAAATATTTGTAAATAGCATCTTGTGTACATATATGTATATAGTTTTTCCTGGATGAGAGATGACATTTAAACTAAGCCTGGAATTAAATTGAGAAATGGAGCTTGAATAAGATCTTAAACCACTTAACTTCAAGAGGAACCTTGTAGGACTTAGGGTTAGGGCTTTTCAGGTCCATAAGGACTTAATTCTTTGAGTCCACTAGGCTATGAGCATATGTCATCTTGATGAGCCTAAGTAGAGCACTTAACAACACACGCATGACTCTCAGAGACAATGGCTTCACTTGCACTTGCACTTTACACATGGCTCTCCACGGATGAGGTGATGAGGAGGCAGTTTCCTTTGGCTTGGGGTAGCATATGAGGGTAGTACTTCTAGGCGGAACCTCTCTTCTTCTTATAGTGAAGGAAGTGCACCTCAACTTGGTCTAGTGGTGTTGAAAGCTAAAGACAGAAGCTGTGGGTTGCAATAAAGCTTCAAAAGAGGGATAGTCTACTGGCTCAAGGGGAAATTTCTTATATGCTGCACCATGTAGATATGTTGTACAGAAGTTCTTGAAAAAAAAAATGCAAAAATACAAAAAGAACTCCAAAAAATTGGTGGGTCGGATTGAAAATTTAATAACCCCACCGGAGTATAAAGCAAAAGCTTATGGTATCCATGTTACATCTCATGAAGCTTGCAGCGGGAGACTTAGCTACACTGGCTAAGCTTCCAAAACTCTATACTTCTACCCCCTCCTCTTGAGCCGGTTGCACTTGAACTTAGAAGGGAATACCCCGCTTCTCGAGGAAAGAGTTGCTAGACCGAGGCATTAGAGTTACCAGGTTGAGGGAAGTTGTTTCTTTGTTACTTCTGAGGTGGGGAGCCACATATCACCTACACCGCAAGGAAAGATTCATGGTCATTAGAGTTTGTGTATGTAGACTTGTTCTGATCTGGTTTATTGAGGAGTCTTGCCCATAGATTGGTGGAACTTGGAGGCTGTTGAGTTTTAGGCTTAAGTCCAAATAAGGTTCCGACACATTAATAATCCAAAGATCTGATCGAGCTCCATATTTCAATTTAATGAAGGAAAATTTAATAAGTCAACCTTGATCCATGTGCATCCTCTTCCTCTTTTTCTTTTTCTTTCTTTTTCACTTCTTTTTCAAATAAGTGTTTGCTAAGGGACTAGCAAAGTTAAGCATAGGGGGGTGATGAATACCCATTCATCACTCTTTATTCTTCTATTTTAGCTACAAAAACCTTTGCAAATACATGTAGATATGTGTAAATACAAATAATTACCAAAAGCATGCATTGTGTAAAAACCTATAATTAGCATGTTTTTGTGCACAAAATAAAAGAATAAAGAGCAAAAAGAAAAAGAGGGAAATATTTAGAATAAATATTGAGCAACCTAACCCAAGGGAGGGCTCAGCATGGGCCTGACCGCATAAAAGTCAAAGTAGAGGGAGATAGGAGCTCATGTGTATATACTTCTAAAATTATATTTTCCTCACCCAAAAATATGCTTGTACATATTTTGTGTATATTTAGAAAATATCAAAAACAAAATAAAAATTTAAAAAAATCAACAAGTCAAAAAAAAATACCCTTTCACCGTGTGCATAAACCACACCATTGTATTTATTTAACCTTGTAAATAAATTCAATTATTTTCTAAACTTTTTGTAAATATTCTATGTTACATATTGTAAATATATAAAATAACAAGAAACAAAACAAAAATCAAATAAAAATTACAAAATTGAAAATACAAAAATACATTGTATAAATACCATGTATATAAATGTATTCAACCATTTATTTCACCCTTGTATATAAGTGATAAAAATAAAATAAAGATATTCTTTTATTCCTCATTTTATCTTGTAAATAAATAAAATACAAAATGAGCATAAAAATACATAAAAATAACAAATAAAAAATCAAAAATAAAAACTCCATATAGTGTACATATACCTATATATATAGCTACCCTATTTTTATCCCCAAAAATTAATTAAAAATCACCAAAAAATAGAAAAAAATAAAAGAAAAATAATTCATGTTTTGAGTTTTCTTTAATTCGGCCTATTTCTACCTTAAAATAAATAAACAAAAATCAACTGCACGTGGCAGCTTCTGATTGGTCCACGGGGGACTGTTGACCCCGGTCAACTCCCCCGCGGACTCCTTCCTTTTCTGGAAGAAGCGCGCCACCCCATCTTCCCCGATTTTCCCACGCGTCTCCAGGCTGTCTCCCACGCAAATCTCATGCCCGGATTCTTCGCCTATCATCCATCTTCCTCGCCCGATCTTCCGCCACGAAATCAACACCTTCCATCGCTGTCGCCCCTCAACCCTAATCGCCCCTGTCACCTTATATATTCTTCTCTCCGCCGCCTCCGCGCCCCATCTTTGGACCTTCTCCTTCTTCCCAGTGACCTCCATTGGCACCGCGAGAGTGACAGCAAGCGTTTGCCCTTGTTGCAGTGAGGCGAGGAGGCGAACCCACTGATCCGGCGTTCTTCGCCGCCGCTGCTCCGCCACCAGCGTCGAGCATCGAGCCTCGGGCCGAGACGACCCTCGAGGCTACGACCAAGAGCATCCCCTGCTCTTCCCCAGTCTCTCCGACCACCCAGGTAGAACCCTTAGGCCGTAGGATAGCTTAGATTTCGATTTTTCAGTTACTGTTAGCGTAGCTCCGCCGCCTTCGCCAGGCACCTCCGACCACCCATCTTCCATTCCGACACCGCCATCATCTCCGCCAGACCTCTCCGCACCTTCTTCACCCCTCCACACAACCCAGATCGCACAGGATCTGGGAATCGAGCTCCTCCGCCGACCACCTTCGCCGGAGCTCGCCATTCCGACGCACAGACCACCTTCACGCCGCCTAACCGGGTCGAGGCACTTTGCCCTCGACCCGCGAGTCTTTTGGTTCGCTTTTCAGGTCGAAACGAGGGCGTCTGAGGCCCTTCGCCATCCAGCCAGGAGACCCAGCTCCGCCGGCCTTGCTCGAGCTCCTCGGAGCTCGGATTGCCCGTCGGAGACCACCGGCAGACGCGGGAGCCTTCCGCGATTCTTCTCCGACCTCCAGAAGGTTCACCGGAGGACCCTAGCGCACGCACGAGCTCGGCGAGTCTCGCCGGGGACCTGTTCTTCGAGGACCCTCCATCGCCGTCCGATCGTCCTCACCGCTCCAGATCAGATCTTGGCCGTCCGATCGAGGAGTAGCTTCCACCGTCCGATCCGAGAAGACACCATCTGGAGCGCCCACCCTCTGCAGCCGTCCGATCTACACGTGGCGCGCATCCAACGACTCCATTTAATAAAGGGTAATTTACCCTTAGGCCCTTATCTTTGCCTTATTTCGTTTCAGTCCTGTAAGTTGTCGAGTCAGTTGTTTATTTTCTGGGATATTTGCATAGAGACCATCGTGCTTATTTTTATTTGCATTTATACCCCTGCCAGTTGAGAGCCACGTGCTTCGTCACGTGTTTTGTTGGATATTTGCATAAGACGCCCTGCAGTTTTGGATGTTATTCATTGAATAAAAAGTTTTGTTTATTTGCATATATACCCCTGTGAATGCTTTATTTCCACATGTGCGATATTATTTTGGGTTATTTGCAGATAAGCCCTTGGACTTTTGGTACTTGTTACCAATAAGCCCTCGGAACTTATTTTTATTACCATTTGGTCCTTGAGTGCCCCAGGCACGTGCTTGGCACGTGTTTTGCTGGGTAATTTGCACCAGGACCCCAGAACTTTTGGGTATTTGCACTTAGGTCCCTGTGCACAGTGCCCCACCTTTATTTTTGAATAAAATATCAAACGACCTCCAAATCCAATGAGATTTTGACACATGGCTCCTGCCATGGTGTAGGAATTTCTATGATTTCTGAGGACATTTTTGATTTCATTTATTATTTTTAAAAATTCAAAAACACTCTTTTTAGTCACTGTCTAACTTTAAAAATACCAAAAAAATATAAAATCACCTTTCAAAATTATAAAAAAATTAGGACTGGTTTCTTGCTTGTTGTTTGATTTTCTAGCCAATTTTGGCTAATTTTCATCAATTAAAAACCTTAAAAATTCAAAAACCCCTAAAAACTCATAAAAATTGTAATAAATAAATTAAAAATCCAAAAACAATAATTAGGGTGCCTAAATTTTCCTTATTCTTTCCAGATTATAGGAAAATTACCTTCAGGGCTTTTTGAGATCCAAAATTATTTTATTTTTGGGTCTTAAGCCTTGCTGGACAGTACCCTCTGTTTTTCGCATTGTTTGATTTTTAATAAATAATTTACCCATTAGAAAAATTCCAAAAATTCACCAAAAACAGTAAAAAACTTAAAAAACATAAAAACCATTTTTCCTTAATTTTTGCATTATTTTTGGAGTGTTTTATAAATTGTTGAAGTTGCCTTGCATTCATTTTATTTCATTTTCTCATCATTTTAAAAAATCTAAAAATTATAAAAACAAATAAAAACACTAAAAAAGATTCCCTCGGATTTCTGACTACATCGTAGGCTATTTAGCCAATCTGTGCTCCTTGTGTTCGACCCTGGGAGCTATACCAGGTTAATCCTATAGCAGGACCACTTCTCTGTGTTTCGTTGATTTATTTTCATCTGTGGTTCATTTTCTTGATTGACACAGCCCGAGTGATTGAGGTCGCAACGACCTACATTTTCTTTACACCTTTACCTCTGTCATTCGGGCGGTCGACAACTATATACATAATTTTGATAAGAAAATATTTACACAAGCTTTACACAAAAGATTTTTGAAAACATTTTTACAAAAATAATTTGTACACTAGCCATGTATGTGCAATAAAAGAATGATTATTTACAGGAAAAATTTTTAATTTTTTTGTGATTTTTAGGGGTTTTAGCCATTTTATTTATTAACATACTCACACAAAGTATGAGTTATGGCTAAAGTATATATGAAATATATACACACCCCCCTATACTTAGCTCGAACGATGTCCTCAGAGTCAAGAGCGATGAAGAAGACATAACTCGTGCTTATTATAGGGAAGTGAAAAGGAATGGCTATATATAGAGATGAATCAAAGAATAGAATGAGGAGAACTCGGTGGTTTCCCCTATACTTAGGATCCAATAATCCTAAGTATAGCAAGCTGTACATGAAGGGAAATCCGAGTGAAGAATGTACAGAGTCTGCCCCCCTATACTTAGGGTAAAATATCTCTAAGTATAGGCAGCAATACATGGGTAGGAGTGAAAAGAATACCCGAAGGTCCTACATCCCCCCTATACTTAGGGTAGAGTACACCCTAAGTATAGCATAATCATAAGATGAGGAAAGGGATGTGGGACTAAAGAATAGAGTGATATGGACAACTGGATCTATACAGGTCGGAAGAACAGTGATAATCAGGCGTGAGATGCAATAGATGTGAGTCAAGAGACCACATCTCACGCAAAGTGAATAGGGGCAACATCAACAACCCGCGGCTCATGATCTAGAAACGGCTTGAGCTGCTGGCCGTTCACTCGAAAGGTACTCTCAGAAGACAACTCAGATATATCAATGCTACCGTTGTCATGTACCTTTCTCACCAGATAAGGTCCCTTCTACTTGCTCTGTAGCTCTCCTGGAAATAATCACAGCCTCGCATCAAACATCCACACTCTCTGTCCAGGCTCAAAATACTTGTGGCTGATATGAGAATCATGCCACTCTTTCACTCTCTCCTTATAATGTAGGCTGTTTGAGAAGGCGGTATCTCTAAGCTCCTCCAAGGCTGCTAACTCTGCCCTCCTCTGGTCTCCTACACTATCTGGATCCATAAGTATCTCAGTGACTGCTTATAGTGACTTGTGTCTCAGCTCAACAGGCAAATGGCACGGCTTGCCATATACGATGTGAAAGGGAGATGTGCCCAATGGTGTCTTGAAAGACGTCCTATATGCCCACAAGACCGAGTCCAAAAGCTGTGACCAATCCTTTCGGTCAGGGCGGACGACTTTCTGCAATATAGTCTTGATCTCCCTGTTCGACACCTTGGCTAGACTATTCGTCTGTGGATGGTATGGAGTGGCAACTCGATGGTCTATGTCGAACTCACTAGCAAGTGCCTTCACCTGGTCGTTGATGAAATGAGACCCCCATCTAAAATCAATACTCGAGGTACCCCGAACCCAACGACTCACATAATCAACGGCCTCAAAAAATCTGCAAACAGTCCTCCCCTCAACGGCTCGGGCGGGGATAGCCTCAACCCAACGACTCACATAATCAACGGCCAACAGAATGTACTCAAATCCCTGACTCTTAGGGAATGGACCCATGAAATCGATGCCCCATGCGTCAAAAACCTCACAGAAGTGAATGGGCTGCATCGGCATCATATCACGTTGTCCACAAGTGCCCATCCTCTGACAGTCAGTACATCTCTTCACGAACTCATCAGAGTCCTTGAAGAGAGTAGGCCACCACAAGCCGGATCGGAGCACTTTTTGTGCCATTCTCCTCCCAGAATGATGTCCTCCTGCCTCAAGCTTGTGGCAGTAGGTGAGGATGCTATGGTGCTCCTCCTGAGGAATGCACCGACGCCAGACGCTATCCCCTCCTTCGTGGTAAAGGATGGGATCCTCCCAGTGGTAGGACTTGGCCTTCGTGAGGAAGGTCTCAAGCCTCTTTCTGGGCCAATCTTGTGGGACTTTCCCAGCAATGAGAAAGTTCACAATATCGGCATACCATGGGAGTGAGGCGATAGCAAGGATCGCCTCATCTGGGAAGGTCTCACAAATGGGATCAATCTGCTCAAACACCTCAGGCTGCTCTAAACGGGAGAGATGATCCGCCACCACATTCTTAACTCCAGGCTTATCCTTGATCTCAATGTCGAACTCTTGGAGTAGAAGGACCCATCTAGTAAGTCTGGCCTTGGCATCCTTCTTTGCCATGAGGTATCGGATGGAGGTATGATCAGTATACAAAGTCACTCTAGATCCAATGATGTAAGATCTGAACTTATCTAGGGCGAACACTACTGCTAGCATCTCCTTCTCTATGACTGTATAATTCCGCTGGGCGGAATCCAAGGTACGGCTAGCATAATGGATAGCAAAGGAAACTCCATCCTCTTCTGTCCCAGCACAGCCCCCACGGCAAAATCGGAGGCGTCCGTCATGATCTCGAATGGGAGAGACCAATCTGGTGGCTGAAGGACAGGAGCCTCAACAATACAATGCTTGAGAGTCTCGAATGACGAAAGACACTTGTCATCGACAAGAAACTCGGTGTCTTTCGTCAGCAAGTCAGTCAACGATCGGGCAACCCTACTGAAATCACGAATGAATAGCCGATAGAAACTGACGTGCCCCAGGAAAGACCGTAACTGCCGCAAATTGGACGGTGGTGTGAGTTTTCTAATGACATCAACCTTGGCCGGATCAACCTCTATGCCCTTGTTGGAGATGATGTGGCCAAGCACCGTCCCTTGAGTCACTATAAAGTGACTCTTCTCCCAAGAAAGAACCAAGCAGACCTCAATACATCGCTGAAGTACCCGGTCTAGGCAGTCAAGACAGGAGTCGAATCCGTCGCCGTAAACCGAGAAATCATCCAGAAAGATCTCTAAGCACTCCCCTACCATGTCCGAAAAGATCGACAGCATGCATCTCTGAAAAGTCGCAGGGGCATTGCATAGCCCAAATAGCATGCGTCGGAAGGCGTATGTGCCAAAGGGACAGGTAAAGGTGGTCTTCTCCTGATCCTCGGGAGCGATGGCCACCTGGTTGTAGCCCGAGTACCCATCCAGAAAACAGTAATGGCTCTTCCCTGCCAGTCTCTCAATGATCTGATCAATAAAGGGCAGAGGAAATGATCCTTCTTGGTGTCCTGGTTGAGTCTCCTGTAGTCAACACAAACCCGCCAAGAAGTGGGTACTCGTGTAGCAATCTCCTCTCCAGACTCGCTAATCACTGTAGTGGTGCCCGTCTTCTTGGGGACCACATGCAAAGGGCTGACCCACTTAGAGTCGGAGATGGGATAGATAAAATCGGCGCTCCACCATTTCGAAATTTCCTTCATGACAACCTCTCTCAGATTTGGGTTCAACCGCCGCCGAAACTCACGCGACGGCTTCGCCTCATCCTCGAGATAGATATGGTGGGAGCACAGGGCCGGACTAATCCCCTGGAGATCTGCTACGCTCCATCCTATCGCCTTGCGGTTCTTAAAAAGAACCTCCATCAGACGGGATTCCTGCTCTCCAGTCAAATCGGCTGAGATAATGACTGGGTACATCTCATGCTCACCCGCAAGGAATCTATACTTCAACGACGAAGGAAGTGGCTTCGGCTCTGGACAACAGAGTGCTGGCAAATCTGGCTTCGAAAGAAGTCGCGTGTATGCTGCCACATCTGCCTGGGAGAATGAGAGCGTACTCTCGCAAACTGGATCTGAAGAAGGCTGCTCAACTGAACTGTCTCTGATCTGCTCAGCATCTACCTCCTCCTCAGCTGTAGGCTCAGTGGAAATCAGGTCTGGCATGTAATCATCACAATCTTCCCACTCAGACTCTAACTCCGAGGGATCTGCATCACACAAGGTGGCATCAGTACCACCATCATCACAAAAATCCGTGTCGCGGTCAAGAACCTGCTCTGCTGCCTCTAAAGTATCCTGAACCAGGAATGTGCTCTCCAAGCTCTCCTCTGTTGTCATCTCTGCATCAGCGGTGTCTGAAAATGAGAGGATGGCCTGTGCTGCTGGGTCTGCCCAAACTGTCTCATCGTCTGTGATCACAAAGACACAGTCCTGGTGGATGTCTAGCCCTGCATCTGTCAGCTGCTCTGTATCTGAAGTGGTCTGAGCATGATCTCTCTCTGGGTCTGCTGTCCTCGACCATCTCTATTTGTATACTTTGGCCCTCGACGCGAAAGTATACCTTCCCACTATCATGATCAGCCACTGCCTTAGCTGTGGCCAAGAACGGACGACCTAGAATGATGGGGGTATCGGTCACTGCATCAGGGATCTCCATGTCCAACACTATGAAGTCCACGGGGAATTGCAGGCCCTGAATAGTGACGACAACGTCTCGCAACAACCCCTTCGGCCTCTTGACAGATCTATCAGCAAACTGAAGGACTGTCCTGTTCTGTCTAAGAGTACCCAACTCGAAGCGGTCGAGAAGGGCTGCCGGAAGGAGGTTGATCGACGATCCGCTATCTAATAGAGTACGGTCGAACCTCTGCTCACTGATATGGCATCTGACATAAGGGGCTCCTGAATCTGGCCTCTTGGCCGGCAGACGGTTCTGGATCGTGAAATACGTGGCTTTCGTCAGCACATGGGTCTCAGAGTGGTGGTTCCTCCTCTTCCTCCTGACTGTAGTCCTGTCTCTCAATGAACGCTAAAGAAGTGGGATGTGCTCAAAGCCTCCTGAAGAGTCAGCTGTATGTGAAAACGATCTATCATCTGCTGGCTGAACTCTTCCTGCTCTCTCTTTTTGGGATTTTCTGTTTTCTTCCCCTTCCCCATCTGAAGGGCTCTAGGGAAGGGGATCACTGGGTCCTTCTCAGATGAAGGACTAGGAAAGGGTCTAGGCGGTTCGACAGCCGGATCCACACATACATCATGCACCACAGTGGGACCAGAAGAAAATAAACCCTTTCCTTTATTCAAAGAAATGTTCCGAGTTACAGGTGTAGAAGAAGGAAAAACTACATGTCTCTCAGAAGTACGGGTGGCCTCAGTACCACCATCAGCTGGATCGGCTGTAGGACTCGCGGCCTCAGTACCGCGCTCTGGCTCGGCATCGTGGGTGGCCTCATTACCACCTCCTCGAACTGGTGAAACGACGGCCTCAGTACCGCCGGTGGAATCAGCATCCTTGGTGGCATCAGTACCACCGTCATCATCCTCCTCGTCGGGCGCTCTAGGTGGATCCTCGTGATGTAGCTCAGATGAGGCACCGCCTGCTGGCATCCTACCGCTCCTAAGTGTGACAAAATCAGTATCAAACAGATATCCAGTCATATCACCAAATGTATCACTAGGAGTGGTATACTCAGTACAAGCTACCTGCTCAGATTTCCGCTTCAGGCTGCTGGGGTTCGGCTCTATCTGGGCAGGGATGGCGACCTTCCCTCTCACAATGTCCCGCATCTCCTGGCGGAACTCGTCCATCTCCTGTCTAAAGGTAGTCTGCTGATCCGTGAGGAGGCGGGCTATGTCATCCAAGACAGGGTTCTCAAGGGAACCCGACGGGTAGCCTCTCTGGTAGTGAGGTTGCTGGATCTGCTGGTGGTGCTGAGAGGGGTATGGGTGATGCTGATGCTGCAGGTGGTGAGGCTGATCTCGCCTCCAAGACTGTCCCTGCTGATAGGGACGAGGACCATTGGACGACTGCTGCGGCTGTGGTGGTGGGTACACTGGGGGCTGCTGCTGCTGGTGCTTTCTCTGATGGCTGTACTGGCCACCCTGTCCTGACGGCTGCTGCTGGGGCTGGGTACCTCCGTTCCCCCACCGGAATCCGGGATGGTCTCGTCGGATACCGGGCTGAGGGTGGTCATACCAAATCCCGTTGACATCCATCAACGGCTCTACATCATACTGGGCTGGCGGGAGTACTTCCAGAGGCTGATCCGGCTGGTATACCACCATCTGCATATCTGGAGACGGCGGTGACTGGTAGGTAGGCTGTGGCTGCTGGTACGGCTCCGCCTATACAAGGTGAACCTGTCTAGGCTGCTGGTGTGAGCTAGAGCGCTGGGACGAGCTGCTGCTGCTGCCGGAGTCGCCTCGCGACTGAAGACGGGGCTGGTAAGCCGTCTGTGCCTCCTGGAGACACATGAGCTGGGTCTTCATGTCGCTCAGAGTCTGTGCCATCTGCTCCATCTGAGTGATGCCCTGGCACTGCTTCTTCTCAATCAGCTCCATCCGATCCAACTTCTCGCTAATGATGCCCATGTCCGCAGCTGTGGACTATGCCTGTGTTGCTGCTACTGCGGACGAACTGGAAGGACCGGCGTCGACCCGTGCTATCCTCTGGTACTGTACGGGTCATGGATGCTGGGGTCTGCCCTACGTGTACAACCTGGTCTGGGACATCACCATGTAATTCTCGGCCATCTCCTCGTAGATGGCCCAGACCTGGTCGTGATCCTTGGCGAAATAAGACCCGCCACAAGAAGCGTTCGCCAAGCCCTGAAGCTCTGGTGTCAGCTCGCTGAAGAAGCTCTGAACAAGGTTCGGCTAGGAAATGTCGTGGTGCGGGCATCTGTCGGTCAGCTCTCGAAACCTCTCCCATGCCTCGTGGAACTGCTCGTTGGGGAGCATGGAGAAGTTGCTGATCAGGGCTCTAGCAGCGTTTGTCCGCCCGAGTGGATAATACTTGTGCAAGTACTCGGCGCGGAGCTTCTCCCAAGTGTAGACAAACTTCCCCAAGTGCTTCAGCCAGGTGGCTGCTCTGTCTGCTAAGGAAAAGGGGAAGGCAATCATCCGTATGGTGTCCTGGTCCACCTGACGATCGTGGACAGTACTGCATATCATCTCAAACTCCTGCAGGTGGAGATCAGGCTCCTCCGTAGCCAAACCGTGAAACCGGGGAAGGAGCTGCAAAGTGTTCGGGGGGAACTTGAAGTCCCCCACGATGGTTGGTAGCACCACCCAACGGTGTGTCAAAGTCGGCCCGGGATTGTGGTTCTTCCGCATCGATCTCAGTGGTGGTGCTGCACCTCCGGCTCTGCCTGCTCCGCCTGCTCCGGCTGCAGGATCGTCGGGTCCTCCTCCGGCTACAGGATCGACGGGTCCTCCTCCGCGGTTCTCGCGGTCGGCTCTCATCTGCTCAAGCTCTCTCCTCATCTCTATCATGAATGCTCCCTGATCCCTCAGCTGCTGCTACACTGATTCGAGGGAAGCGATCAGGGTGGAGTTGATCGAACCCTGGTCCAAAACGAAATGCTGATCTCCCCATGGACCTCCAGTACGATCATCAGAACTGCCGGCCATCGTCTCTTAAAAATCAAAACAACCGAACTCAGGTGCCGATAAATCATCTGTCTGTCTCTCCTCTGGCACTGGCATCTCGGTATCAGAAAAAGGGTGGTCGAGGGAGAACAGGGTAGAATCATACTCGGGTTCGGAGAGCGGGTCTGAGCTCCCACGAACCGACCTAGATGAATGGACCGGAGTGCTAAAAAGCGGTGCAGCCAGAGGCTGCCTAAGAGACCTCCTGCCCATCATCGTGATCTGGCGAGTATGGCGGATGAGATCTGAAAAAACTACGATCAAAAGAAAACCCCCAGTTCACCAATGCAACGCGAGCTGAAGACCGTAAAAGTTCGGTCAAATTATCTTGTCAATTTTTATTTTGGTGAACAGTCAAAATATCAGAGCGATTACGTGACCTGTTGGGATACCCGATACTCTCCCAACCGACTGTCCCGCACAGAAGAGTCGGTAATCAGTCGAGATGAGTACCGGAGGGCTTTACCTAGTGTACGGGTCACTCTCTCGCACAAGCAAACCAAGCAATGAGTGGGTTGCTCTCCCCAAGACAAATTTTTAAGTCAGGTGTCTTTTAGGGTCGATAGTTTTAGCAGTCTTAATTTTATTGTTTTTCTTTTTTAGATATTTTTAATGCAAGCAAAAACGCCTAACGAATTTTTCAGTTCTCCTGGTTATTAAGTCAAAAAATGGGGGGGAGAAGACGAAAAAGCCGATGCACGATAAATCAATGATGCATGCAGAGATAGAAATGCGTACCTGACTCCAGCAATCTACATGCAAGATGATCCGCGCAGAATTTAAAGACAAAAATAAAACTACCTATATGGTGCAGCGGAAAACCGAGTCCTAAGCAGGTAACTTCTACTCGAAAGCACCGTCTAGCTGGTCACTCGCCCTCGATCCAAAGAGTCCGGTCTAGACCCACCCCTCCTCTTCTCGACAGGTCGAGTTCAGGAGTAGCGCTTGACGAAGCAGGCTCGCGGCGCGTAGGCTCTTAGGAAAGCGACTCAGCTATTTTTATTAATGATCTATTAGTAGGTCCAATTAACGATCTATAGGTACGAGCAGTCTATTAGGTGTGTGGATCCTACTGAGTATGGCACAATCAATCAGAAATTCCTAAGGCTAGGGGCTCGATAAAAACCGCGTAAAACCGTAAAAGGCAGTAAGGGGAAACCGCGTAAAAACCGTGTAAAAACCAAACTAGCTAAAGGGGTCCCCCGAGCACACCGGTGCTCGGCGAAACAGACCCCGAAAGTCCAAGTCTCTGAGTGTACCTGTATTATTACAATTCATATAAAATGGACTGAAATGAATCTAAACTACTCAACACTAGGATGCTCCTCATGCTCTCCTGCGGCTCCGTGCAGAAGGGAGTCGCCTCCGAATCCCGCGGTTGCGCCGGCTACTCAAGAGTCGCCGCCTCGGTCTTCAGGCCCTCGCAAGAAACAGACAAAGTGTCAGACCAGATTATTGTATAAACAGTGTCAGAAGAATATATAAGCAAAAATCTATACAAAAAGCCGCGAAAAGAAAACCGCGGGAAAAATAAATCGACTACTAAGCCGTGCTCCCCGGCAACGGCGCCATTCTGATGACACACCTGATCACTCGGGTAAAAAGGTAATCAAGGATCGCTGCGACCCAAGGAACCAAGTGGTGCCAATCAAGAAAAATAGACCACCAAAATCGAATAAGAATCAATCAAGCTCAAATAGCGGTTTTGCTATTATTTTAACCTGGTATAGCGACCAGGGTCGAACACAAGGAGCATGTGATGGCCTTGCGGCCTACGAAGTAGTCAAAAAGAATAGATAAAATAAAATACAAGTGTTTTTGGTGGGTTTTTAGGTTTTATAATTTTTTTGGATTTTGAATTATTTAAGAAAATAAGGCAAACTAATAAAACGACCAACTTCAAGCATTCATTTAATGCATCAAAAATCGATCAAAAATTCAAATAAAAAGGTTTTTGTGTGTTTTAGGTTTTTTACTATTTTTAGTGAATTTTTGGGATTTTTCTGATGTTTATTTAATTTTCTAAAAAAATAAGGCAAAGAACTAGAGGTACTGTCCAGTCAGGAGTAAAATGCCAATTTAAAATGCAAAAAGACCTATTTATCTCCTGGAGTCAATTTTCCTATAAACTAGAAAGTTTAAGGAAAATTTGAGCACTGAAATTATTGTTTTTGGATTTAAGGAAAATTTGAGCACTGAAATTATTGTTTTTGGATTTTTAGATTATTTATTAGAATTTTTATGAGGTTTTTAGTGTTTTGTAATTTTTATGAGTTTTATATAGTGAAAAATGACCAAATTTGGTCAGAAAATCAAGCAAGACAAAACACACAGTGGCTAATTTTTTATAATTTTTAGATGAGTTTTAATATTTTTTGTGAATTTTTAAGTCGGACAATAAAGAAAATGCGTGTTTTTGAATTTTTAAAAATAGTAAATGAAATCAAAACTGTCCCAAAAATTCTAGAAAATTTTACAACATGGCAGGAGACATGTTTCCAATTTTCATCTAATTTGGAGTGATTTTGCTATTTTATTAAAATCAAACACAAGGGCACAGTACACAGGGACCTAAATGCAATTAAAATAAGTTCCAGGGGGTCCAGTGCAAAATTCCCACGGATCCACGTACGAGGCGCGTGACCTGGGGCACTCAGGGACCTATTTGCAAGAAAATAAGGTTCTTGGACTAATTAGTAAACGTACTAAAAGTCCAGGGGCCTTTGCACAAAATACCCACGAATTTCAACACATATTCTAAAAATCAACGCACAGGGGTATAAATGCAATTCGCTAAAAGTTTTCATTCATTACTTAACATCCGAGAACTACAAGGGTATCAATGCAAATATCCCACAAAAATCACGTGTAGAAACACATGTCCACAACACACAGGGGTATAAAAGCAAATACCATAAAAGATGAGGTCCACTATGTAAATTACCCTACTAAAATTAATGTTTTAAAATATTTACAGGACTAGATAGTAAATGTGAAAACTAGAGGGGCCTAAGAGAACTTTACCCCTTATTAAATGTCGACGGCTGCAGTGACGCCACGTAGCAGATCCAACGGCTGAGAATAAAAGCGCCTTTAACCAAGAAGCGCATGCTTGATCGAACGGATGGGAGTCCACCACGTGGCAGATAGGGGTGTAAGAAAATTCTCAAGTTCGATATTCGCTCAGGTTCGGCTCGCTAAAAGTTCGATTCAGATTCGGTTTGGAAATAAACGAACCGAACCTGAGCACAAGTTTAGGCTCGATTAAATAAACGAACCGAACCTAAAAATCATAGGTTTGCTCAGGTTCGATTCGTTAAAAGCTCGATAAACATACACATATACATATTTACAAATCCTTATCCGTAGAAGTGGACTTATTTTGAGATGAGTGGTTTTTATCCCAAGGTAAGTGAATTTTGTCTAAAGATAACTAGATATTTACGTGATAACTAGATTTTATCTCGGTATAAACTATCCAAAAATAAATAGTCACATTGTGTTTACAACATGTATCATCTATGCTCTAATACTTTTCCCTTCTTTATCTTCAAATCAACAGAACACGTACAAACATTACTTATCGAATATCTCTGCATTATTCTTATTCCTTATCCCCATCTGAATAGTTATAAAATATATTATAATTATACCCTTTTCAAAGAGGCGAATCCTTTCTAATCTTTTCAAAAGATGAAGATGAGTTAGATAAAGAAAAAAACTAAATGAGTATTTATTCTAACTGTAAATACACACATATATTTCCATTTCTCTTCTTTTCACTCCCTCTTATTAGAGAATTCTTAAGTTCGATATTCGCTTAGGTTCGATTCGTTTAAAAAAAGGTTCGATTCGGATTCGGCTCGAAAATAAACGAACCGAACCTGAACACAAGTTTAGGCTCGATTAAATAAACGAACCGAACCTAAAAAATATAGGTTCACTCAGGTTCGATCCGTTTACACTCCTAGTGGCAGATCTGACGGTCCACGTACGCTGTGGCGAAACCCTTGGTGAATCGACGGTCGAGAAGACGACGCGTGGAGATCGGACGGCTCTGAATCACGGGCGCCTCTTCATCTGATCGTGTGGCTCAGATCGGTCCTCAGAAAGATCGGGCGGTGGCGAAGCTCCTCAAATGGATGGATGGGATCTAATCTGGAGCGTAAGGATGATCTGACGGCTCACGAGGGTCCTGGAAGAACTGGCGACCGGCGAGCTTCGCCGGACTCGTGCAGGCGTTGGACTCCTCTTTGAAGGCTACTAAAGATCGGAGAAGATGTGTGCTGACCTTCCGCGTTGAATGGCGGTCTCCAATGGAGCAACGGAGCTCCAAGGAGCTCGGTCGACTCCGGCGGAGGGGAAGCTCCTGGGCTTGAGTTGGAGGACCTCAGACAGTCCTCTTTGTACCTGCAAAAGAGCACTAGAAGACTCGCGGGTCGAGGGCAAAGTGCCTCGACCCTGTGAGAAGGGGTGAAGGTGACTGGTGAGGCGGTGCGTTCGAGCTCCGGCGATGCGACGGCGGAGGAGCTCGAGATCCCAGCTCCTGTGCGAGTTGGGTTGAATGGATGGGCAGAGAAGGTGCGCGAGGGAAGGGCGAACGTGATAGGGGATTCCGATGATCGAGACTACAGCTAAGGTGGTCGGAATCAAAGGTCGTCGGCGACGACCGGATTTGGGCGAAAATTGAAATTAACGAACAGGAAGGGAAACTACGGCTACCTGGGTGAAGGATTTGACTGTGGGTGAGCTTAGGCAGCTCTGGGTCGTCGCCTCGCGGGTCGTCGATGCCCGAGGCTCGAGCTCCTGCTCTGGGCGGAGCACGGCGGCGCTTTCTCGCCGGATCAGTGGTCCGGTCACTCTCTCCTCTCTACGACACGACCAACCGGGAGCTGTCACCTCGAGGATGGTTGTGGAGGTCCTGGGATGAAGGAATGTGGAGCCAAAGATAAGAAAATAGGTGGCGGAGCTCGTCTCTTATAGTCTCAGGGGTCCGGCTAGGGTTGATCGGGTAGGGTTGCTCAGAGCGCGGACCCCGATGCAATCTCCGGGCGTGGGTCTCGGATGCAAGAAGAAGGGGTAGGACCCAAGGTTTGTGCAAATGGCGGGCGGATCGAGCGTGGAAAAATAGGGGAAATCGGGTCGACAGCCCGATCCGCGAACGAAGAGGGTCCGCGGGGGGAGTTGACCGGGGGTCAACATTCCCCGTGGACCAATGGGAAACAGCCACGTGGAAAATATTTAGAAATTGAATTAAAAATATCAAATGGCCGAATTATTAAAAACTTAAAACATGAAATATTTTTGTTTTAATTTTTTCTATTTTTTGGTGATTTTTAATTAATTTTGCAAAATAAAAATAGGGTATTTACAATATAGTACTATACATAGGTATATATACAATATTGAATTTTTATTTTTGATTTTTAATTTGTTATTTTTATACATTTTTATCCCCATTTTATATTTTATTTATTTATAGTATAAAACTAGGAATAAAAGGGTATTTTTATTTTATTTTTATTATTTATATACAATAGTGAAATAAATAGATATATACATCTATGTACATGGTATATTTACAATATTTTTTTGGTTTTTTTTAATTTTGTTCTTTTTATTTTGTTTTCATTTTTGTTATTTTTATTTTATTTATTTACACCATAAAAGATAGAATATTTACAAAATTTTTGGGATTTTAATTTATTTATTTATAGGGTGAAATAAATATGGATGTGGTAATATGTACATGATGAATATATACACAAGTGACTCTTTTTATTTTCTTTTCAATCTTTTTCTATTTTTGTTTTGATTTTTATAATTATAAGTATATACAATATATACAAGCCACTTTTATTCTATTTTTAGAGAAAAATATATTTATTATGTTTACAAAAATATTTACACACATGAGCCCCTATCTCCCTCTACTTTGGCTTTTATGTGGTCAGGCCCATGCTGAGCCCTCCCTTGGGTTAGGTTGCTCAATATTTATTCTAAATATTTCCCTCTTTTTCTTTTGTCTCTTTATTCTTTTATTTTTGCACAAAAACATGCTAATTATTAAACTTTATACAATGCATGCTTTTAGTAATTATTTGTATTTACATGAATATACATGCATTTGCAAAGTTTTTTTTAGCTAAAATATGAGAATAAAGAGTGATGAATGGGTATTCATCACTATCCCGTCAGAAAAGTTCAATCTCATCTGCATTGGTTTACTCTCGCATAAGTCTTGCTCCACCCGAGCAGCAGCATCAATCACTTCCTTCATTGTGACCAAACGAAGGGGCACCAATCTCTCACGAATCTCCTTGCGAACTCCACGGAAGAACTTGAATGCCTTGTCAGACTCAGTTGGCACAGTGCTAGCAGCATACTTCAGCAATTCTGTAAATCTATTCAGATAAGCAGTCACGATTCTGTTCCCCTGCTCCAGTAGTGTGAATTCCACGCGACGCTGCTCTAGCCAGCCGGATAAAAATGCTCCCAGAACACCTTAGTAAATTTCTCCCAAGTAACTGGCGTTGCAAACTACAGCTCCATAGAACTCCACCATTCCTCAGCATAGCCTGCTAAGGAGTAAGTGGCAAGGGTAACTCCACCATAGAACTCCACCATGTATGGTGCGGAATACCTTTTCCACACGCTTCAGCCATCTCTCTGCCACATCTGGGCTTATATTGCCCAGAAACTCTGGAACTTTCTCCTTGCGATATTTTGAAAATATGTCCTCTTGTCGCAGTGGCGGCGACGAGGGGGGAGGAGGAGGTGGTGGTGGTGGTGGATCACCATCTTCCCACCCATTCCAGACCTGCCTTCGGACGCAGATCTCGATAATCGCTCCTCGAGGATAAGCTGTCTCTGCTGCACATCCTGCAGCATCGCCATCATCGCAGCCAACTGCTGCGCAGTCTGATCCTTACGAGGCGACATGATCTGTAAGTGTGGAAATAAAAAGGGAATTGCAATTAGATCCTAGAGTAGAGGTCACTAGTCAACCTTGATCAATACATTTCTTTTTTACAGTAGACAGAAGACTACTTGTCTAATGTACAATGGTATTTCTCCTATCATACAGTTGTCTATGATTGATGGGGTAATTGGGCTCTGATACCAAATGTAACGCCCTGCCTCGGCAGAAGCGCATCTCGATGCCCAATCACAAGTATTACCCAACAACAATTATAAACAACCTGCATGATAAAACATTCATACAAAAAATGGCAAAAGAAAGTTTCCATTCATATAGAAAATGTCCATAACTTGAGATAACCAGAACAAAACAACTCTTGTGATTACATCATCAAAAGAGGAGATGGAGAAATAATAAGAGTAGACTGCCCAACTAGGTAACAACCTCCGAAATGGTTCTCAGCTGATGCCAAAAACTCTTGCTTCGGTTTCCTGCTCAAGATTTCATGTTGGATTTCCAAGAGGGATAACTTGTGAGTCAAATGACTCAGTAAGGATATAAGAATAATCTATAAATGAAAGAAAATTTAGGTAGGCAATGCAAGTGCGGTAACTATAGAGGTATAATGAAAGCATTCTAAGTATTCAAGTATAAAGTCTCTAATTAAGTTACAAGCAATGAGTAGAGTGTTGACAATCTACATAATTAATCTACTTCTAAGTTCTTTGGTCCGTAGCTTATTTATTTATTTATTAATTCAGGAGTCACCTTTCAAAGGAGAAAGTCTACACTAGAAATGATACATGCATCGCTTCATTTGGAGTGCAGACTAAGACCCGTGAGCAAGCGCGACCCTTCAGCTAGTCTGGTAGATGGAACTCTAACACTCGAGACACAAGGCATATAGCCCAAAGAACCTTGATTATGTCCACCGAGTCTGCCAGGGGAGTCTTGCTCGCCCCAAAACCAATAATCACAAGAAAGATTCGTGTGGTGCGATGCACACATGCATCCACCCAAACATTCCAGAGTACCTACCACCGCCCCACTCTATGATGCTCCTCGAGTGGGGGTGACTCACTGTCGGCCCAACCGGACTACAAAGGTGTGCACCCACCTTGCAGTTTATATATATATATATATATATATATACACACACACACACACATCACATGATTGAATATAGTTTCTTCGATAGCATTTATCTTGAAATATACAAATGACCCACATTAACTAATTAACCAACCATTTAAGGGTAGGATCCTTGGATCGAAAACCCTTGGTACGTCATGGATTATTCAAAAGTATATGCCCATGTATCTTAAAAATATATTATACGTTGATGTTAATCCCATACACAAAGATATGTCCTAAAATTGTATTATACCAAAAATTGGTCCACTTACTTTCCATAAATAACTGATACAAGGAGGATTCTGTCTTACAAGTTACTCGGGAAACCTTAAGAAAAAAATATGTTCTCCAATCTTGTGCACGACCTCATATCAACTTCGTAACTATTCATAAGTGTTGTCAACACATCCCGACTATATACAATCTCAAGGCATACTTTCAATTATATAACCTGGCCTCTGATTAACACTTGAAGTATGCCCATGCCTAATTATAGACTTCACATCATGATTTCATACTATCAATACAACTCTTCCCGATTCATTGCTAAATAATTAATCTCAAGAAAGAAATTTCCACTATTAACATTGACCATTGACGAGAGAAAGACATTTACACAAATTGACTCTAAAAGGCATGAAATAGTAGACCAAGAGATTTATAAAGAAATGCCAAATCTGTTGGCATTTAAGTCCATCAATTCTGTAGCATAGTTAACGGCCATACTTGACAATTATTTCATGCATTGAGAGGCAACACCCATAACTCACCACCATTTTTGGTAAAGTCACCAACCATATTTGTTACCACCTCATACGATCTCGGATTCGCGCATTCTTGGTCTCATTGGAAAGCTTGCGACGAGACGCTTCTTTTGAGTATGATATTGTATATGTTTTGATATTTTGAAAAAGCCGAAATTTTCGGGGCGTTACATTCTTGTTGTCATCCATGTATCCCAAAAAAATGATTTAAATCCTTTAAAATGTCACTATTTTCACAAATTCCAAATCATTAAATACTTGTGGATCTTATTTCTAAGAATGGGCAAATTGGGGAAAATGCATGGTATTTGTGCTCTTAAAAGCTATTGTTTTACCACATTTTTATTTGATTTGAGATTAAATCATAGCCCCAAATATTGGATTTCAAAAGATGAGAAAGTGTTTATGCATGGTATCTCTGCTCTTAAAAGTCATTGTTCTACCACATTTTAGATCCGATTTAAGTTCAAATCATAGCATCAAATATTAGATGTCAAAAGATGATAAAGTGAGGGTTTTTGCATGGTATTTATGCTCTTAAAAGCTATTGTTCTACCACATTTTAGATCCGATTTGAGATCAAATTATTGCTCCAAATGTTGTATTTCAGAAATGGGAAAGAGATGGCTTTTGCATGGTATTTCTGCTCTTAAAAGCTACTATTTTATTAAATTTTATATTTGATTTGAGATCAAATCATACCTCTGAATCTTGTATTTCAAAAAAGGAGAAAGTAAGGGTTTTTGCATGGTATTCTGCTCTTAAAAGCTACTATTTTGCATAGTGGATGTTTGATTTGAGATCAAATCATAACTCCAAATCTTAGATTGAAAAGATGAGAAAGTGAGGGTTTTGCATGGGATTTATGCTCTTAAAAGGTACTATTTTTGTACATTTTCATATTTCATATTTGAATTTGAATCAGTTTAAAGCACTTATTCTTGGGATTTTAAAAGATGTAAAATTGGGAGATTCTTGCATGAATGATTTGCTCAAAAAAATTAGGGTTATACATAAGAGGACTATTATTCAAAAAGAGTTATTGAATTAAAATCAGATTTACAACTTATGATCTTATAATTGTAAGGTTAAAAATTTGGGGGTTTATGGTTCCGTTCATAAAAATGAACTCAACAAGATCATTTGACTTATAAATAAGAAATTAAATTATAAAATGCCAACTTATAGATATTGGTTATCCTTCTCTTTATAAGTAATAAATGACTATCTATATGGAGATTATCCCAGAATGTTACTAATTAAATAATAGGATATTAATATCTTTAAGGTTCGCATATTCTTAATAAGATAACTCAAAATACTCGATTTAAATCTATGGATTTATGCTATCATTATGACTATTAATCTTATCAATTGATACTTCAGTATAAATCACTATGGATAAGTTGTTGACATCATGCATATATCTGTAAAGTTAACCACAGAAGGGTTTGAGAAAATAATGAGTAGTCAAGTAAGTACATGTGATTGTGACTGAGTGATGACAATTGATTGTGACAGTCAAGGTGACCCATATACCTGACTGTGCGAGGGCGCAACACAATGATCCTCAGCTGGGCAGGAGATAGGAAACCTAGTTAGGGCAGCGACAACCTAGAGCACGGGTCTAGAATACCAATCCTTTATTACGATTTTTACACAAGCTCGCAGTATTTTTACGCTTCGTTGGAATCTAGGGTATTGACCACTTCCACCGACTCTCTTTCAGAAGGGCGCCTAGCAAAGGATATGGAAAGATCCTTAAACGCATCATAGAAGTGTGATGATTGCATTATAAGCGATCGGGAGTGACTAGCCGCACTAGTTGCTTGGGACAACATAATTAAAAAATTTGATCGATGAAACCACATGATCCAAGAACACTTCTTTGATCATTTCATCTAACCACAAATAATTATTAGATTTACCTCTAGAAGCGATGTTGCGATTGAGTCTCTAAACGAAGAGACATCCTGTCTCAAGTCTGATCCAACAAAGGAGAGGCTTGTATGTGTGTGTTGATGAAACACGTGCACCTCGCAATCCATGTTGATTATCTAAGTAGCGAATCTCCTGATCTCATCTCATGAGATCCGACATCTTCTTCATGAGCGAGGCATACCGAAGGAGACAAAGATCTATGAGCGATCAAAATGGCGACACAACGGTATGGCGATGATGGTGACTCTCTCTAGGGCACAAGATGGACGACCACTATGAGAGAGAGATGGGACGACTAGTATGAGAATTAGATATTACTCAATTGTTGCGTGTAAAATAAGAGCTATGGTTGCCTCTTCTTTTATACTATTTTAGGAGTCCATGGATTCTAATCATGTGAAACACAAAATCAATGGTTGAGATTGATTTTTGTTTCTATTCAGTGGTCATGATTTTATTGTAAAAATAAACTATAAGTCGAATAGAACTATATATTAGATAGGTTTACGGAAAGGTCTAAGTCATAGATTTCTTTGCTCTATCCTTAGCCGAAAAGAGTAAACAATTGACACGGGCCACTTTGCACCCCCCACATAGTAGTGAACACTTGCTTTGCATGGGACGTAGTCATCTTTGATGCTTACTTGCAGTCGTCTCCATTATCTACTATTAAGTAGATCCCTAGTATGACTCATGCTTATATATATGTCTCCCTTGTGAGTTGCTCACTTCGACTAGAGTTCTAGCTCCCTTTTTCACCTCTTTCTTTGTACAATTCTGAACTCAGGTTGACTTCACCTATCATCCGCTATTATATAAAATAGCTTAACAATTACTTTTGATTAAATTAAATATATATTGAATAATAATTATAATTTAATTTGAACTAAATTAATTTGTATAGAAGGATTAGGAGGAAGGTCACCCACCCTCTAAAAAGGGGGGATGGCCACCATTGAGACCAAGTCAATGGGTGGCCATCCACCATCCATTAAATGGATGGTGTTGGCTTATCTAATCCTTTATATATATTTACAACATTTTTATTGTAAATTAATTCATAAAAATAATTCATAATTAATTTTGTGAATATGGAAATCATGGCACTAAATAATTGTGAATTCACAACCCAAAATAAAATGTAAATTGTATTTCCAATTAATATTTAATGTGAATCCAATTCACATCAACAATTAATTTGAAGATGCTATTTACAATAAGCTCTCTATAATGTATTATAAATCACATTTATAATATATACATATAATATGGATAGTAATATCCATATTATTTATATCCGTGATAATAAAATCATATTTTGTTATCTTGAATCTTTATTCTCATGTGCCCAAATAACATGAATCACATTCACATTATTCACATCTTTGATAATTAAATCACATTTAATTGTATTAGGTAACTCTCCTTATATGGTTAAATAATATGTTGATCAAATTCATATTATTCATGATAACTAAATCGCATTTAACTAGAAATATTCCTCAATTCTCATACACATTATCAACAATGGAATTATTCTTGAATTCTTTCAAGAATAATACACTTTCTCCATAGATACTTGGAGATAAGGACATGACGATTATACATTCCACGTATAGTGACTTGAATATTGAGATTAGATCTCAAATCCAGATCTCGAGAGATCTCCCATAGATGTTTGATTAAATCAAAGCTGTAAATCTAATATTCTTGTTGCATCTGAATCACATTCAAAACACTGTCCAACATTTGGATCAAGATTAGATTACTTCTCTAGTGAGAGGAGTCACTAAAATCCAGACATGTTTCACCACTTCCTTGAAATGGAAGCGTCATGATTATACAATCATTTATGATTACATCACCCTCACGTATTTCTAATACATGTACATCCTGCATACTGGATGATCTAGAATAAACCTGAAGTTTTAGATCTATTTAGGCTACCTACTTCAGGTTTTTATCATTAATTTTCTCATTTAATCATTGGGAGTTGGTATCGATCATATACTTTCCAAAAGCATATATCATACCTAGGTTTTAAATATATACTTTCCAAAAACATCTTTCAAATATACAAATCCAGTCAAGCCTCCAAAGAAAGACCGTACACGGAATTTGATTCCTAAAATCTCATGAGTGAGCTCATGTCTTTGGTTCAGTAATGAACATGTATGATCCCTTAGAGATCGTGTTACTCATATGCCCTTGTATGCACGCCAGAGCGTCAGTGTATAGACCTTGATTAGATCATCAACCTATTGGTCTGCCAAATGTACATACTCAAACAAATAGCAACACATTTATCTCCGATCAGAGGATGTGTGCCTATATTGTGACAGCCTACGACATAGGTCTTTGGTTATCTCGATATCATTAAGTCAACTCTTGACCTAACTTATCTAACACCTCCAAATCTCTATTCCTATGCAGAGGACCTGCATCAAGAGGTTGGTTAGATATCATTTAGAGAAATGTGCCATCTCCTACTCAGGCTGGAGATCGTCTCTAAATAATCATTTGACGATTCTCGATGAGTCCTCAATCTAACTCTTTAGATATTCATCCAAACACCAGCCTCTATGATTAAATAATTGAACCAACAATTGTATGATCATTAAGATAGCCCAGTACATAACCCTAATTGTACTAATGAACCTATTATGCAAATTAATTATTCTTCATTTCGATGAGGGAATGATATTTGCAATAACATTTATTGCATAGTGCCTCGTCGTGGGCTCGCTTGTCTAACAATCTCCCTATAGTCCAAAAATCCATTTATGGTCTAATCTTTAAATCCACTCTCATGTGCTAATCATAAGTTATTTTGAAAAATAGCTAGGTAAGCTGACTAGTCACTCTGTTCCCAAGAGAATACGCCAAGTCCTTTTAAGGTACTTGCATATCCCCTGGTAATAGTGTTCGCATCCAATGCGAATGTTGCATCTTATACAACCATTACTCAATTTTGAAGCAGTTCTAGTGTCGTTGACACTACAACTCAATAATCATTATAACCAGTATGTAATTTCTATTGTCCTTATCAGAATACCCTTATCCTGAAAATCTCTGTCTCCTATAACTAAGGCCCAGTCTTATGTCTTATAAGGCATATGCAGTTAAGATCTTTTAGATCACTATCTTTAAAGTCTTATGTTCTTGAAGATAAGACTTTGAGATCACTATCTCAAAAAGTCTTGTCGTCATTGAGGTTATTGTTATTATTGCAATCAAGTTTTTAATCTCCATAGCAAGATTAGTAACAGCTTATTACTCCCACTATATGGTAGGCATCTGACTTTTGTACACATCTAGCATACATCAGACTTCTCATAACTGATGCACACGGGAAAGTAGTTTTAGCATTCTCTTCCTCAACTCTTTGAGGTGATATCCCGTCAGATAGATCAGTATCATATCTTAAGGGAAGGGAGCCTTCCTTTAGGTTTTTCCCAAAGATGGAATGTGTCCAAGGTGTACCACTAATGTGATAGCCCTAATACCCTCTTTTCCTTGCTTATAAACAACTTCAAAACTAAGATCTAAGAGGCATCCTTGAGATCAACCAGATTATAAAACGCTTATTATCATCCTTATATCATTCCGAATGATTACGATTTCATCTACATTTAGCACAATGAACATAATGGCACTCTAATGAATTTCCGTTTCATCATATTTATTCTATCATTTTGGCCTTAAAAATCCTAGTATAGCCTTAAGTTAGGCATTTTATCACTCATGCAATGTTGTACAAAATATTTATAAAATACTATTTTTAATGTTAAAATTATAGAATAAAGAAAAGAAAAGAAAAAGAATAAAGTATTGAAAATATTTTGAAAATATTTTATGATCCTAAACCCCAAGACCTATGCATCTCGATGATTAGGTCGACAAGGAATAAAGTAAGGGGAGATAAAGACCAAAATACCAATAAGATTCTCATTTATTTTATTCATTTTTATTCATTTTTGGAACCTATGTTTAGTTATATTTTTATACTTCAAATAAAGAAACTTTGAACATGAAAGTTGTAGATAATAAAATATAGAAAAATACAAAATTGATTTCATATAAAAATAATACATAGTGAAAAGATACAATCTAAATAAATTTCTAAAATCCCAACTTCCCATACCCATATCTCTCGAACAAAAACATATCAAAATTACTTTAATTGTATATAGCTTTTAATAAGCTATTTAATTAAGGTGGTTTCATATTTTTTGGAGTTACGATGTGAAAGTTAGGTTTTGGACCCATATTATATAGTTAAACTAATTAAAATATTCATTTTATTTATTAATCATTATTTTTATAATTTTATATTTTTATAATTTTATAAATATTATTTATAATATATATTAAAATAAGAATAAAATCATAAATAAAAATTAAAATAAATATGTATATAAAGTACATAGATGAATTACTTATATCTATACCTATATAATAAAAAGATCTAATTAATTAAGTGTATATATTACATCAGAAAAATATAATAAAAATATAGTTAAGTATCTAAAAATAAGTTATAAATGTATAAAATAATAAATTAAATTAATAAAATCAAAAATACAAAATAAAGATAAAAGACCAAAATACATAAATGAATATACCTATAAAGAACCCCTAAAAAGTAACTTGTAATTCTTAAGCTCTAAAAAATAAAAAATCATAATAAATAATTAAAAATAATAAACATTTTTTATAATTTAAAATTACTTAAATCATTTATTAATTATTTTTATTATTTTTGGGCCAGGTTTTCCTGGTTGGTCCACGTGGACCAACCAGGTGCGGTCTAGAGTTGACTCGGGTCAATTCTCTGACCCATCCTGTACACCCTGACATACCTAGTTGCGGCCTGCTCTTCTCGTTTCCCCCCACGATACACCGATCGAGGGAATGTAGACCCTTCATCGAACTTTCTCCTTGTACATCAGAGGCCCATGCCTGCCCCTTCTCCTTGGGCAGTGCGACTTTGATTCAGTCGATTTTCTTCGTTCTTTGAGCCCTTTAGAACACATTGTACATAAATCCTTCCCCGATCTTATTCATTCTTTAGTTACCCTCTATCTCGTTCTTCCCTCTCCTATAGAGCCCTAGGTTTAGAGTATGGTGACAGTGTGATCAGTCGGGTGTTCTTGACGCGAGGAGGGTAGTTTTAAGGTGGTTCCCAACCACCTCCGGTGAAGGCTCGCCATCAAGGTTTTCTTCCCAGTTCCCCAGTGAGGTACCCTCATTTTTACTGCATTTTCTTGATTAAATTAGGTCTTATCTTACTTCCACTTTGATTTTAACGATTAATCACGCATGTTAGCTGTAGCAGCCCCCTTCGAAGTTCGCCGAAGCTAACCTCCGATGAACCTCCTCTATGTCCTCTCCGCCATTGCCTGTCGCCCATGCCTCTTGGATCTGGTGATCAGCACCTCCACATCCATCACATTGCCGGAGGAGCTCTGTCCGGTCCACTAGACTCATTCCACCTGAGAAGGAAGCCTCGAGATAACCACTTTTGTTGTGCGTGATTAACTGCAGGTCTAGGAGCTTTAGACCCCACGTTGGGTCGATTTTTGTGCAGACATCAGGTACCTGGAGCGCCATTTCGTCATCGACCTCGTGGCGATGCTTTGGTGTACCTCTATCCTTTTTGTCACCCTCAACCGTTGGAGGACCACTCCAGAAGGCTTTCTAGTCATTTTGGAGCTTCTGGGATAATCGGAGTAGGTGAATCTTGCTCAGAGAAGTTCTCCCCAATGCTAGTTCGTCCCTGTTCTTTCGGAGGGCTTCTCCATCATTCGATCTCCGTCGTTCTTCCAGAGTTCGGAGCTGCCATTGGATCTGTTGCACCCGTCACCGCCCGATCGACATCAAGGATCTAATATGGGCCATCAAGCGTGAATCGCCATCGCCTCCTCATGTACTAACACGTGTCCAACTGGGAAGAGGAGTGTCGTCTGATCGCGCGCTAAAGGTATTTTGCACTTTTGCCCCAACCATTTTATATATTTAATATTTAACACTCAATCATTCATCTGTAGTCATTATGTTTTGTAATAATTGCTAAAAGAACCCTGAACTCTTTGTATTTACATTCTAGTCCCGGTCGGCGAGGCACGTGGGCTTGGCAATTTTGCACTGAGGCCCTCATAGTTTTTGGTATTTGTAATTGGCCTAGAAACTGTTTAATTAAGTGTTATCTTCTTGGGGAAATTGCAAATTGTCCCCTCAAATTTTTTATATTTACATTACTACCCCTGTTAGTATTGCATTTTCTTGTTATTGTCTCTATTTATTTTAAATAGCAATTTAACTCGAAAAAAATCTCAAAAAATAGTTGTAGACTCTTGTTGCATTGTACTTTCATAGACATATTTTTATTTTGAAATTTGAAGTTTTTTATTATTTATTAAAAATAAAAAAGTACTTCTTTTGTCTAGTTTGCAATAGAAAATATATAAAAATTATAAAACCATTTTGAAAAATCCCCCCAAAAATATATTTTATCTATTTGTGTTTTAGCTTTCAGACCAAAAATCACTAAAATATATAAAAGAAAACTCAAAAATAGAAAAACCCGAAAAGCCTTTATAAAAATATATAAAATTCTCAAAAATTCCAAAAAATTATGTTCTCTATTTTATATTTTTCTTTATACTATTATCATTCTATAAAAATTAATTTAGAGATTGTTTGATATTGTTTGCTATTTTTAATCTCCATTTTAATTCATCTTATTCATTTAAACCCTGATTTATGGTATTTTTGACTTGAAAAATATATAAAAATTAGCAAAAATCCAAAAATATTCTATTTCTTTATTTTTCTTATTGTTGTTGGTTTTATATCAACCCTAACCTATATTATATATATTCCATATATAGATTTATAGTTATTTTTAAAGGAAAAAGAAAATATAGAAATATAAAATATAAAAGGAAAATATAAAAAAACTAAAAATAAAAATATAAAAATATAAAATCAAAAATAAAATAAAAATAATTAAAAATAAAAACCCATAAAAAAGAGAACATATAGACAAATCCTTCACAATCACATTTTGCATTTATTTACACCATCTATCTTGTTTGCTCCATGTGTTTGACATGCTACACATACTTATACACTATACACATCTTTGTTGTGGAGTTAAATAAAAAATTTAACTCTACTCTGCTTTTTATTGCTTAGTTATCATTGTCGGTTAATTGTTGACTAATTGGGGTTTCATAAGTGGTCGCTACAGCAACTTTGTCTCCGCCTTGTTTGAGACATATTTTGACCCTTGTTAAATCTCGATTATCACACACCCACTATGCTCCACATGGTTCATCAAGATTTTGTATGAAATCATAATGTTTATAATTTCATTAAATTTGATGTTCCGACTACTAGAAGCTTATTTTAGTCCATCGATGGAGTTCTCTTATACACTTTGCATTCCTCAACTATGAAGCCCTGGGGATACTTCATATGAATATCCTCGATGAGGAATTCACTGGGGAATGCAATCTTGACTTCCATTCTATAGATGTCATAGTCAAGTTGTGTAATTATAGTTAGCAATATTTCGATGAGTTCAAGCATGGTCACTGAGGAGCAAGTCTCATCACAAGTGATGTCTTCTCTTCGTGTATATATTATGTATACGAGTCGTGCTTTAAAGGTCTCTACTTTCTCATCAGGTTCTCTATTTCTCTTGAAGATCCATTTACCCCTAATGGGTTTGACCATTACAGGTGGATCTTTGAGGTTCCATATACAACACTTGTATATGAAGTCTACATTAGACTTTATTGCTAATATCCATCTCTCCAAGTCATGATCCTTGGAAGCTTCATCATATGAAGTGAGATTATTGTTAGACTTATCTGACACATGGAATCCTCCCTCAAACTCATTTGAAGAGGTATGTGTGTTTCATCTTTAATTGTCCTTTTTCTGATTTCAGGAGCCTCATTATCTTCTCAAGAATCAATGAGTTCCTTTACTTCATTTTCATCTTAATTCTCAAGAAAATCAACCTTTGAGAATCATATCTTTAGAGATGAGATATATGAATCCTAAGGTCATAAAGTAGGTATCTAATACCATCCTTTATTTTCCTAATGAAGTATCCCTATCGTGTGCTAGATTCCAGCTTGCTTTCATCCATGACAAGGTTATGGACCAAGCAACCCTACATCCTAAAGTGTCCAACACTAGGTTGAGTTCCAAACCATATCTTGTGAGGATTTTTCGGGTTTATCTATTGAGTTTAGGTGTATTAGGAGGAGTGAGATAGGAATGATATTCCTTTCTCCATAAGGAATTCTTTTAATTGATCTAATAGGTACATGCTACCTAGGTTAGATCAAATTCATTTCGTCTTCCTTCTTACTTTGATTCTAAACCAAAAAGTGAAATCTTTGAACATTTCAAAGGTTTCTGAGGTGAAGGGAAGAAATCCCATATCACAAAAATCATCAATTGATAAAATATACATTATTATATAGAAGATCAAGTACATCAATGTGTATGAGATCTTGAATACCTTGACATCTTACACCATTCCCAAAGAAGAGTGCATTGGGCAATTTCTACTTTGAATGTAATGTTAAGATTTGAGATTTCAGACTCTGTAAACTTTCATCTCTTACTAGTCTATTGATCTCATCAACAAACTTATGTCCAAGGCTTGATGTTAGATCATTGTTAAATGATCTTCATCCTCCTATTGGTCATTTAGGGTTTAATTTCAGTATTTAAAAATATTAATGAACCATTCATTAATTTTCCAATTTAGTAGAGTCCTATAGATGTTAGATTGCTATTTGAAATATGTCCATCATAACTCTTTATGATAGATTTATTCCAGAATACATGTTTATTTCTAACATTTAGAAATAAATAATGAATGTATTCTAATATCTAGGTTATAGAGGACTTCTCTAAGACTAGGGCTCTCCCACTGAAAATATGAAGTTTATCCATCTAATAGAGATTGTTGCAATAATTGCATCAATATCCATATGGATGACTATTAAACCTTAAGATCAAAATTTTCAGTCTTCTAAAATATATGCAACCAACTAGAAGTGTTATTAGAAAAATAAGATATAATTATTAGACTTTGATCTTATCAAATAAATAAGTCGATTTCAATGATTAAATGCAGATGTAGATAATTCTGATGCAATATCCGAGTCCTTCTCTAAGGATCCTAGATAGAGTTAATAATCATACTATCAATACATCATCTTCTTGCAGTATTGACATTCATTTTAACTCTTTGGATGTCATATGTGTGGAAATTATAGAAGTACAGTCAACTCTTTGACTTTCCTTCTTACTTGGGTCATACCCATGCTTCCACTATGCTCTCTTCATTTATAATCATTGTTTAAGACAAATGATATCTTATGTTGAGCTCAAAAGATTTCAATATAAGAGTATTTTAACATTTATACATGTTTCACTTAATTCATACAATATGAATATTATGAAGCTTCATGAATGACTTGTGTATAAATAGTGAAATGATGATACTCATCATATCTACATCAATCTTAACTCTTAAAGAGTTTTGATTTAGGTAGGTATTCAAACATTTTGAGTACATCATCTCTTATCGATCCACCATTCTGCATAATGCAGTGAACCATGTCATTCATGATTAAATGTTGAGAACACATATGTATGTCAAAACATCTTCTTAGATTTTATAAGGATTTTTGATAATTATGATCACCATCGACATGATACTTCTAAAGCACATTCGATGAGAGATCAAAACTATAAAGATATACAAACCATGGGTTGTTGTTCTCTTATCTATTTAATTATCATTCCTCATTATTATGAGGAAACTTTCACATTGAACCACATACATTATGTGTCTAACTGCAAGTATAACATCTTGATCATGGATCCAATTCATGATATTTTACTGGTTATTATTGAATATAGTATTGAGTGGGTTTCGTGTAAGTTGTCTGAAATAAGAAATATTTACGTAAATATATATTTTACTTTGGTTTAGGATTTTTCATATCAAAAGTCTTGCCTTGTCAACACTGAAAGTTTATTCCCTTATTCACTTTTAATGTATAAGATATAGATACCATTATATCTCAACCAAGATCTTAGATCTCCTTTCTTATCTTTATTGCATCCCAACAATATGAGAAACTGTAACTCGGATAAAAAGAAGCGTGAACTCATTATGCCTTGCAAGTCCAACTTGCATTTCCTAATTCAATCTTTAACACCCAAGTCCATCACCCCTAAGGCAATGTTGACCCTTAGTTAATTGAACCAACCACCAATAAGAGTAGAACTTGTTATGCACAATCCTATATCGTCCGAATAATACGAGGAACCAATATTGGGGTCACTACGTATATGACCTTACTCTTTCGAAAAGCAAAGAGCCCGATCCAGATGCACTTGTATGCATGAGTTATCACTTCAGAGAAGCATCTCCGACATACAATCCTTAATGACATAACCCTTCGCCTTGACGGGAGACCATGAATGTCATTTATGTCATCCTCCATATCCCTTTCAAAATTTAATTAATTATTATGAATCATACTCATATATTTAATTCTTCCAAGGGAAATACTACTCTATTCATAATAGAGTGTTTAGTTAGATATAATTATTTAATTATATTAAATCAATTATCAATCCAATCAACTAACTAACAAACAATTTTGATTGTTACTTGAAGAATGGTATAATCTCAAAATACACATTATTCAAATTTTAATAATTAGAAAAGACATCATGATCATTTCAAGCTTTATCCTTTCCTTACCAACTATCATGTCCAGTACACACGAGATGTGGGACAGACCGTTCACAGAGCAACCTGCTGCCCCATCGATTCCCTACTAGACACCATATCTGCCTCAAGTCAGGTTAATGTGATTTGATCATTTTATATTAGAGATGATAATCAATGTTTAAATTGAATTATATCATATAATAATTATCAAAATCTTTTAAATTAATATTATAAAGATATTTGCTAAACAAATCCCCAATACTATTCAAGCAACAATGTTTTCCATGTAGAGATTGTCCTACAACTGTTATAGGATAAACTAGGGTTTCCATGAAACATACATTCAAGGGTATATGATGATTAATCAATTATTTTCATAATTATTAAGTATCATATTTAATCGGTATAAATTCATAATTCACATTATTTTCATTGAATTATAAACACATTAAGTAAAGAGGTTAGATGATCCAATCATCTTCCGATCCATCTTCACTAAATATGGAATATCTAGTGCAAACGGAGTCGGAATCGCGTGAAATAAATTTGATTTATTTGCTGATTTGATTCTCTAATCAATTCAAGTATTTTTTTCATGGTTTATGACAGAAAATAGTAAGAAAAATTAATTTTCTTACAGATCTATAAATACATTCAAAATAATTTTCATAGGAGGAACTGTTCGAATCATTTTCATGCACTTTTGGTAGCAACATCAGACTATTATTTTTGAGACATATTTAGACATTATAAATACATTATATTAACTAAAAAAATACTTCCAAATAGTGCACAAATAATAGTTTTTTATTTTACGAAAAACTGATTCAAATCTTGCATCCAATGCAAAAATAATGAGTCTCACGCATCCAAAACATGAACCTTTATTGGCTAAGGCTTCTGATCATATCCAAGACCTCCATCAAGGTACTGATACAACTTGAAGGATATGGAAAGATCCTTAAGTGCATCATAGAAGATAATCGTATCATATGTGATTGGGAGCGATTAGTCGTACTAGATGCTTGGGACAATAGAATTTAAAAAATTTTGAATGATGAAACCACACGATCCAAGAACACTTCTGGATCATTTCATCTAACTTACAAACAATTATTAGGTTTATCACTTGAAGTGTGGTTGCAATCAAGTCTCTAAACGAAGAGATCTCATGTCTCAAGTCTGTTCCATTGGAGGAGACGCTTGCGAGCGCGTTGATTAAATGTGTGCACCTAGCAATCCACGTAGATGGTCAAAGCGGCAAATCTCCTGATCTTGTCTCACTAGATCTGATATCTTCTTCATGATGGAGGCGCACTGAAGGAGACAGAGATTTACAAGAGGCCAACGCGGCAGCACAACGGCGTGGCGACAACAGCGAGACTCTCTAGGGCACAAGGTGGACGACCACTAAGAGAGAGAGATGGGGCGTCTAGTATGAGAATGAGAGAGAGAGAGATTACTCAATTGTTGCGTGTAAAATAAGAGCTAGGGTTTCCTCTTCTTTTATACTATTTTAGGAGCCCATGGATTCCAATACATGTGAAACACAAAATCAATGGTTGAGATTGATTTGTGTTCTATTCAATAGTCATGATTTTATTGTAAAAATAAAACAAATAATTTAGATTAATTAAATATATATTGAATATCAACATAATTTAATTCGAACTAAATTGATTTTCATAGAAGGATTAGGACGGACGCCCCCCCTCCTAAAAGGGGGGAACTACCCTTGAGACCAAGTCAAGGGGTGATCGTCTACCATGCATTAAATAGATGGTGTTGGATCCTCTAATCATTCATATATATTTAAAACAAATTTATTATAAATTAATTCATAAAAATAATTCCAAATTAATTTTGTGAATATTTCAATCAAGCCAATAGATAATTGTGAATCGTATTCACATCCTAAAACAAAGTGTAAATTGTATTTCCAATGTGAATCTAATTCATATTAACAATTAATTTGAAGATATTATTTACAATATACTCTATCTAATGTATTATAAATCACATTAATAACATGTACAAATAATATAGATAATGCTATCCACAATATTCATATCCTTGATGATTAATCATATTTAATTATCTTGGATCTCTATTCTCATGTGCCCAAATAACATGAATCACATTCACATTATTTAGATCTTTGATAATTAAACACATTTAATTATCTTAGGTAACTTCTTTTATATGGTCAAATAATATGAACCAAATTCATATTATTCATGATAATTAAATCACATTTAACTATCAATTCCTCAATGCTTAGATACGTTATTAACAATGGAATTATTCTTGAATTCTTTCAAGAACAATACACTTTCTCTGCGGATACTTGGAGATAAGGACATGGAAATTGTACATTCTATGTATAGCGACTTAGATGTTGCGATCAGATCTCAAATCCAGATCTCGGAGACCTCCCATAAATGTTTGATTACATCAAAGCCATAAATCTAATCTTCTCATTGCATCGGAATCAAATTCAGATCGCTATCCAACATTTAGACCAAGTTAGAGTACTTCTCTAGTGAGAGGAGTCATTAAAATTCATACATATTTCATCACTCCCTCAGAATGGAAGCATCATGGTTATATGATGACCACAAAAATCGACGCGACTCAGGTAAAGGTATCTAAAATGGTCGTTGCAACCCAAGTCACCGGATGTGGTCAATCAAGAAAAATAGACCACCAATAATAGATAAAATCAAGTCAAAATCAGTATAGCGGTCTTGCTATTTTATTAACCTGGTATAGCGACCAGGATCGAACTCAAGGAGCACATAATGGCCTTGCGGCCTACGAAGTAGTCAAAAATCGAAGGAAAGAGAAGAAAAGAGTATTTTTGGTGGTTTTTAGGGTTTTTATATTTTTTTGGATTTTTAATTAATTAAGAAACTAAGGAAAACAAGGAAAGCAAGCAATTCAACTATTTATTTAATGTATCAAAACTCAAGCAAAATTTCCAGAAAAATATTTTCGTGTGTTTTATAATTTTTACTGTTTTTAGTGAATTTTTGAGATTTTTCTGATGTTTATTTAATTTTCTAAAAATCAAACAGTGAATGAAAAAGAAGGTAGTGTCCAGCCGAGCTTGAGGGACTTAGATAAAATATCTAAAAGTCCCAAATAAGCCTGGAGGTAATTTTCCTGTATAGAGAAAGAAACAAGGAAATTTGAGCACCTAAATTATTATTTTTGGATTTTTAAATTATTTATTAGAATTTTTCTGAGTTTTTGAGTGTTTTTCAATTTTTAGGTTTTTTAGATAAGGAAAAATAGCCAAAATTGGCTAGAAAATCAAGCAAGACAAAACAAATAGTATGTATTTTTTTGTAATTTTTAGATGAGTTTTAATATTTTTGTGATTTTCAAAATTCAACAGTACAGAAAATACGTGTTTTTAAATTTTTTAAAAAATCAAACAATGTCTAAAATGTTTCCAAAATTTATGGAAAATTTTACATCATGGCAGGAGCCATGTATCCAATTTTCATGAAATTCGGAGTTGATTAGCTATTTTAAAGTCAAACACAAGGGCTCAGTACACAGGGACCAAAACGCAAATACCAAGAGTCCTGGGGGGTCTGGTGCAAAATACCCAGCTAAACACGCGCGTCGCACGTGCCTGGGGCACTCAGGGACCCAAATGTAATAAAAACTAAGTCCGAGGACCTTTTGGTAACAGGTACCAAAAGTCTAGGGACTAATCTGCAAATAACCCACGAATATACGCACATGCAATAATAAATCATGCACAGGGGTATAAATACAAATATCCAAAAGTTTTCATTCAATCCATAAATCCAGAACTACAGGGTATTAAATGCAAATACACCTAAGAAATCACGTGTCGAAGCACGTGCTACATCATACACAGGGGCATAAATGCGAAGAAAGTAAAGTGCAAGGTCCTCTATGCAATTTTACCAAAAACTAAACAACTAAACAAAATATTCACAAAGTTAAACGCTAAATAAAAGAAACAGGATGGCCTAAGGGTAAATTACCCTTTTATTAATGGAGCCGCTGGATGAATGCCACGTGGTGCATCTGACGGTGAGGGACGACTGGCGCTTCAAAGCTGGACTCCTCGCAATGATCGGACGGCGACGACGCAGCCACGTGGAAGATCTGGCGGTGGAGATGCGTCGCTGCTACGCCTCGCGCATCGGACGGTCCAGATCGCCTCTTCAAGGATCTGACGGTGATGAGACCTCCTCAGATGGACGGTCAGGATGTGAACTGGAGGTCGAAGGCGATCGGACGGCGACGGAGGATGCTGGACGAATTGGGCGCCGGCGACCTTTGCCAGGCTCGTGGCGGCGCTGGCGTCCTCCTGGAAGCACGCTGAAGATCGGAGAAGGAGCGTGGGATGCTTCCGCATCGAGTGGTGGTCTCCGATGACCCAGCCGAGCTCTGGAGAGCTCCGGCGAGGTCGGCGGAGGTAAAGCTTCTGGAGCCAATGGTCCAAGCCCTCAGATGGGCTTGGATGAACCTGTAAAACAGACCAGACAGCTCGCGGGTCGAGGGCAAACTGCCTCGACCTGGTTAGGCGGGGTGAAGATGGTCGGAGGGTCGAGGTGGGCGAGCTCCGGCGAGGGTGAGGACGGAAGAGCTCGAACCCCAGCTCCTGTGCGAGCTGGGTTGAATGGAAGTATGGAGAACGTGCGTGGGAGGAAGGCGGAGGTGACGGTGGATTCCGATGATCGAACGGGACTGTGAGGTGGTCGGAATCGGCGAAACACGACGGAGGAGCGGATTGGGGGTAATCTAAAATTAGCGAAAAAGAAAGCGAACGGGGTATACCTAGATGGACGAATCGACTTGGGGCGAGCTTGCGCAGCTCCTGGTCCTTGCCTCGAGGAGCTCCGACCTCCGAGGCTCGAGCTCCGGCTCTGGCGGAGCACGGCGGTGATACTCGCCGGATCAATGGGCCACTACCCCTCTCCTCGCTGTGACACTTGCTGGAGCAAGCTGTCCCTCTTGCCAACACAGTGGAGGTCACAGGTAGCGAAGCAAATGAGCCAAAGATGCGAATGGAGGAGGCGGAGCTGGAACTATATACGGTGGAGGGTCCAGGAAGAAGAGCGCGGGTAGGGCACTGGAGTGCGCGGATCCCGAGACGGTGGCTCCGGCGAGGGTGGCGGATATGACGTGATCAATTCGGACCCGGCGTTTAGGCGAGAGGGAATCGGGTTGGGGTGCGAAAAATGCGGGAAATCGGGTCGGGCACCTAACCCGTGGGAAGTGGTCCTGGGGGGGGGGCAGTTGACCGGGCGGTCAACAATCCCCAGGGCCAATGGGTGAAGGCCACGTTGCAGATATTTGCAAGTTAAATTAAAGGTAGCTAATGGCCGAATTATTAAAAAGTCAAAATATGAAATATTTTTATTTTAATTTTTTTCTATTTTTTAGTGATTTTTAATTAATTTTTCAAAGTAAAAATAAGGTATTTACATTATAGGGTTATATATAGGTATATATACAATATATAGATTTTTAGTTTTGATTTTTAATTTGTTATATACAATTTTATTCCCATTTTATATTTTATTTATTTATATCATAAAATTAGTAATAAGAAGATATTTTTATTTTATTTTTATTATTTACATACGTAGGTGAAATAAATAGATATGTACATATATATACATGGTATATTTACAAAGTATTTTTGGATTTTTAATTTTTGTTATTTTTATTTTATTTTTGTTTTAATTGTTTTTATTTTATTTATTTACACCATATCATATAGAATATTTACAAAATTTTTGGAAATTAATTTTATTTATTTATAAAGCTAAATAAATAGGGATGAGTGGACTATATACAAGGTGACTATGTACATGAGTGATGTTTTTGTTTTCTTTTTAATTTTTTTCTATTTTTATTTTGTTTTTATATTTAAATATATATACAAATATTTACAAATCTATTTTTTTGGGAGAAAAATATTTTTATTTTATTTACATAAATATCTACACACATGAGTCCCTATCTCCCTCTACTTTGGTTTTTATGCGGTCAGGACCATGCTGAGCCCTCCCTTGGGTTAGGTTGCTCAATATTTATTCTAAATATTTCCCTCTTTTTCTTTTTACTCTTTATTCTTTTATTTTTGCACAAAAACATGCTAATTATTAAACTTTATACAATGCATGCTTTTGATAATTATTTGTATTTGCATGAATATACATGCATTTGCAAAGGTTTTTGTAGCTAAAATATAAGAATAAAGAGTGATGAATGGGTATTCATCACCCCCCTATACTTAACTTTTGCTAGTCCCTTAGCAAACACTTATTTGAAAAAGAAGTGAAAAAGAAAGAAAGAAAAAAGAAAAAGAGAGGAATATACATGGATCAAGGTTGAATATTAAACTATCCTTCATTAAATTGAATTATGGAGCTCGATCAGATCTTTGGATTATTAATGTGTCGGAACCTTATTTAGACTTAAGCTTAAAACTCAACAGCCTCTAAGTTCCACCAATCTATGGACAAGACTCCTCAATAAACCAGATCAGAACAAGTCTACATACACAAACTCTAATGACCATGAATCTTTCCATGCAGTGTAAGTGATATGTAGCTCCCCACCTCAGAAGTAACAAAGAAACAACCTCCCTCAACTTGGTAACTCTAATGCCTCGGTCTAGCAACTCTTTCCTCGAGAAGCGGGGTATTCCCTTCTAAGTTCAAGTGCAACCGGCTCAAGAAGAGGGGGAAGAAGTATAGACTTTTGGAAGCTCAGCCAGTGTAGCTAAGTCTCCCGCTGCAAGCTTCATGAGATGTAACATGGATACCATAAGCTTTTGCTTTATTCGACTATATACACTCCGGTGGGGTTATTAAATTTTCAATCCGACCCACCACTTTTTTTGGAGTTCTTTTTGCATTTTGCATTTTTTTTCAAGTGCCTCTGTACAACATATCTACATGGTGCAGCATATATACAAGAAATTTTCCTCTTGAGCCAGTAGACTATCCCTCTTTTGAAGCTTTATTGCAACCCACGGCTTCTGTCTTTAGCCTTCATCACCACTAGACCAAGTTGAGGCGCACTTCCTTCACTAGAAGAAGAAGAGGGGTTCCGCCTAGAAGTACTACCCTCATATGCTACCCCAAGCCAAAGGAAACTACCTCCTCACCACCTCATTCGTGGAGCTATGTGTAAGGTGTTGGTGCAAGTCAAGCCATTGTCTCTAAGAGTCATGTGTGTGTTGTTAAGTGTTCTACTTAGGCTCATCAAGATGACATATGCTCATAGCCTAGTGGACTCAAAGAATTAAGTCCTTATGGACCTGAAAAGCCTTAACCCTAAGCCCTATAAGGTTCCTCTTAGAATTAGGTGGATTAAGATCTTAATCAAGCTCCATTTCTCAATTTAATTCCATGCTTAGTTTAAATGTCAACTATCATCCAGGGGAAAACTATATACATATATACACAAAATGCTATTTACAAGTATTTGCAATCGTGCAAAATTTTTGAAAAATGTTTTGAAATCATGAATGGATGGATGCATGAAGTGCAAGTTTTGCAAAAGTATTTACAAACATTTACGCAAGATTTTTGCAAACTTTTGATTTTCAAAACATTTTGGAAAAATTTTGTACTATATACATAATTTTGATAAGAAAATATTTACACAAACTTTACACAAAAACTTTTTGAAAACATTTTTACAAAAATAATTTTGTACACTAGCTATGTATGTGCAAATAAAAGAATGATTATTTACAGGAAAAATTTTTAATTTTTGTGATTTTTACGGTTTTTAGCCATTTTATTTATGTACACACTCACACAAAGTACGAGTTATGGCTAAAGTATATATGAAATATATACACCCCCCCCCCCATACTTAGCTCGAACGATGTCCTCAGAGTAATCAAGAGCGATGAAGAAGACATAACTCGTGCTTAGTAACAGGGAAGTGAAAAGGAATGGCTAGATACAGAGATAAATGAATGAATAGAATGAGGAGAACTCGGTGGTTTCCCCCTATACTTAGGATTAAATAATCCTAAGTATAGCAAGCTGTACATGAAGGGAAATCCGAGTGAAGAATGAACTGAGTCTGCCCCCCTATACTTAGGGTAAAATATCCCTAAGTATAGGCAGCAAAACAGGGGTAGCACGAATGAAAAGAATACCCGCAGGTCCTACATCCCCCCTATACTTAGGGTAAAGTACACCCTAAGTATAGCATAATCATAAGATGAGAAAAGGGATGTGGGACTAAAGAATAGTGTGATATAGACAACTGGATCTATACAAGTCGGAAGAACAGTGATAATCAGGTGTGAGATGCAATAGACGTGAATCAAGAGACCACATCTCACGCAAAGTAAATAGGGGCAACATCAACGACCCGCGGCTCATGATCTAGAAATGGCTTGAGCCGCTGGCCGTTCACTCGAAAGGTACTCTCAGAAGACAACTCGGATATATCAATGCTACCGTTGTCGTGTACCTTTCTCACAAGATATGGTCCCTTCCATTTGCTCTGTAGCTTCCCTGGAAATAGACGAAGCCTCGCATCAAACAGCCATACTCTCTGTCCAGGCTCAAAATGCTTGTGGCTGATATGAGAATCATGCCACTCCTTCACTCTCTCCTTATACTGTAGGCTGTTTGAGAAGGTTGTATCTCTAAGCTCCTCCAAGGCTGCTAACTCTGCCCTCCTCTGGTCTCCTACACTATCTGGATCTAAAAGAATCTTCGTGACTGCCCAAAGTGACTTGTGCCTCAACTCAACAGGTAAATGGCACGGCTTGCCATAAACTAGGCGAAAGGGAGATGTGCCCAATGGTGTCTTGAAAGACGTCCTATATGCCCACAAGACCGAGTCCAAAAGCTGTGACCAATCCTTTCGGTCAGGGCGGACGACTTTCTGCAAAATAGTCTTGATCTCCCTGTTCGAGACCTCGGCTAGACCATTCGTCTGTGGATGGTATGGAGTGGCAACTCGATGGTCTACACCGAACTCGCTAGCAAGGGCCTTCACCTGATCGTTGATGAAATGAGACCCCCATCAGAAATCAGAACTCTAGGGACCCCGAACCGCATGATGATGTGCTTCCTCAAAAATCTGTAAACTGTCCTCGCATCAGCGGCTCGGGCGGGGATAGCCTCAACCCAACGACTAACATAGTCAACGGCCAACAGAATGTACTCAAATCCCTGACTCTTAGGGAATGGACCCATGAAATCGATGCCTCATGCATCAAAAACCTCACAGAAGTGAATGGGCTGCATCGGCATCATATCACGTTGTCCACAAGTGCCCATCCTCTGACAGTCAGTACACCTCTTCACGAACTCATCAGAGTCCTTGAAGAGGGTAGGCCACCACAAGCCGGATTGGAGCACTTTCTGTGCCGTTCTCCTCCTAGAGTGATGTCCTCCTACCTCAAGCTTGTGGTAGTAAGTGAGGACGCTATGGTGCTCATCCTGAGGGATGCACCTACGCTAGACACTATCCCCTCCTGCGTGGTAAAGGATGGGATCCTCCCAATGGTAAGACTTGGCCTTCGCGAGGAAGGTCTCAAGCCTCTGTCTGGGCCAACCTTGTGGGACTTTCTTAGCAACAAGAAAGCTCACAATATCGGCATACCACGGGAGTGAGGCGATAGCAAGGATCGCCTCATCTGGGAAGGTCTCACAAATGGGATCAATCTGCTCAGACTCCTCAGGCTGCTCTAAACGGGAGAGATGATCCGCCACCACATTCTTGACTCCAGGCTTATCCTTGATCTCAATGTCGAACTCCTGGAGTAGAAGGATCCATCTAGTCAGTCTGGCCTTGGCATCCTTCTTTGCCATGAGGTATCGGATGGCGGTATGATCAGTATACAAAGTCACTCTAGATTCAATGATGTACGATCTGAACTTATCTAGGGCGAACACTACTGCTAGCATCTCCTTCTCTGTGACTGTATAATTCCGCTGGGCGGAATCCAAGGTGCGGCTAGCATAGTGGATAGCAAATGGGACTCCATCCCTCCTCTGTCCCAGCACAGCCCCCACGGCAAAATCGGAGGCATCCGTCATGATCTCGAATGGGAGAGACCAATCTGGTGGCTGGAGGACAGGAGCGTCAACAATACACTGCTTGAGAGTATCAAAGGATGAAAGACACTTGTCATCGATAAGGAACTCGGTGTCTTTCGTCAACAGGTCAGTCAACGGTCGGGCAACCCTACTGAAATCACGGATGAACCGCCGATAAAAACCGATGTGCCCCAGGAAAGACCGTAACTACCGTAAATTGGACGGTGGTGTGAGTTTTCTAATGACATCAACCTTGGCCGGATCAACCTCCATGCCCCTGTTGGAGATGATGTGGCCAAGTACCGTCCCTTGAGTCACCAGGAAGTGACTCTTCTCCCAAGAAAGAACCAAGCGGACCTCAATACATCGCAAAGTACTCGGTCTAGGCAGTCAAGACAGGAGTCGAATCCGTCGCAGTAAACCGAGAAATCATCCATGAAGACCTCTAAGCACTCCCCTACCATGTCCGAAAAGATCGACAGCATGCATCTCTGAAAAGTCGCAGGGGCATTGCATAGCCCAAATGGCATGCGTCGGAAGGCGTATGTGCTGAAGGGACAAGTAAAGGTGGTCTTCTCCTGATCCTCAGGAGCGATGGACACCTGGTTGTAGCCCGAGTACCCATCCAGAAAACAATAATGGCTCTTCCCTGCCAGTCTCTCAATAATCTGATCAATAAAGGGCAGGGGGAAATGATCCTTATTGGTGGCCCGGTTGAGTCTCCTGTAGTCAACACAAACCCGCCAAGAAGTGGGTACTCGTGTAGCAATCTCCTCTCCAGACTCGCTAATCACTGTAGTGATGCCCGTCTTCTTGGGTTCCACATGCAAAGGGCTGACCCACTTGGAGTCGGAGATGGGATAGATAAAATCGACGCTCCACCATTTCGAAATTTCCTTCATGACAACCTCTCTCAGATTTGGGTTCAGCCGCCACTGGAACTCACGCGACGGCTTCGCCTCATCCTCGAGATAGATATGGTGAGAGCACAGGGCCGGACTAATCCCATGGAGATCTTCTACGCTCCATCCTATTGCCTTGCGGTTCTTTTCAAGAACCCCCATCAGACGGGATTCCTGCTCTCCAGTCAAATCGGCTGAGATAATGACTGGGTACATCTCATGCTCACCCGCAAGGAATCTATACTTAAACGACGAAGGAAGCAGCTTCAGCTCTGGATAACTGGGTGCTGGCAAATCTGGCTTCGAAAGAAGACGCGTGTAAGCTGCCAAATCTGTCCGGGAGACTGAAAGTGTACTCTCGCAAACTGGATCTGGAGAAGGCTGCTCAACTGAACTGTCTCTGATCTGCTCGGTATCTACCTCCTCCTCAACTGTAGGCTCAGTGGAAATCAGGTCTGGCATATAATCATCACAATCTGCCCACTCAGACTTTGACTCCGAGGGATCTGCATCACACAAGGTGGCATCAGTACCACCATCGTCACAAAAATCCGTGTCGCGGTCAAGAACCTACTCTACTGCCTCTAAGGTATCCTGAACCAGGAATGTGCTCTCCAAGCTCTCCTCTGTTGTCATCTCTGCATCAGCGGTGTCTGAAAATGAGAGGATGGCATGTGCTGCTGGGTCTGCCCAAACTGCCTCATCATCTGTGATCACAAAGTCACAGTCCCGGTGGATGTCTAGCCCTGCATCTGTCAGCTGCTCTGTATCTGAAGTGGTCTCTGAGCATGATCTCTCTCTGGCTCTGTTGTCCTCGACCGTCTCTATTTGTACACTTTCGCCCTCGATGCGAAAGTATACCTTCCCGCTATCATGGTCGGTCACTGCCTTGGTTGTGGCCAAGAATGACGACAATGTCTCGCAACAACCCCTTCGGCCTCTTGACAGATCTATCAGCAAACTGAAGGACTGTCCTGCTCTGCCTAAGAGTGCCCAACTCGAAGCGGGGAGAAGGGCTGCCGGAAGGAGGTTGATAGACGATCCGCTATCCAATAGAGTACGGTCAAACCTCTGCTCACTGATATGACATCTGACATAAGGGGCTCCTGAATCTGGCCTCTTGGCCGGCAGACGGTTCTGGATCCTGAAACACGTGGCTTTCATCAGCACATGAATCTCTGAATGGTGGTTCCTCCTCCTCCTCCTTCTGACTGTAGTCCTGTCTCTCAACGATCGCTGAAGAAGGAGGATGTGCTGCAAAGCTTCCTGAAGGGTCAGCTGTATGTGAAATATGTCAATCATGCTCTGGCTGAACTCCTCTTGCTCTCTCTTTTTTGGATCTTTTTCTCTTTTCTTCCCCTTCCCCATCTGAAGGGCTCTAGGGAAGGGGATAACTGGGTCCTTCTCAGATGAAGGACTAGAAAAGGGTCTAGGTGGTTCGACGACCGGATCCACACGTACATCATGCACCACAGTGGGACCAGAAGAAAATAAACCCTTTTCTTTATTCACAGAACTGTTCAGAGATACATCAGGTGAAGGAAAAACAACAGCTCTCTCTACATGAACTCTGGTGGCCTCAGTACCACCATCGGTTGGCCCTGCTGGACGTCTCGCGGCCTCAGTACCGCGTGCTGGCTCGGCAACTCGGGTGGCGTCAGTACCACCTCCTCGAACTGGTGAAGTGGCGGCCTCAACACCGCCTGGGGGATCAACATCCTTGGTGGCATTAGTGCCACCATCATCATCATGTGCGGCCTTAGTACCGCTCTCCTCCTCCTCATTTGGCTCTGTAGGTGTATCCTCCTGCTGTCGCTCAGACGAGGCACCGCCTGCTGATGCCCTACCGCTCCTAAGTGTAACAAAATCAGCATCAAAAAGATCTGAAGACATATCATCAAACGGATCACTAGGAGTGGCATGCTCAGTGTAAACTACCTGCTCAGACTTCCGCTTCAGGCTGTTGGGATTCGGCTCTATCTGGGCAGGGATGGCGGCCTTCCCTCTCACGATGTCCCGCATCTCCTGGCGGAACTCGTCCATCTCCCATCTGAAAGTAGCCTGCTGGTCCGTGAGGAGGCGGGCTATGTCGTCCAAGGCGGGGCTCTCGTATGGTGGACCATGAGAGCCCGACGGGTAGCCTCTCTGGTAAAGAGGCTGCTGGAACTGGTGCTGCTGCTGCTGAGAGGGGTAGGTAGGAGGGTGTTGCTGCTGGTGTGGCTGGTGAGGCTGCTCTCGCCTCCAAGACTGTCCCTGCTGATAGGGACGAGGAACGAAGGATGACTGCTGCTGTGACTGGCAAACTGGGGGCTGCTGCTGCTTGTGATCCCTCTGCTGGCTGTACTGGCCTCCCTGGCCAGATGGCTGCTGCTGGGGCTGGGTACCTCCACTCCCCCACCTGAATCCGGGATGGTCTCGTCGGATCCCAGGCTGAGGACGGTCATACCAAATCCCGTTGACATCCATCAACGGCTCTGCATCGTACTGGGCTGGCGGGAGTACTGTCAGAGGCTGATCCGGTTGGTATACCACCATCTGCATGTCTGGAGATGGTGGTGACTGGTAGGAGGGCTGCTGCTGCTGGTACGGCTCCGCCTGAACAAGGTGAACCTGTCTAGGCTGTTGGTGTGAGCTGGAGCGCTGGAACGAGCTGTTGCTACCGCCGGTATCGCCTCGCGACTGAAGACGGGGCTGTGGAGCCGTCTGTGCCTCCTGGAGACACATGAGCTGGGTCTTCATGTCGCTTAGAGTCTGTGCCATCTGCTCCATCTGAGTGATGTCCTGGCACTGCTTCTTCTCGATCAGCTCCATCCGATCCAACTTCTCACTGATGATACCCATATCCGTAGCGGATGACTCTGCCTGTGCTGCTGCTACTGCGGATGAACTGGATGGACCGGCATCGACCCGTGCTATCCTCTGGTACTGCACGGGTCCAGGCTGCTGCTGGGGTCTGTCCTGAGTGTACAACCTGGTCTGGGACATCACCATGTAGTTCTCGGCCATCTCTTCGTAGATGGCCCAGACCTGGTCGTGATCCTTGGCGAAGTAGGACCCGCCACAAGAAGCATTCACCAAGCCCTGGAGCTCTGGTGTCAGCCCGCTGAAGAAGCTCTGCACAAGGTTGGGCTTCGAAATATCTTGGTGCGGGCATCGGTCAGTCAGCTCACGAAACCTCTCCCATGCCTCATGGAATTGCTTGTTGGGGAGCATGGAGAAGTTGCTGATGAGGGCTCTCGCTGCATTGGTCCACCCGAGTGGATAGTACTTGTTCAAGTACTCAGTGCGGAGCTGCTCCCAGGTGTAAACGAACTTCCCCAAGTGCTTCAGCCAGGTGACTGCTCTGTCTGCCAAGAAAAAGGGGAAGGCAATCATCCTGATAGTATCATGGTCCACCTGACGATCGTGGATAGTACTGCAAATCATCTCAAACTCCTGCAGGTGGAGATGAGGCTCCTCTGTGGCCAAACTGTGGAATCGGGGAAGAAGCTGCAAAGTGTTCGGGGGGAACTTGAAGTCCCCCACGATGGCTGGAAGTACCACCCAGCGGTGTGTCAAGGTCGATCCGAGATTGTGGTTCTCCCGCATCGATCTAAGTGGTGGTGGTGCTCCTCCTGCTCCTACTGCTGTTGTTGCGGCAGCTGCCGCATCGTCAGGTCCTCCTCCTCCGCGGTTCTCGCGGTTGGCTCTCATCTGCTCGAGCTCTCTCCTCATGTCCATCATGAATGCCCCCTGATCCCTCAACAGCTGCTGGACTGACTCGAGGGAGGCGATCAGGGTGGAGTTGATCGAACCCTGGTCCAGAACGAAATGTTGCTCTCCCTGTGGACCTCTGGTGCGATCATCAGAACTGCCGGCCATCGTCTCTGAAAAACCAAAACAACCGAACTCAGGTGCCGATAAATCATCTGTCTGTCTCTCCTTTGGCACTGGTATCTCTGAATCAGAAGAAGGGTGGTCGAGGGGGAATAGGGTGGAGTCATACTCGGTTTCGGAGAGTGGGTCTGAGCTCCCACGAACCGACCTAGATGAATGGTCAGGAGTGCTGAAAAGCGGTGCAGCCAGAGGCTGCCTAAGAGACCTCCTGCCCATCATCGTGATCTGGCGAGTAAGGCGGATGAGATCTGGAAAAACTATGATTGGCAACCAAACCCTCTGTTCACCAACGCAACACGAGCTGAAGACCGTAAAGGCTCGGTCAAATTATCTTGTCAAATTTTATTAGGTAAACAAGCAATCTATCAGAGCGCTTACGTGACCTGTTGGGATTCCTGATGCTACCCCAACCGACTGGCCCGCACGGAAGAGTCAATAGTCAGTCAGGAATAGCATCGGAGGGCTCTACCTAGTGAACGGGTCACTCTCTCGCACAACCAAACCAAACAATGAGGGGGTTGCTCTCCGCAAGACAAATTTTTCAGTCAAGTGTCTTTTAGGGTCAATAGCATAAACAGTCCCAATTTTATGGTTTTTTTCTTTTTAATATTTTTCAATAAAAACAAAGGCCTAACGAATTTTTCGGTTCTCCTGGTTATTTAGTCCAAAACAGGGGGAGAAGACGAAAAAGCTGATGCACGATAAATCAATGATGCATGCAGAGATAGAAATGCGTACCTGACTCCAGCAGTCTACATGCAAGATGATCCGCGTAGAATTTAAAAGACAGGAAATAAACTACCTAAATGGTGCAGGCGGAAAGCCGAGTCCCTAAACAGCAGTGCTACTCGAAAGAACGGCTAGCCGACCACCAGCCTCCAATCCAAAGAGTCCGTCTAGACCCACCCCTCCTCTTCTCGACAGGTCGAGTTCAGGAGTAGCGCTTGACGGGGCGGGCTCGCGGCGCGTAGGCTCGGAGGTGATGGGACGGCTATTTTATTATTTTTTTATTATAGGTCCAATTACCGCACTATAGGAACAGGCAATTATATTAGAGTGTTTGGATCCTATGAATTACGTCACAATCAAGTAGAAAATCCTACGGCTAGGGGCTCGAAAATCCACGTGAAATAGGAAAAGGCAGTAAGGGAAAACCGCGAAAAACCGAACTAGCTAAGGGGTCCCCCGAGCACACCTGTGCTCGGCGAAACAGACCCTGAAAGTTCAACTGTCTTTGACTACCTGTATTATTACAACAGTTCTAAAATTGCGAGAAATAAAACTAATCTACGCTACACTACTCTCGTGGCTATCCCGCGGCTCCCACACTCCTGCTCGTTCCTCGCGCTCTCCTGCGGCTCTGTAAAGAAAAGAGCCGCCTCCGACTCTCGCGGTTGCGTCGGCTTCCGAAGAAAGCCGCCTCGGTCCTCAGGCCCTCGCAAGAAAACAAACAGAACGTCAGATCAGATTATTTAAACAATTATGCAATTAAATGATCTATACAAAATATGCATAAAAAGCTGCGGAAAAGAAAACCGCGGGAAAAATCGAAAAACGACTACTAAGCCGTGCTCCCCGGCAACGGCGCCATTCTGATGACCACAAAAATCGAGGCGACTCAGGTAAAGGTATCTAAAATGGTCATTGCGACCCAAGTCACCGGATGTGGTCAATGAAGAAAATATACCACCAATAATAGATAAAATCAAGTCAAAATCAGTATAGCGGTCTTGCTATTTTATTAACCTGGTATAGCGACCAGGGTCTAACTCAAGGAGCACGTAATGGCCTTGCGGCCTACGAAGTAGTCAAAAATCGAAGGAAAGAGAAGAAAGAAGTATTTTTGATGGTTTTTAGGGTTTTTGTATTTTTTGGGATTTTTAATTAATTAAGAAACTAAGGAAAACAAGTAAAGCAAGCAATTCAACTATTTATTTAATGTATCAAAACTCAAGCAAAATTTACAGAAAAAATATTTTTGTGTATTTTATAATTTTTACTATTTTTAGTGAATTTTTGAGATTTTTCTGATGTTTATTTAATTTTCTAAAAATCAAACAGTGAATGAAAAAGAAGGTACTGTCCAACCGAGCTTGAGGGACTTAGATAAAATATCTAAAAGTTCCCAATAAGCCTGGAGGTAATTTTCCTGTATAGAGAAAGAAACAAGGAAAAATTGGGCACCTAAATTATTATTTTTGGATTTTTAAATTATTTATTAGAATTTTTATGAGTTTTTGAGTGTTTTTTAATATTTAGGGGTTTTAGATAAGGAAAAATAGCCAAAATTGGCTAGAAAATCAAGCAAGCCAAAACAAACAGTAGGTAATTTTTTGTAATTTTTAGATGAGTTTTAATATTTTTTTGTGATTTTCAAAATTCAACAGTACAGAAAATACGTGTTTTTCAATTTTTAAAAAAATCAAACAGTGTCTAAAATATCTCTAAAATTTATGGAAAATTTTACATCATGGCAGGAGCCATGTGTCCAATTTTCATAAAATTCGGAGTTGATTTGCTATTTTATTAAATGTCAAACACAAGGGCACAGTACACAGGGACCAAAACGCAAATACCAAGAGTCCTGGGGGGTCTGGTGCAAAATACCCAGATAAACACGCGCGTGCCTGGGGCACTCAGGGACCCAAATGTAATAAAAACTAAGTCCGAGGACCTTTTGGTAACATGTACCAAAAGTCCAGGGACTAGTCTGCAAATAACCCACGAATATACGCACATGCAATAATAAATCGCGCACAGGGGAATAAATGCAAATATCCAAAGTTTTCATTCAATCCATAACATCCAGAACTACAGGGTATTAAATGCAAATATACTTAAGAAATCACGTGTCGAAGCACGTGCTACATCATACACAGGGGCATAAATGCGAAGAAAGTAAAGTGCAGGGTCATCTATGCAATTTTACCAAAAACTAAACAACTAAACTAAATATTCACAAAATTAAACGCTAAATAAAAGAAACAGGATCGCCTAAGGGTAAATTACCCTTTTATTAATGGAGTCGCTGGATGAACGCCACGTGGTGCATCTGACGGTGAGGGACGACTGGCGCTTCAAAGCTGGACTCCTCGCGGTGATCGGACGGCGACGGCGCAGCCACATGGAAGATTTGGCGGTGGAGATGCGTCGCTGCTACGCCTCGCGCATCGGACGGTCCAGATCGCCTCTTCAAGGATCTGACGGTGACGAGACCTCCTCAGATGGACGGTCAGGATGTGAACTGGAGGTCGAAGGCGATCGGACGGCGACGGAGGATGCTGGACGAACTGGGCGCCGGCGACCTTCGTCGGGCTCGTGGCGGCGCTGGCGTCCTCCTGGAAGCACGCTGAAGATCGGAGAAGGAGCGTGGGATGCTTTCGCGTCGAGTGGTGGTCTCCGATGACCCAGCCGAGCTCTGGAGAGCTCCGGCGAGGTCGGCGGAGGTAAAGCTTCTGGACCCAATGGTCCAAGCCCTCAGATGGGCTTGGATGAACCTGCAAAACAGACCAGACAGCTCGCGGGTCGAGGGCAAACTGCCTCGACCCGGTTAGGCGGGGTGAAGATGGTCGGAGGGTCGAGGTAGGCGAGCTCCGGCGAGGGTGAGGACGGAAGAGCTCGAACCCCAGCTCCTGTGCGAGCTGGGTTGAATGGAAGTATGGAGAACGTGCGCGGGAGGAAGGTGGAGGTGACGGTGGATTCCGATGATCGAACGGGACTGTGAGGTGGTCGGAATCGGCGAAACACGACGGCGGAGCGGATTGGGGGTAATCTAAAATTAGTGAAAAAGAAAGCGAACTGGGTATACCTAGATGGACGAATCGACTGGGGGCGAGCTTGCGCAGCTCCTGGTCCTTGCCTCGAGGAGCGCCGACCTCCGAGGCTCGAGCTCCGGCTCTGGCGGAGCACGGCGGTGATACTCGCCGGATCAATGGGCCACTGCCCCTCTCCTCGCTGCGACACTTGCTGGAGCAAGCTGTCACTCTTGCCAACACAGTGGAGGTCACAGGTAGCGAAGCAAATGAGCCAAAGATGCGAATGGAGGTGGCGGAGCTGGAACTATATACGGTGGAGGGTCCGAGAAGAAGAGCGCGGGTAGGGCACTGGAGTGCGCGGATCCTGAGACGGTGGCTCCGGCGAGGGTGGCGGATATGACGTGATCAATTCGGACCCGAGGTTTAGGCGAGAGGGAATCGGGTTGGGGTACGAAAAATGCGGGAAATCGTGTCGGGCACCTAACCCGTGGGAAGTGGTCCTGGGGGGGCAGTTGATCGGGCGGTCAACAATCCCCAAGGCCAATGGGTGAAGGCCGCGTGGCAGATATTTGCAAGTTAAATTAAAGGTAGCTAATGGCCGAATTATTAAAAAGTCAAAATATGAAATATTTTTATTTTAATTTTTTCTATTTTTTAGTGATTTTTAATTAATTTTTCAAAGTAAAAATAAGGTATTTACATTATAGGGTTATATATAGGTATATATACAATATATAGATTTTTAGTTTTGATTTTTAATTTGTTATTTTTATACAATTTTATTTCCATTTTATATTTTATTTGTTTATATCATAAAATTAGGAATAAGAAGATATTTTTATTTTATTTTTATTATTAACATACATAGGTGAAATAAATAGATATGTACATATATATACATGGTATATTTACAAAGTATTTTTGGATTTTTAGTTTTTGTTATTTTTATTTTGTTTTTGTTTTAATTGTTTTTATTTTATTTATTTACACCGTATCATATAGAATATTTACAAAATTTTTGGAAATTAATTTTATTTATTTATAAAGCTAAATAAATAGGGATGAGTGGACTATATACAAGGTGACTATGTACATGAGTGATGTTTTTGTTTTCTTTTTAATTTTTTCTATTTTTATTTTCTTTTTATATTTAAATATATATATACACAAATATTTACAAATCTATTTTTTTGGGAGGAAAATATTTTTATTTTATTTACATAAATATCTACACACATGAGTCCCTATCTCCCTCTACTTTGGTTTTTATGCGGTCAAGCCCATGTTGAGCCCTCCCTTGGGTTAGGTTGCTCAATATTTATTCTAAATATTTCCCTCTTTTTCTTTTACTCTTTATTCCTTTATTTTTGCACAAAAACATGCTAATTATTAAACTTTATACAATGCATGCTTTTGATAATTATTTGTATTTACATGAATATACATGCATTTGCAAAGGTTTTTGTAGCTAAAATATAAGAATAAAGAGTGATGAATGGGTATTCATCATTATACAATTATTTATGATCACATCACCCTCAGGTAATCCTAATACATGTATATCATGCATACTGAAAGACATAGAATAAACCCAAAGTTTTATTTCTTTTTAGACTGTCTTCGTTAAGGTCTTATCATTAAATTTCTCATTTGATCATTGTGAGTTGGTATTGATTATGTGCATTCAAAAGCATATATGATACCCTGGTATGGAACATATATTTTCTAAAAGCATGTATCAAACCTACAAATTTAGTCAAGCTTCCAAAGTGAGACGATCATGCACAGAATTCAATTTCCAATATCTCATGAGTGAGCTCATGTCTTCTGTTTCAGTAATGAACATGTGTGATCCCTTTGAGAGATCACATTACTCAAATGCCCTTGTATGTACAATGCGTTGGTGTATAGACCTTGATTAGATCATCAACCTATTAGTCTTCCAAATGTACATGCTCAAATATATAGTAACGGATCTGTCTCTAGTTAGAGGATGTGGGTCCTCTTCCCTATCAGCAGGGACAGTCTTGGAGGCATGAGCAGCCTCCGCAACAGCAGTATCATCAGCAGTAACGCATATACCATGAAAGCATATGACATATATAGGTCATTGGCTATCTTGATCTTGTTAAGTTAACTCTTTGACCTAACTTATCTAACACCTGCAAATATATATTCATATACAAAGGACCTGCATCAAGAGGTAGGTTAGATATCATCACATTTAGAGAAAGGATTGCCATCTCCTACTCAGGATGGAGATCATCTCTTAATAATCATTTGATGGTGCTCGATGAGTCCTCAATCTAACTCTTTGGATATTCATCCAAGCACCAACCTTTATGATTCAACAATTGAATCGACAGATATATGATCATTTAGATGGCCATGTTATATAACCCTATTTGTACTAAGATATCTATTATGCATATTAATTATTCTTCATTTCAGATCAAGGAATGATGTTTGCAATAACATTTATTGCATAATGGCTCACAGTGGGCTCGCATGTCCAGCACCTCGGCAAGGGGACACTTGTTTTTGGTTCTTTTAGCACTCTTTTTGTATGTACCGGTCGAGCCAATTTATGGAGTGACTTAGTATGGAAAGTCTCCCACACCCGTCTCGGAGGTGTAGTTTGGAGTAGGCCTAGCCCTCTATTGGACCTCACTTCTACTTAGGAGACGAGACAAAAAAAGTCTCTTAGGAGAATTCCTCATCGGTTGAGTTTTGGTTATCGTTCCACCAATAGGCTTGGCGATGTGATACAACTGCGAGCTTGGTTACAATTTAGTTGAAAAAAATAGTTCAGTTTGGTGATAGCTGAGTTAGTTACAATTGTGCTTGGTAGAGAAATCACCAATCATCGTCAATCATCAATCATCGATATTTAATCAGATCTTAGAACTACTACTACAAATATCAGAAGAAGCTAATGGTCATGTTGGAAACTTAGTTATGATGCACTATAACCCAACGCATGCCTACGGAGGCATCTCAACCCTAAGGTTTTCTTCATGCTTTAGATTCATAGTGTGAGGTCACACTCAGACCAAGATCACCACCTATCCACTAGGCTTGAGAAATTAGATAGAAATAAAGATGAGATTAGAGACTCATCATCCTCAACACCAAGATCCATCAACATGATCTCTAAGTGATAAAAAGATAATAGCATACTTATTGGATCATTAATTTATGAAATTGATATATACAGTAAGTTACGCGATGATGGATGATCTGGGGATTTACATACATAATAGCTTGAAAATTAAACTTTCATGCAAATAGCTTGTTAAATTAAATTTCAATGTCTATCTACTTTCTTTCTTTTGAAGTCATTAAACTTAACTGTTATATTTTTCTATATATACCTGATTGTATTCAACAATTGTCGATATTCTTTTGTTCCTTACATGTATGCAGACAAAGCACATGCATTGCAGTAGACTGACAACTGGGTATTGAGTTTCACAGTTTCTGTTTATGATACACATGTTTAGATTTTGTTCAAGATAATGTAAAATGTCTTCTTTTTCTTCTATATTTTGGGATACATGTAAATGATGCAGCCTCTTTTGTTACATGTAATTGTATATGGAAATTAATGAAATGTAAATTGGTGACATTTTTTGTTAGTTCTGTGGTTGTCTCTATTAATTGTGAATGCCATTTCTAAATGCGATTTTTTTCCTAAATTTCAGTAACATAATGCTATCCATTGTGAATATAATACTACGAGTGATGCCATAATCCGTGGGCAGGAGTTCGTACTATGCAATAATCAAGCCAGATACATACACCAATAGAAAAATAAGAGAAAGATATTTTTGGCCTTAGAATTTAAAAATACACGAAAGGATTTTTGAGGAATTTCTCAATCAAATGAAAATAGTATTTAAATTGGTTTATTTGAAAGAGATAATTTTACGTAGAAATTTGGTTCCTAAATACCTAAAAAAGATTGTGTAATTTTTGAGGGGATATTTTTTCTAGATAGAATACCTAATAGGAAACACAATACATTTTTAAAAAAATTTAGACTTTATACGATTTTAAAAAAATTATGAAAAAGTTGTTTTTAGGGTTTAAGATGCGGAATGCAATATTTTCAAAAACTTTTTGGTATTAGTGATAAGATACAAAAGACAAATACTGTAAATTTGGGATAGGTGCGACTTACTATTTTTGTTACAGTTAAGGGATAGAAAAGCAGTTATCAAGGTTTTTTAGTTTTAATAAATAACAAAAATGAATATCATTCCAAACAAATTTTTTTAGTTCTTTGTATCCCTACTAGAACTTGTACTTATTCTCATATTATTTTAGTTTTATTAATGACACACATCAAGTTGGTTGCACCGTGTTCGATTTTAGTTGCAAGATTTGCAAGCCTACATGTTGCTTCAAGAAAAAGCATCAAAAGATGCAAGTTGTGTTTCGAAGAGCTTGTATTTCTACGTGCCACTATCGGATTTGTAATGATCATATTGACAGGACTTTCTATTTCAACAACATCTCGTGATGGACCCTCAACAACTACTTGATCAACCTCTGATCCACCACCTTACCATTCTGATCGACCAGTGTATGTGTAACGTCTCGGGCTTAGGTTCCCGGTCCGTTATCGAGGAAAACTGGCCCTGACAACTTGTTGGGTTCGGACCCAAATGAATCCGTTGACAACCACCCAATCTCAAGTTGACAAGTAATAATCTCCATCACTTGTAAACCACACCCACACTTTGTGAGTTTTCCATGTGGTACTATATTTGGGTTGGGGTGTTACAGTATGATCGCCCATGTTCCAGTTCTAATTGATCATTTTGATAGATCTAATAACCTGATAGATCTATAAATTTAATCGAGAAATCTAAAATACTTAAAAGTTACCGAAATCCATTGCAGCGGAAGTGAACGATGAAGTTGGGATTTCCTCCTCCTTCTCAACTCTTGCCTAATATGCTTGAGTAATGGATCCTCTTGCATTCATTAGTTGAGGGAGAGGGGACCCCAATCCATATATTTATAATACATGATGGTTACCTATCCATTAAGGTAACCACCAAAAGCAACTTCTCAAGAGATGCATCCCTTCATTAATAATCATGAGCCACAAAATAAGAAATAAAAAATGTATTGACAACTACCATATTTGATAGTTGCATACATAATACTTCTTACATTCTCCCACTTGGCTCATGTAACAAAATTGTTGCCTTACATTTGTCTAGTTAAACTCTATTAATATGAATCTTGGTGGTAGGTACCTTTCAAGCAGATATATCATTCCAAGCACTACAATACTAATAGTTTATTTAACATGACAAATCTTTATGTGTTAATATCCAGATATTAACACGGGTCCTTTCTTTATGTCTGTTCATTAATTGCATGCAACTGAAATATAACAAACAATAAACAACTAGATCATTATACCAAAACTTAAGGTGTACACACATATATGTATTGATATTATTACAAGGTACTAGATAGGCCCATTTCAGTTACATGATTGATGAATACACTAGGCGGCAAACCCTTTGTCATATGATCCGCAATCATGTACTTAGTACCTATATGTTCAATCAATACTAAATGATCTCTAACTTTCTCTTTAACAACAAGATATTTAATGTCGATTCTCATTCCGGCACGCGTATACTTGTTGTTGTTAGCAAAAAATACGGCTGCAGAATTATCACAATGAATCTTTAATGGTCTTGAGATTGAATCCACTATCTTGAGACCCGCAATGAAATTCTTTAGCCAAAGTGCTTGTGTAGTAGCCTCATGACATGCTACGAATTCGGCTTCCATGGTACTTGATGCAACAAGTGATTGTTTCACACTTCTCCATGAAATAGCACCTCCAGCAAGCAGAAAAATATATGCAGAGGTAGATTTTCTATCCTCCTTACTTCCTGCATAATCCGAATCCGAATAGCCAATAACTTTTAAGGAATCTGAATGCTGGTAGATTAGCATAAAATCCTTAGTTCCTTGCAAATATCGCAAGACCTTCTTTGCCGCTATCCAATGGTCCATGCCTAAATTGCTTTTATATCTATCCAACATTCCAACTGCAAAACATATATCTGGTCTAGTGCATGTTTGGGCATACATTAGACTCCCAATGATAGATGTATATGGAATGTCTTTCATCTGTTCCTTTTCTAAATTATTTTGGGGACATTTGAATGAAAAAATTTTATCTCCTTTTACCATAGGTGATGGAGTAGGAGAACAATATTTCATTCCAAATCTCTCTAATAATTTTTCAATATAGGCCTTTTGAGACAATCCAAGTACTCTATGAGATATGTCTCTATGAATTTCAATGCCAATGACATATTAAGCATCGCCCATATCTTTCATTTCAAAATTATTAGAAAGGAACATCTTTGTATCGTGCAACATCCCAAGGTCATTACAAGCAAGTAAAATATCGTCTACATAAAGGACTAGAAAAGCATATTTACTCCCACTCGTCTTAAGATATATACAATTATCAACAATGTTCTCAACAAAACCAAATGAAGTTATTGCATTGTTGAACTTAATGTACCATTGACGAGATGCTTGTTTTAGTCTATATATAGACTTCTTTAATTTACAAACCAAATGCTTGTTATTGTCTAAAATAAAACCCTCAGGTTGTCGCATGTAAACATGTTCATCCAAGCCTCCATTAATTCACATCCATTTGGTGTAACTCTAAATCATAATGAGCTACTAATGCCATGATTATTCGTAATGAGTCCTTTCGTGATACTGGAGCGAAAGTCTCATGGTAATCTATGCCCTCCTTTTGAGTGAAACCTTTAGCCACAAGTCTGGCTTTATATCTCTCAATGTTACCTAATGAGTCTTTATTAGTTTTAAAGACCCATTTGCAACCAATGGATTTCGCTCCTTTGGGTAGCTCTACCAAGTCCCATACTTGGTTTGCACTCATAGAATCCATCTCCTCCTTCATAGCATTATACCATTTAGTAGAATTAGTTCCACTCATGGCATGTGAAAAAGATATTGGGTTCTCTGAAATTCCTGTATCATAGTCACATTCTTGTAGGTATGTTATGAAATCTGATGAGATTGTAGATTTTACTACCCGACCAGATCTAGTTGTAACAACACCTTGTTGAACATTGGTGCTATTTCAACTTAATTTTCAGGTAGTGGAGGATTCGCCATTGGTTCAATCAAAGGAATATCTTGGACTTGAGCGACAACAATATCTTGATGTTGTGTCTCATCCAAGATATCGTGTTGAATATTTTGCTCATCCCTTTCTAGTGGTATAACAAGATCCGGCAATTCATCAAGTATGATATCTTTAATTACCATCCTGCTCCCACTTTTCTCGCTATTTTCCAAAAATATAGCATTCCTTGATTCTACAATGCTCGATTCCCTATTTGAACAATAGAATCGATAACCTTTAGAGCCTTCTGGATAACCAATGAAGTATCCACTTGTAGTCTTCATATCCAATTTTTTCTCATGTGGGTTATAGATTCTAATCTCAGCTTGACAACCCCAACCGTGTTTATGTTCCAATCTTGGTTTCCATCCCTTCCAAAGCTCAAATGGAGTGGATGAAACTGCTTTAGATGGAACTCTATTTAAGAACTCTATTTAATATATACACGGCTGTCTTTAGAGCTTCACTCCAAAAGGATAAAGGCAATGAGGAGTTACTCATCATGCTTCGAGCCATATCCATTAATGTGCGATTTCGTCTTTCGGCGACACCATTTTGGTCTGACTCACCAAGCATTGAAAATTGATGTTCAATGCCTTTATCTTTAAGAAATCGCGCAAATGGTCCAAGTCTTTGTTCTCCTCCAACATACCTACCATAACACTCACCACCTCTATCCGATCTCACAATTTTAATTTTCTTTTCTAATTGTCTCTCTACTTTTATTTGATAATCCTTAAAAGCATTTATAGCTTCTGATTTTTCAAATAAAAGATAAAGATACATGTAACGTGAGAAATCGTCTATGAATGTGATGAAGTATTTTTGACCACTAAAACATTCCACAGGAAATGGACCACATATGTTAGTATGTATAATTTCTAAAAGACTAGTACTTATCCTTGATCCTTTAGCATGTTTGTTGGTATATTTTCCCTTAATACATTCCGCACAAACACTAGAATCGGTAAAATCTAGAGTATCTATTACTCCATCATTTACTAATTTCTTGATCGTTTTAAAGGAGATGTGACCTAATCTTTTATGCCAAAGCATTGATGACCGATCACTATTATGTTTTCGCTTTTTACCAACTACATTGCAAACAAGGAGATTGTTTTCAAAATGTGGATCTAGATGTAATTTATACAAATAATCCACTAAGCCACCTGTGTCAATTAACTTTTCATTTTTAAACATTTGGAAAAATGTATTTTGAAATGAAAATTTGTATCCAAGATTACAAAGTCTAGATATTGAAATTAAATTTCTAGAGAACTTGGGTACATAAAATACATTTTCCAAATCAAGTATATGACTGGTTTCCAAAATGAGCTGTTGCGTCCCAATCGCTTCAACATGTGAAGTCATGCGATTTCCCATATAAACACTTTACTCATTTTTTAGTGGCATCCTTGTTTTCAAAAAGCCTTGGATGGAGTTGGAAATATGGATTGAAGTACCAGAATCAACCCACCAAGTGTTAATAGGAACATCAATGAAATTAGATTCATGACATACATGACATTCAACAATCGAAACAGAATTTATAACATTGAATTGAGTAGACATGAAAGCTGAACTATCTGCAATAATTTCATAACAAGACAACCACAATAAGCAATAACTCAAGCATAAAACCTTATCCAAAATATTAACTTATTTAATATTTTGAGAAATCAATATACTATCATTACAAGACTTGTTGTGGCTAAAGAATTGTAACATACAATTGATTTTTCTTAATAAATGAGACAAATAAATTTCAAATATTCATTAGAAATTCCGTACCTGTGGGCATTAGAATAACTAATAAATAAATTATTTTATTCATTTAAAAATAAAATATTAAATTAACTCCGTCACTTAATGTAATTATTGGCATTGTTATCCTAGATGTTGTGGCTACTCTTGGATAACTAACCAATAAGTACTCATTACAAGAAATAATATATACAATATGAACCGATTAGATGTTGTGGCTACTCCTCCCGATTCAATTATACACACTTATCCGAATGATTTCAAAGGGAGTTAATCAAGCTATTTCCACCATGTAGATGTGATATGATGCCATTAGTTCAAATAATTGAACTCTTGCACTTAATACAATTATTGACATTGTTATCCAAGATGCTGTGGCTACTCTAAGATAACTAGTCAATAATTACCCATTATCAAAGTAAAACAATGTATAGACATTGGTAGGATGGTGTGGCTATTCCTTCCAATCCAGTTATACAAATCATACCAAAATGACATCAAATAAATTAATAAAATAATTTTCAACGGTTAGTTAATTACACAAAAAGTTCATGCTCTAGTGGAATAATAAAAACGATATTCAGTATTAAAACCAACAGTTATACCAACTGATATGAAGAAGCTTTCGGAGCTTTTCTGCAATAAAAAATAACTTCATATTGAGAAAACATTGTCTTGAGATGTCCAATCGATGCTATACATTTGAAACAACTTCTCGAAAAAATTGACTGTGAAGGCCTATAAGCAGTTCTATATATACAAAAGCTCTTAAAAAATCATCATTAACAGTTCTATATATACATATAAAAGGCCCATGTTTCTCCAATATATAATATATGCACGTGAATGACAAGAATTCACAAGTATATATCATAAACATTAATATAACAAGAGTTATAGGCGCACTTGGACAATCAATCACAGAGGCGAAGACGAATCTTGATGTGCTTCGCCTTTTGTGCATACTGAACTAAAGTGAAGTCGTTGCTCCTAACCGCAATAGCAACGAGATCATGAATGCCTATGCACTCGAGTCAAAACCCAGATAACAACAATATTCTGGGCAATCAAATCATTCAACGGGTTCAAAACTATCATGTATCTTAAAAAAATGTCTATAAAATTTTATATGCAAATAAAATCAACGGCTGATTACGACTTCAGATTTGTTAATCCGTATGAATTACTTCATGTAATCAGCATAATAAAAAAATCACATCCAATGGCAAATAGCTTTACAACAATAATTTCACGGATAAAATTTAGATTGCAGAAGTCGGTTCCATACCTCCAAGTTAGTTGGCATGTGCAAGTTCATATTTCCGAAATGTATCTTTCCATATGCGTATGGATTGAAACATTCCATCAAGTTTTGTAAATAAATAAATTCCTCTTCCAATTGCCATTTTTTTAAATGGCAAAACCTGAACGCACAAAAGCTAAATGCACAGAGAAAAACTTATACTAACATAACATCTTTCAAAAGCTAATGATTTCAAAAGCTAATGATTTGATAGTCTACGTGGAATCAACATCAACTTCACAGGTAAAAAAACGGCATGTATGTATTAATACATACACAATATATGAATGGGAAAATCCTATCCATATATATTGGTAACCATTAAACGGCCGAAAGCCATCGTATGCGAGTGCAGAATTGATAAGAGTAAATCAAATATACGAGTAAATCTTATGGTTCTGATACCAATTGATAGATCTAATAACCTGATAGATCTATAAATTTAATCGAGAAATCTAAAATACTTAAAAGTTATCGAAATCCATTGCAGCGGAAGTGAAACGATGAAGTTGGGATTTCCTTCTCCTTCTCAACTCTTGCCTAATATGCTTGAGTAATGGATCCTCTTGCATTCATTAGTTGAGGGAGAGGGGACCACAATCCATATATTTATAATACATGATGGTTACCTATCCATTAAGGTAACCACCAAAAGCAACTTCTCAAGAGATGCATCCCTTCATTAGTAATCATGAGCCACAAAATAAGAAATAAAAAATGTGTTGGCAACTACCATATTTGATAGTTGCATACATAATATTTCTTACACATTCTCGATTGACCAAGAAGTTTCTAAAGACCGACTACTTCTTGGTCCATTAATTCACAACCCTGATCGATGAACATTCAAAATTGAATTTCAACAGCTCTTTAATTGATACTTTTACTAAGGCGACCTGATCAATCTTCTGCACTTGATTGATCGATCAGACTCGAAAAAGCCAGTGGGTCCCACGGTTAGAAAACACAAGTTTGGAAACCCGTGGATTTTTGAGGTGGAAATGAGAATTCCGTGGGATTTCCACCCGACCAAATACACCCAAGGTTTTGAATCATCACAAATGCTATACATGTTATAGTGTAATTATTATAATATATTACGATAAATTGAAATTTAAAGCGAGTTTGTCAAAAAATAAAATTATCTTGATGAAAGATTTCCCCGCTTTGCTACGCATCAGAAAAAAAATGGTGTCTACAATCGAAGACGGTTGCGATACCATGGTCATTTCAGCTATGAACTTAGTTTTGTTAAAATCTTGTGTAATTGATTAGATCAATAAACTACTCCTCTCATCTCATGTTACCTTCACATGCACTATATAGAAGGAGCAGCTGCCCGTCACTTCCGGAAGCGCCTTCCCCGATCTTAGAAGGTATGGGTGTGATTGTGCTGCAAAGTTTCAGAGTATTACAGTGCAACACAACTGCCCGTCACTTCCGGAAGCGCCTTCCTCCATCTTAGAAGGTATGGGTATGATTGTGCTGCAAAGTTTCCGCGCAATCTCTATGGTGGAACTTCTCCAGAATGCTCAAGATGTTCTTCCTGCTCTTTCCGAAGTTCGACGCTGAATTCCAGGATGTTTTGCGTCTGTTGGGGGATATTGAACTCTATCTTCTTTTTACATTATTATTCAAAATTATCATGCCCATCATTACGAATATGATTATCATTACCAATACAGCATTAGGTGATACTTCTGCTTGGGCATAATCGGCAACGCCAACTTGCAAACTATCCCTGGTCTCGCCTGTGTTCGATAAGTTGTTCTACGAAATAATGAAAGTAATAAAATAAAATAATAAAAGCCGGTTCGACAAGTTGATCGTATCTCGTCCAATGAACATATTGATGAGGAGAGCAGATCCTATGTTGTACAGCAAAGGGTGCGCGTACTTGCATTACATCAGTCCTCTGCAGTTTTTACAAAAAGAAACAAACAAAACCCGGAAAGCCCCCATGCAATACATACATATGTATATTCGATTAAAAAAATGATTCCACCAGAACCGGTAAAGGTCGGACAGATTTTTTTCCGAGTTGATTCAAATTACTTTCTTCACTTATACCATCATTCAAAACACACAAGTGATTATTTGTTATAGAAAATACTTCCAAGCAGCATGGTGGAGTACAGTAGACAAAAAATTTTCAGCAAGAAACGACGATAAACTCGAAAACCCAGGGCTTCCATTCCGAATCCGAAGTCGGCCGACTTCAGGATCGCACTGGATTCTTCTACGGGCAGCGAGTAGGATCGAGAGACAGAGAGAGAGGTCTCGAGAGTAGTTGGGTTCCTTCAAGAAACAGCTTCGCCCTTCCATGCATTCTTAGAAGGGATGGGTTTGATCGTGTCGCCCACGTGAGTTTTAGGAGACGTTTCTACCATTTCGGTGGAGACTTTTCAAGATCCATCTCCACATACAGAGATAGAGATCTCGAGAGTGTTTGGGTTCCTTCAAGAAACAGCTTCGCCATTCTTAGAAGGGATGGGCTTGATTGTCTCGCCCACGTGATTGTTACGAGATACTTCTACCATTTCGGTGGAACCTTTTCCAGATCCATCTCCACACACAGAGAGAGATCTCCAGAGTCTTTGGGTTCCTTCAAGAAACAACTTGACCATTCTTACAATGGATGGGATTTATTGTCTCGCCCACGTGATTGTTACGAGATACTTCTACCATTTCGGTGGAACCTTTTCCAGATCCATCTCCACATACATCTCTCAAATCTACTCCACTCCCACTGACCTTGTATCTCGCCTTCTCAATCTTTTTTTATTTTATTACGTACTATGAGCGTTATGTTCCTCATCTTCTAATTACCCGTGCAATTATTTTTCATCCAAGAATTCCTAGCAATCTACTCCATTCAAATTTCACATGAAACCGGCATTTCAAACTCGTCCATCTAGAATGAGTAATTCCAAAATCGTTAAAATTTGACAATCTTGATGGATGATGGATGAGAATATTGAATCTGGAATAAATTTGAAGAACAAATCGTTAAAATTTGACAGTCTTGAAGGATGACAGCATTTTTCAGGATAGTATTGACAATTAAACTAAGTCTGGAATAAATTTGAAGAATGGAGCTTAGTTGGACCTTAATCCACTTAATTTCAGAGGAACCTTATAAGATTTGGAGTTAAGACTTTTCAGGTCCTAATGACTTAATTCTTTGAGTCCATAAAACTATGTTCACATGTCATCTTGATAAGTCTAAGTAGAATATTTAACAACACACGCATGATTCTTTCAGACCGTAGCTTATTTGGACAAAGCACTCTACTCGTAGCTCTTCATGGAGGAGGTAGTGAGGGGGCAGATTCTTTTGGCTTGTGGTAGCATACGAGGGTAGTACATCCAGGCGGAACCTCTCGTCCTCTTCTAGGGAGGGAAGTACGTCTCAACCTGGTTTGGTGATGTTGAGGTCTAAAGATAGGAGTTGTGGGGTTGCAATAATGCTTCAAAAGAGGGGTAGTCTACTGGCTCAAGAGGAAAAACTCCTTATGTACATGCTGCACCTTGTATATATTTTCAAAAAAAATCGAAAAAATGCAGAATCTCCAAAAGTGGACAGGCATGATTGAAAAGTAAAATGCATGCCATAGTGTATATACAAGTGAAAAAAAATAAGAGCTTCACAGTCAAATATTTGTGAGCTTGCAGCGGTGACATGGCTACACTAGTCATGCATCCAAGGATAGGTAACTACACTGGTGACCATCCATTCTCTTTTCCATCCCCTCTTCTTGAACTGGTTGTACTTGAACTTAGAAGGGAATATCACTGCTCCTCGAGGAAAGAGTTGCTAGACCGGGGGATTAAAGTTACCTTGTTTAGAGAGGTTGTTCCTTTGTTACTTCTGAGATGAGGAGCTATATTCACTTAAAACGTACAAGTAAGAATTCATAGTCATAAGAATTTGTGTATGTAGACTTGTTCTGATCTGACTGTTGAGGAGACCTAAATAGGAGTCTTGTGGAACTTAGAGGCTGTTAGATTTTAAATTCATTTCCAATTAAGGTTCCGACACACTAATAATCCAAAGGTCCGACAGAGCTGCAGACTATATTTTTCTGAAGATAAGTTTAAAAGTAAACATTATTCTAACTTCTTTCCTTTTTCTTTTCTTTATTTTTGTTTTACTTATTTTCCAAATAAGTGTTTGCTAAGGGACTAGCAAATGTAAAGTATAGGGGAATGATGAATTCACGATTCATCGCCTTTATTCTTTTATTTTAGCTTCATTTTCTTAGTCAAACACATGTAAATACCCACTAATTCCATAATTTTACCATTTTGCATGCATTTGTTAAATATGCATTTTTAACATTTTTTGTACTTAAATAAAAGAATAAAGAAGAAAATAAAAAGATAAAATAGAAAGAAAGAAAGCCCGATCTACGAGAGAAGTTCAAGACTTGACCTGATCGACCAGGAATAAAGTAGGGGGACATAGGGTCTTCTGTCGAAAATCCAAAAAATAATTTGTACATAAATTCCTTGTATATTTACATAAAACATATACTATTTTCTTTGTACATAATTTAACCTCAAATTAATTATTTTTGTAAATAAAAGTTGTAAATAACAATGTATTGTAAATAGTAGAAATAATTAAAAAGAAAAATAATGTACATATTACTATTAATCACCCTTAGAAAAAGCCGCAAAGTGATCATTGAAATACCAATCTGGCTCTATACGAACTCAAATTAAACCAAACTCACTTCCATTATACTCTAAATTAAATTATCTTTCAAATGGTTGTGGTTTCATAATTTTTGGAGTTACGGTTAAAAAGTCGATTTCTGGGGTGCTTTGTGCAGTTTCACCATTATTTATTGTACGTATTTATTTATATTTATTTTTATATTTATAATGTATACAATTGTAAATATCATTTTCATTAAAAATAAAAACAAAAAATATAAATAATAAAATTAAAAAAATTGTTTTAAAAATTATTTTGTTATTTGTACTTATGTAAATTGTATTATACGTGTATAATATATGTATACAACTAACTTACCTAAATAGAAATCATCAAAAAATTAATTATCTAATATTATTTAATTAATTTAATTTAATTATGAAATTTGTATTTAACTATTTGATTTATTTGATTTATTTGATGTAAATACTTACCTTGTATATAGGATATTATTTCATACCTTTAATGGCCACCATTAAGGTGGCTAATTCATTTTTTGGAATTTATTTAATTTATTTAATTTATTTAAATCCGAAATTTGTAATTAATTAATTAATTTAGTTAATCATTTTATTTAATTAACCAATAAATACTTTTCTCATTTGTAAATAGTTTCCATTTTATTTTTATCTTCTTTTTAATAAGCTCCTCCTCCCTCATTTCCTCTTGATCAATCTTTGGTGGAGAGGAGCCCGGTCTCCGAGAGTTGTCTTGTTGAATAAGGGTGCCTAGCCTTCGAGTTGTCCGGTGACATCGCGTCGGCCCTCGTCGAGGCTATCATGGCATTTCTGAACCACGAGGTGAGATGCATTTTATTTCTTGTCTTTACTCTAGGATAAATCGTAGGTCGTATTTTCTCTCATTTTATTAGACTTTAGATCTTTAAAAATCTCAAAAATTTCCACCATGTATTTTCCGATCCGACAGCGATTTTCCATCTCATTTTCGTATCCCTCCATTTTCATTTCTATCTCACACAATCACTCAACTCCGACCTCGCACGGTGGCCGGAGACCCGATTTCGATCCCTCACCTACGCTGGAACCTCGCCCACTAATGCTCTTTGATTTTTGCGGATCGAGCCCCGTGATCGAGTCAGTTTTTTCAAATTATTTTATTGCAAAAAAAAATAAAAAATAATAATCTTTCATTTTTATCCTATAATCTCATAAAATAAAAAAACAACATTTCCTTGTTTTATCTCTAACGTTTTTGTTGCGGGAATAATTTAAAAAAACAACAAAAAATGTATTTTTTTCTTCTCTAACATTTGTTTTGCAGGTTCATTTAAAAAAATAAAATAAACAAAAAATTTCTAATTCTGTCTCTGTTTACATCTTCTGTTCTAAAAAATTAAAAAAATATGTCTCTTTTTTTCTGTTGTTTACATATTCAGAAAACATAAAAATAAAAACAAAAAAAACAAAAAAAATAGACGTTGCAGATCTCCGCCTCTGTCCAAGCGTCGCCCGAAGCTCATGCGTGGCGCAGGCCGCGCCAGCCTGCCGTCGACCCTGCATCGTGCCACCGGCCAACCGCCGCGCTAGGGGGGCGTCCCCTCTGCGTGGTTCTGCTCCGCATTGCTCCTGTAGCCGCATGTCTCCTTCAGCCCCCCCCACTCTCGCATGCGAGCCCCAGCGCACTGCCCGTTGCGCTCGACCTCCGTCCGTACCCGGCAGTGCCGTCGATCGACACTGAAAACTATCCTCTGTCAGGAATGTGCTCTCCAAGCTCTCCTCTACTAGAATCTGCGCATCAGCGGGGTCTGAATCTGAGAGTAAGGATCGTGGAACGGATTCTTCCCAAACTGCCTCATAATTTGTGATCACAAAATCACATTCCTGGTGGACGTCTTGATCTACCTCTGTCATCTGCTCTGGATCTGTGAGCGGCTCTGAGCAAGCTGAATCTCGTGCTCTAGTCTCATCGATTGTGTCTATTTGTATACTCTCGACCTCAACGCGAAAGTATACCTTCCCATTATCATGGTCGGACACTGCCTTGGCTGTGACCAAGAACGGACATCCTAGAATGATGGGGGTATCGATCACAAACTCAGGGATCTCCATGTCCAACACTACGAAGTCCACGGGGAATTGCAGGCCCTGAATTGTGACGACCACATCCTTCAGTAACCCCTTCGACCTCTTGACAAATTGATCAGCAAACTGAAGGACTGTCCTACTCTGTCTAAGAGGGCCAAACTTGAAGTGGTCGAGTAAGGCTGCCGGAAGTAGGTTAATCGATGAACCGATGTCCGATCGAACCTTTGCTCATGTATGCGGCATCTGACATAGGGAGCTCCTGCATCTGGCCTCTTGGCTAGCAGATGGTTCTGGATGGTGAAGCAGGTAGCACTAGTGAGCACATAGATCTCTGACTGGTGGTTCCTCCTCTTCCTGCGAATGGTGGTCCTCTCTCTAAGGTTCCTCTAGAAGAGGGGGATCTGCTCTAAGGCCTCCTGTAGAGTCAGTTGTATCTAGAATCTGTCTATCATATGCTGGTTGAACTCTATCTGATGAGATTTTTTTGAATTTTCTTTTTTCTTCCCCTTAACCAAGCCAAGTGCTTGGGGGAAGGGGATGGCTAGACCCTCCTCAGATGGAGGGCTAGGAACGGGTCTCTGCTGCTGTGGCATCGACGAATCCATACAAACATCACCAATAATCACAGATGGACTCACAGAAGAAAAAGAACCCTTTCCTTTTTTCACATAAAAGACTTGAGATACAGAAATAGTTGGAAATGCAACAGGAATAGAAATGGTGGCCTCGGTACTACCTACGGCATCCTGATTCGCGGCATCAGTACCGCGCTCTGGCTCAGCATCACATCGGGTGGCATTAGCACCACCTCCTCCTGGATCTGGTGAAGCGATGGCCTCAGTACCGTCGGATGGATCAACATCCTTGGTGGCATTAGCACCACTGTCATCATCATCATCTCGAGCGGCATCAGCACCGCTATCCTCCTCATCTGGCGCTCATGAAGCTGTGAGTGGTCGTCGCTCAGATGAGGCGCCGCCTGTTAGCATCATACCGCTCCTAAGTGTAACAAAGTCAGCATCAAAATAATATGCAGAAACATCACCAAGTGAATCACTAGGAGTGGTAATCTCTGTAAACTCTATCTGCTCAGACTTCCTCTTCAGGTTGTTCGGGTTGGGCTCAATCTGGGCAGGAATGACAGCCTTCCCTCTCACAATCTCCCTCATCTCCTGTCTTAACTCGTCCATCTCCCCTCAGAAGGTGGCCGGGCTAAATCATCCAAAGCGGGTGTTGAACAAGATTTTTCACAGGTCTAAAGTAATCCACACAAGGTGGGATCACAATGTCGCTGAGGCGAACTGCGAGAAATCCTAATTCAAACAACAATTAACCCACAACAATCAAATAAAGCAATGAAGGTGATATGTGGAGTTAAAATTTATTATAACTCTACAACAAGATGTGTATAGGTGCAAGTATGTGTAGAGGTCGAACAAAAGGAGCAGACAGGTAGAACGGGGCAAAATGCGCAAAAAGTGTGAATGTGATGTATTTATCTATCTATGCTATTTTTTGTGGGATTTTAATTTTATATATTTTTTATTTTATTTTAAATTTTATATTTTTGTATTTTGATTTTTAATTTACTGATTTTTATATTTTCTTTTTATATTTTATATTTTTGTATTTTCTTTTTCAATTATAGAATATATATACAAAGTAAGAAAGAGAGGGTTAAAGTATTTATAAAAATTAGTAAAAATAAGCAAAAATTAGGAAATAAATTTTTTTGGGTCCTTTTATAATTTTATAATGTTTTTGTGATTTTTCTAGATTTTTCCAATTTTTTTGGTATTTTTAAAGTCAAAAAAACTATAAAACAGTGAAATAACTTGCTGGCCGAAATTAAAATGGGAATGAAAAATAGTAAACAGTAACAAAAACTCTCCAAATTAATTTTCAACTAAAGATAATAAAACAAGGAAAATTCAAAGACAGAAATTAGATTTTTAGGGTTTTTCTAAAATTTTTAAGATTTTTATGAAGATTTTTAGAGTTTTATATTTTTAGGACTTTTCTTTTATATTTTTTAGTAATTTTTGGATAGAAGTTGAAACACACTAAAATATGCAAAATATATTTTTTGGGATTTTTCTGATGTGTTTTTATATTTTTTATGGATTTTATGATGCAAACAATGCACAAAATACGTGTTTTGTATTTTTATAAATATTAAAATGCAATAAATATGCAAAATAAAAATATGACATAATACTACAATGCAACAGGAACTTAAATTGATTTTTAGAGGATTTTTGGAATTTTATGGATGCAAGCAAAAAATAGAGACAACAACAAGAAAATACATGCAGGCTAAGGGCATAAATATACTTAACAGAAAGTTGAGGGGCCTGAATGTAAATATCTTAGAAAGATTATAACTGAATAAAATATTTGTTGGACTAAATATTAATAGCAAAAATGCCAGGGATATGCTCGCAAAATCTCCAGACCCACGTGCGTATGCACGTGCACCTGGCAGGGGTATATCCGTAATTAAACAAATATACATGGGCTTACATGCAAAGTTTGCAAAACATTTTAAAAGCAGATGAAAGTTTTAGCAATTAATTTGAAATACAAAAACGTCGAGGGTGTATCCGCAAAATTCCCTCAGCTTGTGCAGATCAGACGGTCCCATGCACTTCACTTATCCACGTGGCAGCCCCGCGTGGCCCGATGACGGTTGGGCTTGGACGCCCGAGATTATATCCTGCGATGGCGATCAACGGCTGTGACTGGGGCTCATCTGACGGTGATTGTACACCGCCAAGAATTGGGCTTGATCGACGACCCAGAGGAACGCATCAAGAACCCGCGAATAACAGTTGGTGGCTGAGCTTCCTCCGACGACTTCTGCTCCCCCCAGGCGTGCGTGACTCCTCCAAAATTCCCAGAAGGAACCTGGGCATCTTCCCTAGCGATTGAAGGCTGCAGAATGGCAATCGGCCCGCCGGAGCACCACCACGGCAATGACGGTGGGGAAGAGCACCAAGAGCATCGGCTCTTGTCAAAAATGACCCCAGGAGGGGGTCTCTTTGCTCCCGGACCCTGCAAAATAAGTACACAACAATAGAGAGGGATCCAGGACAAATAGTGGGCGGTTGGGGCGGGGTTTGGCGTAAATAGGCGCTCGCCAGAGCTGGATGGTGGCAAATTAAACGTGATTCGAGCTACTAAAAAGCTGAGATTAAACCTGGAACTACAACTAACATATAGCATGAAAACAACAAAGGAAAATGACTAAAAACTACCTCGATTGGTTGGAAAACCAAGAGGAGGAGGACCTCACGGCCGTCGGCCGGAGATGGGGTGGAAGCTCCTCCCGGCCCCATCCTGGCCTTGCGCGAAGGAGCTGGAGATCCCCTTGTCACATGGATCGATATAGAGCTCCAAAAGCGTGGCCAAATGGGGTGAAAGAAGGGTTCAAAAGAAGATGGAAGGGTTTGGGGTTATTTCAAAAGTGGTCGAGTGGCAAATTTTGAGGCAGGATCACGGGCAAGCGAAGAAGATCTTAGAGGATCTACTAGGTCGGCGTGGTTCCTGGTGGTACAGGGAGCAAGTTTCGTGAAGGTACCACCTTCCCTCGAGAAACGCAACGATGGCGAAAAATTCGAGAAAAGGAGGTCACGGGATCATCTGACAGGGGGCACAGGGCTAAGACTGGAGAGTTGACCTGCGGGTCAACTTTCCAAGTCACTTGGTTGGTCCGCGTGGACCAACCAGGAAAATCCCTGAAAAAAACATTTCTAAAATCATTTTAAAATAGTAAAAGATTTTATTAATTTTTGTTTATTAAATAAAAAATATTTGAAATTTTATAAATTATTTTATGGTAATTTTTATTTATTTTTATGAGGTCAATAATTACAAATTTCCCTTTATACCCCTTATAGATATATATATATATATATACTTTAATAATTTACTTTTATTTTGTGTTTTTAATTTATTTATTTTTGTTTATTATTTTATAAAATTATAAAATATTGTTATACACTTAAAAATATTTTTATTTTATTTTTGTGAGGTGTTTTATACACTTAATAAAATAAAAGTGTTATTTGTATAGGTATAGATACAAGTATTACACCTATGTATATTATTTACAAGTATTTTTATTTTGAGTTTTCTTTGAGTTTTTATTCTGATTTTAATACACATATTTATTATAAATAATATTTATAAAATTATAAAAATATAAAATTGTAAAAATAATGAATAAATAATAAAATGAATATTTTAATTTGTATAAGTATACAAGTGGGGTCCAAAACTCAACTTTCAAACAGTAACTCCGAAAAATACGAAACCACTCCATTAAATAGCTTATTTCAAATTATATACAATTAAAGGTGAGTTTGGTATTGCGAGATACAGGTCTGGGAAGTTAGAATTCTGGAATCTTATTCAGATCATAACTTTTTATCTGTAGATTATTTTTGTGTGAAATCAATTTTGTATTTTTCTTTATTTAATTATCTACAACTTTCATGTTCAAAGTTTCTTTATTTGAGGTATGAAAAGTGAAACCAAAAATAGATCCCAAAATGAATAAAGAATGAATGAAATAAAAGGGAATTTTATTGTATTTTGGCCCTTATCTCCCCCTACTTTATTCCTTGTCGACCTATTCATCGAGATGCCTAGGTCTCAGGGTTTCGGGTCATAAATATTTACAATATTTTATTTTTTTTCTTTTCTTTTCTTTATTCTATAATTTTGGCTTTAAAAACCGTATTTTATACACTATTTACACAAATATGCATGGATGATAAAATGCATGAATTAACGCTATTTACATGCATTTACTAGGGTTTTTAAGGCCAAAATGATAGAATAAATATGATGAAACGTAGATTCATCAGTGAGGTTCTCATAGGTGGGCCCATGAGAACCTGACGGGTGGCCTCTCGGAAAATGAGGCTGCTGCGGAGGAGGAGGGTGAGAGGGGTATTGGGAGTGATACTGCGGAGGCTCTTGCTGCCTCCAAGACTGTCCCTGCTGATAGGGACGAGGACCATGCTGTTGGTATGGATGTACCTGCAGTTGCTGCTGTGGTGGGAACTGGGGCTGCTCTTGCTGCTGGCCACCCTGAACTGGAGGTTGTTACTGGGAGCCGGTACCTCCGGTCGACCAACAGAATCCGGGATGTCTCGTCGGACCCCAGGCTGAGGTCCATCATACCAGATCCCATTGATATCCATCAACGGCTCCTTCTCGTACGTAGGTGGGGGAAGGACTGCCAGGGGCTGATCTGGCTGGTAGACTACCATCTGAGTGTCTTGGAATGGTGGTGGCTGGTAGAACTGTTGCGGCTGCTGGTACGACTCCTCCTGAACATGGTGGACCTGTCTGGGCTGGCTGGAGTGCTGGGACGAACTGTCATTGCTGCTCGGATCTGTCCGTGACCTGAGACAGGGCTGAGAAGCCGTCTTTGCCTCCTGGAGACACATGATCTGGGTCTTCAGGTCATTCAGCGTATGTGTCATTTGATCAACCTCTGACATACCCCGGCACTACTCGATCAGCTCAATCCGATCCAACTTCTCGCTGATAATCCCCATATCAGCGGTTGTAGACTCCGCCTGTGTTGCGGCTGCTGCGGATGTAGAAGGACCGGCCTCAACTCATGCTATCCTCTGATAGGACACAACTGATGGGTGGGGCTTCCCCTGAGTGTATAATCGGGTCTGGAACATCACTGTATAGTTCTCGACCATCTCCGTGTAGATGGCCCAGACATGATCCTCATCCTTGGCAAAATAGGAGCCCCCACAAGAAGCATTGACAAGCTCCTGCAACTCTGGTGTAAGTCCGCAAAAGAAACTCTGGACAAGGTTGGGCTTGGATATATCGTGGTGTGGGCACCGGTCTATGAGCTCTCTGAACCTCTCCCATGCCTCGTGCAATTGCTCATTGGGGAGCATGGAAAAGTTGCTGATCAAGGCCCTGGCTGCATTCCTCAGACCGAGTGGATAATACTTGTTCAAGTACTCGGTTCGGAGCTGCTCCCATGCGGTAATAAATCTCCCTAGATGCTTCATCTAGTTGGTTGCTCTGTCTACGAGGGAGAACGGAAAGGAAATCATCTGGATGGTATCCTCATCCACATGCCAATCGTGGACAGTACTGTAGATCATCTCGAACTCCTGGAGATGGAGGTGTGGTTCCTCAGTAGCGAGCCCACGGAAGTGGGGAAGAAGATGAATCGTCTGAGGAGGGAACTTGAACTCCCCCACAATCCTTGGTAGCACTATCCATCTGTATGTGAGAGTCGAACCGGGGTTGTGCAACTCCCTCATCGGTTGCGCTGGCTGGACTGGCTCCTCAGGGTCTTTGTCTGGAATGTCTCCCTCTCTGGCTGCTCTGGGTTGATCTCTATCTGCTCTCAGTCGCTCCATCTCACGGCGCATCTCCACCATGAAAGCCCCCTGGTCTCTGATCTGACGTTGCATGGTCTCCAGAGAGGCTAACAGGGTGATGTTGATGGCACCCTGGTTCAATACGTATGTCTCTATCGTACGGGGTCCATCAGTGTGCTCCTCGCTGCTGGCTATGGTCTCTGCAAAGGCAAAAGACCCAAATTCAGGTGCCGATAAATCATCTGATATCTATTGCGGTCTCTGCTCGAGCACATCTGGGATGGTAGAAGGGTGGTCGAGGGGGAATAGGGCGGAATCAAACTCGGGTTCGGAGAGCGGGTCTCGACTCTCACGAACAAACGTAGATGAGCGGGCTGGAGTGCTGACGACCGCCCGAGCGACAGAGGTAAAGGTGTAAAGAAGATGTAGGTCGTTGCGACCTCAATCACTCGGGCTGAGTCAATCAAGAAAATGAACCACAAATGAAGATAAAACAACGAAACACAGAGAAGTGGTCCTGCTATAGGATTAACCTGGTATAGCTCCCAGGGTCGAACTCAAGGAGCACAGATTGGCTAAATAGCCTACGATGTAGTCAGAATCCAAGAGAGTACTTTTTAGTGGTTTTTATTTGTTTTTATAATTTTTAGATTTTTTTTAAAATTTTTAAATGATGAGAAAATTAAAGAAGGTAAATACAAGGGAACTTCAACGATTTATTACACACACCAAAAATGAAGCAAAAATTCCAGAAAATTGATTTTTAGGTTTTTTAAGTTTTTTACTGTTTTTGGTGAATTTTTGGAATTTTTCTAATGGGTAAATTATTTATTAAAAATCAAACAATGCGAAAAACAAAGGGAACTGTCCAGCAAGGTTAGAAACTCAAAAATAAAATATTTAAGAGTTTCAATCAACCCTGAAGGTAATTTTCCTATAATCTAGAAAGAATAAGAAAAATTTAGGCACCCTAATTATTGTTTTTGGATTTTTAATTTATTTATTACAATTTTTATGGGTTTTTAGGGGTTTTTCAATTTTTAAGGTTTTTAAGTGATGAAAAATAGCCAAAATTGGCTAGAAAATCAATCAACAAGCAAACAACAGTAAATAATTTTTTTTGGAATTTTTGGTGGAGTTTTTATATTTTTTTGGTATTTTTAAAGTCAAACAGTAGCAAAAATAGGGGTTTTTGAATTTTTAAAAATAATAAATGAAATCAAAAATGTCCTCAAAAATCATAGAAATTCCTACACCATGGCAGGAGCCATGTGTCAAAATCTCATTGGATTTGGAGGTCGTTTGATATTTTATTCAAAAATAAAGGTGGGGCACTGTGCACAGGGACCTATGTGCAAATACCCAAAAGTTCTGGGGTCCTGGTGCAAAATACCCAAGAAGTCACGTGCCAAGCACGTGCCTGGGGCACTCAAGGACCTAAATGTAATAAAAATAAGTTCCAAGGACCTATTGATAACTCGTATCAAAAGTCCAGGGGTTTATATGCAAATATCCCAAAATAAAACGCACATGCGAATATAAAGTGTTCACAGGGGTATATATGCAAATAAACAAAACATTTTATTCAATGAATAACAACCAGAACTGCAGGGCATGTATTGCAAATAACCCAGAATAACACGTGACGACGCACGTGGCTCACAACAGGCGGGGGTATAAGTGCAAATAAAATAAGTACGAGGTCCTTAGTGCAAATATCCCAGAAAATAAATAACTGACTCGACAACTTACAGGACTAAAAATGAAACTACAAACTACGAGGGGGCCTACGATATTTACCCCTTTATTAATGAAGCGTTGGATGCGCGCCACGTGTAGATCGAACGGCTGCGGCTGGTGGGCGCTCCAGATGGCGTCTCCTCGGATCGAACGGTGGAAGCTACTCCTCGATCGGACGGCCAAGATCTGATCTGGAGCGGTGAGGACGATCGGACGGCGATGGAGAGTCCTCGAAGAACTGATGGCCGGCGAACTTCGCCGGCTTCGTGAAGGTGTCTCCGCTCTCCTCTGCTGCGCCTGAAGGTCGGAGAAGATCCGGCGTGAAGTTGCGCAGCTGCTGCGGGTCGCCGATGCTCCGGCCGAGCCCTGGAAGGCTCCGGCGAGGTCGGCGGAGAAGAAGCTCCTGGCTTGAAGTTGGGAAGCCTCAGACGCCTCCCTTTGGACCTGCAAAGTAAACAAGAAGCTTCGCGGGTCGAGGGCAAATTGCCTCGACCCAAGAAAACGGGGTGAAGGTGAACGGTGCGGTGGGGCGAAAGAGCTCCGGCGAGGCGGAGACGGTGGAGCTCGACTCCCAGATCCTGTGCGATCTGGGTTGAGTGAAAGGGCGTAGAAGGTGCGTGAGGGAATGGCGAAGATGATGGTCGGTTCGGATGGTCGAGATATCACGCGAAATGGCCGGAATCGGAGAAATGCGTCGGAGATATGAATTGGGCGAAATCGGAAATTGGGAGAAATGGAAGGTCTAATCGGCTACCTGATGGCTGCAGTAGACTGTGCTGGAGCGTGGCTAACTCCGGGTCGTAGCTTCGAAGGGCGTCAAGGCCTGAAGCTCGATGCTCAACGCCGGCGGCGGAGCAAGGACGGCGAAACACGCCGGATCGATGGTCGGGACACCCTCACCTCACTGCAACAGGGGCAAACGCGAGCTGTCACCTCGGGCTTCGCTCTGGAGGTCACGGGAATAAGGATGGCGATCCAAAGATGGGGCGCGGAGGCGGCGGAGGTCTGGATATAAATGGTGACAGGGGCGTTTAGGGTTGAGTGGCGACAGCTATAGAAGGCGTGGATTTGATGGCGGAAGATCGGGCGAGGATGATGGATGATCAACGAAGGATCCGGGCGCGGGGTATGCGTGGGTGACAGCCTGGAGACGCGTGGATAAATCGGCGAAGGAGGCGCGGCACGCATCTTCCAGAAAAGGAAGGAGTCCGCGGGGGAGTTGACCGGGGTCAACATTCCCCCGTGGACCAGTCAGACGCTGCCACGTGTACTTGATTTTTGTGTATTTATTTTAGGGCAGAAATAGGCCGAATTAAAGAAAACTCAAAACATGAAATATTTTTCTTTTATTTTTTTCTATTTTTTGGTGATTTTTAATTAATTTTTGGAAGTAGAAATAGGGTAGCTATATATATAGGTATATGTACACTACATGGATTTTTATTTTTGATTTTTTATTTGTTATTTTTATGTATTTTATGCTCATTTTGTATTTTATTTATTTACAAGATAAAATGAGGAATAAAAGAATATTTTTATTTTATTTTTATCACTTATATACAAGGGTGAAATAAATGGTTGAATACATTTATATACATGGTATTTATACAATGTATTTTTGTATTTTTCATTTTGTACTTTTTATTTGATTTTTGTTTTGTTTCTTTTTATTTATTTTATTTACAAAATATAGCATAGAATATTTACAAAAAGTTTAGAAAATAATTGAATTTATTTACAAGGTTAAATAAATACATTGGTGTGGTTTATGTACATGGTGAAGGAAGGGTATTTTTGATCTTTTTGCTTTTTATCTTTTTATTTTGTTTTTAATAGCTTTTACAAAATATATACAAAATATTTACAACATATTTTTGGGTGAGGAAAATATATAGTTTTACAGAAGTATATACACATGAGCTCCTATCTCCCTCTACTTTGGCTTTTATGCGGTCAGGCCCATGCTGAGCCCTCCCTTGGGTTAGGTTGCTCAATATTTATTCTAAATATTTCCCTCTTTTTCTTTTTGCTCTTTATTCTTTTTATTTTTGCACAAAAACATGCTAATTATAGGTTTTTACACAATGCATGCTTTTGGTAATTATTTGTATTTACACATATCTACATGTATTTGCAAAGGTTTTTGTAGCTAAAATAGAAGAATAAAGAGTGATGAATGGGTATTCATCACCCCCCTATGCTTAACTTTGCTAGTCCCTTAGCAAACACTTATTTGAAAAAGAAGTGAAAAAGAAAGAAAAAGAAAAAGAGGAAGAGGATGCACATGGATCAAGGTTGACTTATTAAATTTTCCTTCATTAAATTGAAATATGGAGCTCGATCAGATCTTTGGATTATTAATGTGTCGGAACCTTATTTGGACTTAAGCTTAAAACTCAACAGCCTCCAAGTTCCACCAATCTATGGGCAAGACTCCTCAATAAACCAGATCAGAACAAGTCTACATACACAAACTCTAATGACCATGAATCTTTCCATGCAGTGTAAGTGATATGTGGCTCCCCACCTCAGAAGTAACAAAGAAACAACCTCCCTCAACCTGGTAACTCTAATGCCTCAGTCTAGCAACTCTTTCCTCGAGAAGCGGGGTATTCCCTTCTAAGTTCAAGTGCAACCGGCTCAAGAAGAGGGGGTAGAAGTATAGAGTTTTGGAAGCTTAGCCAGTGTAGCTAAGTCTCCCGCTGCAAGCTTCATGAGATGTAACATGATACCATAAGCTTTTGCTTTTCACTCCGGTGGGGTTATTAAATTTTCAATCCGACCCACCACTTTTTTGGAGTTCTTTTTGCATTTTTTTTTTTCAAGGACTTCTGTACAACATATCTACATGGTGCAGCATATAAGAAATTTTCCCTTGAGCCAGTAGACTATCCCTCTTTTGAAGCTTTATTGCAACCCACAGCTTCTGTCTTTAGCTTTCAACACCACTAGACCAAGTTGAGGTGCACTTCCTTCACTATAAGAAGAAGAGAGGTTCCGCCTAGAAGTACTACCCTCATATGCTACCCCAAGCCAAAGGAAACTGCCTCCTCACCACCTCATCCATGGAGAGCCATGTGTAAAGTGCAGGTGCAAGTTAAGCCATTGTCTCTGAGAGTCATGCGTGTGTTGTTAAGTGCTCTACTTAGGCTCATCAAGATGACATATGCTCATAGCCTAGTGGACTCAAAGAATTAAGTCCTTATGGACCTGAAAAGCCTTAACCCTAAGTCCTGTAAGGTTCCTCTTGAAGTTAAGTGGATTAAGATCTTATTCAAGCTCCATTTCTCAATTTAATTTCAGGCTTAGTTTAAATGTCAACTCTCATCCAGGAAAAACTATATACATATATGTACAAAAGATGCTATTTACAAATATTTTACAATCATGCAAAATTTTTGAAAAATGTTTTGAAATCATGAATGAATGATGCATGAAATGCAAGTTTTGCAAAATGATATTTACAAACATTTACACAAGATTTTTGCAAATTTTTGATTTTCAAAACATTTTGGAAAAATTTTGTACTATATACATAATTTTGATACAAAATATTTACACAAACTTTACACAAAAGATTTTTGAAATCATTTTTACAAAAATACTTTGTACACTAGCTATGTATGTGCAAGAATAAAAGAGGTTTATGTACATGAAAATTTTTTAATTTTTGTGATTAATTTTTGTGATTTTTAGCCATTTTATTTATTAACACACTCACACAAAGTACGAGTTATGGCTAAAGTATATATGAAATATATACACACCCCCCCTATACTTAGCTCGAACGATGTCCTCAGAGTGATCAAGAGCGATGAAGAAGACATAACTCGTGCTTAGTAAAAGGGAAGTGAAAAGGAATGGCTAAGTACAGGAACGAATAAATGAATAAAATGAGAGGAACTCGGTGGTTTCCCCCTATACTTAGGATTAACTAATCCTAAGTATAGAAAGCTGTACATGAAGGGAAAGCCGAGTGAAGAATATACAGAATCTGCCCCCCCTATACTTAGGGTTAAATATCCCTAAGTATAGGCAGCAAAAACAAGAGCAGAAAGAATGAAAAGAATACTCACAGGTCCGACATCCCCCCTATACTTAGGGTAAAGTACACCCTAAGTATAGCATAATCATAAGATGAGAGACGGGATGTGGGACTAAAGAATAGAATGATATGGACAACTGGATCTATACAGGCGGAGGAACAGTGAAAATCAGGCGTGAGATGTAAATGATGTGAGTCAAAAGACCACATCTCACGCAAAATGAATAGCGGCAATAATAACGTCCCGCGGCTCATGATCTAGAAATGGTTTGAGCCGCTGGCCGTTTACTCGGAAGGTACTCTCAGAAGATAACTCAGATATATCAATGCTACCGTTATCGTGTACCTTTCTGACCAAATAGGGTCCTTTCCATTTGCTCTGTAGCTTCCCTGGAAATAATCTAAGCCTTGCATCAAACAGCCATACTTTCTGTCCAATCTCAAAATGCTTGTGGCTGATATGAGAATCATGCCACTCTTTGACTTTCTCCTTATAATGTAGGCTGCTCGAGAAAGCTGTATCTCTAAGCTCTTCCAAGGCGGCTAACTCTGCCCTCCTCTGGTCTCCTATACCATCTGGATCCATAAGAATATCTGTGACTGCCCAAAGTGACTTGTGCCTCAGCTCGACAGGTAGATGGCATGGCTTGCCATAAACGAGGCGAAAGGGAGATGTACCCAATGGAGTCTTGAAAGACGTCCGATATGCCCACAAGACCGAGTCCAAAAGCTGTGACCAATTCTTTCGGTCAGGGCGGACAACTTTCTGCAAAATATTCTTGATCTCCCTATTCGACACTTCAGCTAGACCATTCGTCTGTGGATGGTATGGTGTGGCAACACGATGGTCTATACTGAACTCGCTAGCAAGTGCCTTCACCTGGTCGTTGACAAAATGAGATCCCCCATCAGAAATCAGAACTCGTGGAACCCCGAACCGCATGATGATGTGCTTCTTCAAAAATCTGCAAACTGTCTTTGCATCTGCGGCTCGGGCGGGGATAGCCTCAACCCAACGACTAACATAATCTACGGCCAACAGAATGTACTCAAATCCCTGACTCTTAGGGAATGGACCCATGAAATCGATGCCCCATGCGTCAAAAACCTCACAGAAATGAATGGGCTGCATCGGCATCATATCACGTTGTCCACAAGTGCCCATCCTCTGACAGTCAGTACATCTCTTCACGAACTCGTCAGAGTCCTTGAAGAGTGTAGGCCACCACAAGCCGGATTGGAGCACTTTCTGTGCCGTTCTCCTCCCAGAATGATGTCCTCCTGCCTCAAGCTTGTGGCAGTAAGTGAGGACACTATGATGCTCCTCATGAGGAATACACCGACGCCAGATGCTATCCCCTCCTTCGTGGTAAAGGATGGGATCCTCCCAGTGGTAGGACTTGGCCTTCGCAAAGAAGGTCTCAAGCTTCTGCCTGGGCCAATCTTGTGGGACTTTCCCAGCAACGAGAAAGTTCACAATATCGGCATACCACGGGAGTGAGGCGATAGCAAGGATCGCCTCATCTGGGAAGGTATCACAAATGGGATCAATCTGCTCAGAATCCTCAGGCTGCTCTAGTCGGGAAAGATGATCCGCCACCACATTCTTGACTCCAGGCTTATCCTTGATCTCAATGTCGAACTCCTGGAGTAGAAGGATCCATCTAGTAAGTCTGGCCTTGGCATCCTTCTTTGACATGAGGTACCTGATGGCGGTGTGGTCGGTATACAAAGTCACTCTAGATCCAATGATATACGATCTGAACTTATCTAGGGCAAACACTACTGCTAGCATTTCCTTCTCTGTGACCGTGTAATTCCGCTGGGCGGAATCCAATGTGCGGCTAGCATAGTGTATGGCAAATGGCACTCCATCCCTCCTCTGTCCTAGCACGGCCCCTACGGCAAAATCAGAGGCGTCCGTCATGATCTCGAATGGGAGAGACCAATCGGGTGGCTGAAGGACAGGAGCCTCAATAACACACTGCTGGAGAGTCTTAAAGGACGAAAGACACTTGTCATCAACAAGGAACTCGGTGTCTTTCGTCAAGAGATCAGTCAACGGTCGGGCAATCTTGCTGAAATCATGAATGAATCTCCTGTAAAAACCAACGTGCCCTAGAAATGACCGTAGCTGCTTCAAATTGGACGGCGGTGTGAGTTTTCTAATGACATCGACCTTGGCCGGATCAACCTCCATGCCTCTGTTGGAGATGATGTGGCCAAGCACCGTCCCTTGAGTCACCATGAAATGACTCTTCTCCCAAGATAGAACCAACCGGGTAGCAATACATCGTTGAAGCACTCGGTCTAGGCAGTCAAGACAGGAATCGAATCCGTCGTCGTAAACCGAGAAGTCGTCCATGAAGACCTCTAAACACTCCCCTACCATGTCCGAAAATATTGACAGCATGCATCTCTGAAAAGTCGCAGGGGCGTTACATAGCCCAAATGGCATGCGTCGAAAGGCGTAGGTACCGAAGGGACAGGTAAAGGTGGTCTTCTCCTGATCCTCAGGAGCGATGGCCACCTGATTGTAGCCCGAGTACCCATCCAGGAAGCAGTAATGGCTTTTCCCTGCCAGTCTCTCAATGATCTGATCTATAAAGGGCAGGGGGAAATGGTCCTTCTTGGTGGCCTGGTTGAGTCTCCTGTAGTCAACGCAGACCCGCCAAGAGGTGGGTACTCGTGTAGCGATCTCTTCTCCCGTCTCACTGATCACAGTCGTGATGCCCGTCTTCTTGGGCACCACATGCAAGGGGCTCACCCACTTGGAGTCGGAAATGGGATAAATAAAATCTGCACTCCACCATTTTGATATTTCCTTCATAACAACTTCTCTTAGGTTGGGGTTCAGTCGCCGCTGGAACTCACGCGACGGCTTCGCCCCTTCCTCGAGATAGATATGGTGGGAGCACAACGAGGGACTAATCCCATGGAGATCTGCTACGCTCCATCCAATTGCCTTGCGGTTCTTTTCAAGAACCTCCATCAGACGGGATTCTTGTTCTCCAGTCAGATCGGCAGAGATGATGACTGGGTACATCTCAGACTCTCCCGCAAGGAATCGATACTTCAGCGAAGTAGGGAGCGGCTTTAGCTCTGGACAGCTGGGTGCTGGCAAATCTGGCTTCTGAAGAAGATGAGTGTATGCGGACAATTCTGCCAAATCTGCCTGGGAAAATGATAAAGAACTCTCACAAACTGGATCTGGAGAAGGCGGGTCCTCTGCATTGTCTCTGATCTGCTCTGCCTCTACCTCCTCCTCATCTATAGGCTCAGGTGGATCCAGATCTGGCATCTGATCATCACAATCTGCCCAATCAGATTCTGAATCCGAGGGATCTATATCAGACTCGGTGGCATCAGTACCACCGGAGAACAAGGTGGCATCAGCACCACCATATAGTAGGGTGGCCTCAGTACCACCATCACTGGAAATCGTGTCGCGATCACGGTCCGACTCTGCTGACTCAATAGTATCCTGAACCAGGGTTGTGCTCTCCAGACTATCTTCTGCTATCATCTCTGCATCAGCTGTATCTGAATATGAGAGGATGGTCTGTGCTGCAGGATCTGCCCAAATTGCCTCATCATCTGTGATCACAAAATCACAGTCCTGGTGGATGTCTGGCTCTGCGTCTGTCAGCTGCTCTGAATCTGTACTGCCATGTGAGCGGGATCTAGCTCTGGCTCTGTGGTCCTTAACCGTCTCTATTTGTATACTCTCGCCCTGGACGCGAAAGAATACCTTCCCACTGTCATGGTCAGTCACCGCTTTGGCTGTGGCCAAGAACGGGCGACCGAGGATAATGGGGGAATCAGTCAACGAGTCAGGGGTCTCCATGTCCAGCACTACGAAGTCCACGGGGAATTGCAAACCCTGAATCGTGACGACAACGTCTCGCAACAACCCCTTTGGCCTCTTGACAGACCGATCAGCAAACTGAAGGTATGTCCTGCTCTGTCTAAGAGTGCCCAACTCTAAGTGGTCGAGAAGGGCTGCCGGAAGAAGGTTGATCGACGATCCGCTATCTAAGAGAGTACGGTCGAACCTCTGCTCACTAATCTGACATCTGACATACGGGGCCCCTAAATCTGGCCTCTTATTCGGCAGATGGTTCTGGATCGCGTAACACGTGGCTTTGGTCAACACATGAATTTCTGCGGTCTTGTTCCTCTTCGTCCTTCTGACTGTGGTCTTATCTCTCAAGGATCGCTGAAGAAGAGGGATGTGTTGCAAAGCCTCATTGAGGGTCAGCTGGATGTGAAATCGGTCTATCATGCTCTGGCTGAACTCCTCCTGCTCTATCTTTTTTGGATCTTTTTCTTTTTTCTTCCCCTTCCCCAACTCAAGGGCTCTAGGGAAGGGGATCACAGGGTCCTTCTCAGATGAAGGACTAGGAATAGGCCTAGACGGTTCGATGACCGGATCCTCACAAACATCATTCACCACAGTGGGATCAGAAGAAACTAAACCTTTTCCTTTATTCAAATTAAAGTTCTGAGATACATTCATGCGAGGAAAGACAACATTTCTATCAGAATAAATGTTGGTGGCGTCAGTACCACCTCTAGCTGGCTCTACAACTAGACGTCTTGCGGCCTCAGTACCGCGGGCTGGCTCGGCTCTGCTGGTGGCGTCAGTACCACCTCCCCTATGTGGTGAAACGGCGACCTCAGTACCGCCGGTGGAATCAGCATCTCGGGTGGCCTCAGTACCACCGTCACCATGATGTGCGGCTTCAGTACCGCTCTCCTCTTCCTCATCTGGCGCTCTAGATGATTCCTCGTGTTGTCGCTCAGATGAGGCGCCTCCTGCTGGTCTTCTACCGCTCCTAAGTGTGACAAAATCAGCATCAAATAGATCCGACGAGATTACATCAAATGAGTCACTAGAAGTGGTAGGCTTAGTGTGAACTACCTGCTCAGATTTCCTCTTCAAGTTATTCGGATTCGGCTCGATCTGTGCAGGGATGGCGGCCTTCCCTCTCATCAGGTCCCGCATCTCCTGGCGGAACTCGTCCATCTCCCGTCTAAATGTAGCCTGCTGCTCTGTGAAGAGGCGGGCTAGATCATCCATGGCGGGGCTCTCGTGGGAACCCGACGGGTTGCCTCTCTGGTAATGAGGCAGCTGGACCTGCTGCTGCTGTGGCTGAGAGGGATAAGAGGAATGATGCTGCTGCTGGTGAGTGATGAATCCACGATTCATCGCCTTTATTCTTTTATTTTAGCTTCAATTTCTTAGTCAAACACCTGTAAATACCCATTAATTTCATAATCTTACCATTTTGCATGCATTTGTTAAAATTGCATTTTTAACACTTTTTGTACATAAATAAAAGAATAAAGAAGAAAAGAAAAATAAAGGATGTAGTTATGCAATAAATACAGACTGACCCAAACCCCGAGAGAAGGTCAAGACTTGACCTGATCGACCAGGAATAAAGTAGGGGGAGATAGGGTCGTTTGTCAGAAAAATCAAAAATATCTTGTAAATACTTTTCATGTATATTTGTACAAAACTTACATTATTTTATTTGTACATAATTTGACCTCAAACTAATTATTTTTGTAAATAAAAGTTGTGAATAAAATTGTGTTGTAAATAATAAAAATATTTGTAAAATAAAATACTGTATATATTGCAAATAATTACACCCAGAAAAAGCCACAAAGTGATAATTGAAACATCAATTCCGGCTCCACACAAGCTCTAATTGAACCAAACTCACTTCCAGCATACTATAAATTAAATTATCTTTCAAATGGCTGTGGTCTCGTACTTTTTGGAGTTACGGTTAAAAATTCGATTTTCTGGGGTGTATTGTGCAGTTTACCCATATACTTATTGTATATATTTTACTCATATTTATTTTTTTATACATAATGTACATATTTGTAAATATTGTTTTCATTAAAAAATATAAAAATTAAAAAAAAATCTTTTATAAAAATTATTTCCTTATTTGTACCTATGTATATTGTATTATATGTGTATAATATATGTATACAATTAATTTCCCTAAATAAAAATGACCAAAAAAATTAATTGTCTCACATTAATTAATTTAATTTATTTAATTACGAAAATCATATGTAATTATTTAATTTATTTGATTTATTTGAATTTATTTGGTTTAATAACTTGCCTTGTATATATGATTTTATTCCACACCATATATGGCCACCATTAAGGTGGCTAATTGATTTTGAATTAATTTATTAATTTATTTAATTTATTTATTACGAAATTCGTTTTTAATTAATTAATTATTTTATTTATTTAATTATTTTATTAATCCATCCAATAAACACATTCCTTTTTTGTAAATATTTTCCTTTTTTGATTTTTTGCCTCTTTTTAATGGGCTCCTCCTCCCTCGTTCACATTTGATCAATCTTTGGCGGAGAGGAGCCCATTTTCCGAGAGATTTCTTGTTGAAGAGGGTCCTAGCCTCCGATCCCGTCGGTGACAGCGGCTTGAGTTTCGTCGAGGCTATCATGGCTCCCTTCTTCCCAGTGAACTCCATAGGCATCGCGAGAGTGACAGCAAGCGATCGCCCTTGTTGCAGTGAGGCGAGGAGGTGTGTCCGATCCCCGAGGTGAGATCCACTTTTACTTGTCTTTTTCTCTAGGTAATCGTAGATTTAGATGTTAGCGTAGGTGTAGTTTTTAGAAGTTAGATCATTAAAAAAATCACAAAAATTTCCATCACTCTCTGATCCGCGTCCGACATCGATTTTTCATCTCATTTTCGTATCCCTCCATCTTCACATTCTACCTCACGCAATCTTTCACCTCCAGTCACGCACGGTGATCGGAGCCTCAGATCCATCTCTCACATTTCCACCGGATCTCCATCCATATTTCCTAGTATTGTGCATAAATAAAAAAATAAAAAAAAATAAAAAAATCATATAAGGATTCTCCCTGTTTATCTCACAGTTGTTTTTGCAGGAAGAAGTAAAAAAAACAATAAAATTTTTGTTCTTATTTTTGTCTCTAACATTCTGTTTTGCAGGAGAATAATAAAAAAATTAAAAAAAATTTACATTTTTTTTCCTCTAACATTTCCTGCAGGCTGCATAAAAATAAAAACAGAAAAATATAAAAAAAATAAAATAAAAAAATTCCTCCAGGGACCGAGCCGCGCCTCCGCTACAGGCTGATCTATCACCTCCACAGGTGGTGGCGGCGCCGCCCCCGCGCCCAGCCACTCCAGGCGCCGCCGCCCCACCTCCATCGCCCTCCGGCCGCCTCACCGCGGTCTGCTCCTCCACGCGTGTGAGGGCGGCGCGTCCCTCCAAGCCGGCGTCCCACACGCGAGGTCGGTGCGACCTCCGCCTCCGTGTACTCCAGATCAGACCGCCACACCCTCGTCCAGCACCTCTCCAGGCGCCCTTAGCCACCGGCGGGACCTCCAGTGCCGCCCCAGCGAGCTCCCCGCGCCTCCCTCCGCGTGTGGCCGCGGCTTTGCCCCTCCGCCCCACCTGTGTGACCTCAACCAGCCCGCAAGCCCCCCTCCTCATCGCGGCGGAGCGCCGCGTTCTCCGCATCTCCCTCTTCCGTGCGGCGGCATCGACCCCCCCCGCGACCTTCCTCCTGCACGCCGCGCCTCAGCCCCGCCGCGTGCTCCTCCGCGCGCCGTCCAGCGCGCTGCACCTCTCCACCAGCAGGCGGCGGTGCCGCCCAGACCTCCGCAAGCGCCGCCTCACCACCTCCGCGCCCTCGCAGCACCGACGCGTGGCCGCACCCGCGGCGTCCCCTCCTCCAGAACCTCCGCGCGGCGTAGCCCGCGGCCCCGCAGCCATCCGTCCGAGCTCCTCCTCCCTTCTCAAGGGGCGGCGGCGGTACATCCCCCATTGTGTTTGAAGAGACGAAGAAGCCCTAGAGAGACATCTAATTAAATATTGGGTAATTTGCATATTTTGACTTTTATTTATTCCTTTGATATATTGTGATGCTCAAACATTGAATATTTGCAAATAAGTCCCTGTATTTACATATTTGCTTTGCATAATATTCTTGTTAGAATAAATATTTTTTTATGTTTGTAAAAATTCTGAAAAAATTCATGTATGTTCCTGCTGTTGTGTTTTTCATTGTATAAATTTTTCATCAAATTATATTGTCATTTGATATTTTTAAAAAATCAAAAACATTGACTTTTTGCATGTCTAAACTTTGAAAATCCATAAAAATCGAAAAATTGTTTAAAAATTCCACAAAAATTTCTGTAGGTTTATTTTGACTTGTTTTAATTTCTTTCCAATCTTTGTGCATTTTTCATTGATAAAATTTCAAAAAAAAAAATTGTAAAATACGAAAAAGAGTATTGTGTGTGTTTTTGTACTCTTTTGTGCATTTTGAGCTTATTCGTCTTTTAAAAAAAAAATAAAAAAAAATATAAAATTCAAAAACCACTAAAAAATTAGCTTTTCTGAAATTTGACTGCTTAGTTTTTAAATCGTGCTCCTTGTGTTCGACCCTGGTCGCTATACCAGGTAAAAAGAATAGCGAAAGACCGCTTACATTAGTTTTCATCGATTTCTATCTTTTATTGAGTGGTTTTAAATTATTTTTTCCGATTGACCGCGCTTGGTGATTTGGGTCACAACGACCATTTTATTTACATACTTAACCCAGTCGCTAGGCGTGTCATCAGAATGGCGCCGTTGCCGGGGAGCACGGCTTTGTAGTCATTTTTCTATCTTATCTCTCTATATTATAATTGTTTTCTGACCTTTTTCTCTCTAATTTTTTGTGCGAGGTACTGCGTGGACAACTTGGAGTTTACTTTTTGAGGACCCGCACGGGAAGAAGAAGCAGGGAGAAGAAGAAGAATTTTACTTTTGAGAGAGAACAATTTTTTTTGTAATAATTTAGGATTTTGAACTGTGGACTTGGACATTTTTTCGGGGTCTGTTTCGCCAAGTGCCGGTGCACTTGGGGGACCTCACCGCTGTTTTCCGTGTTTTTGATTTCACGTCATAACTTGCTATCTTGATTCGTGCGGATTTAGCCCCTAGACATAGGAATTTTGATTGATTGTGACGTAAAATTTCTAAGGCCCAACACCTAATAGAATATCTGTTCCTATAGAACGTAATTGGACCTTACTAAAATTAATTGAAAAAGTTAGTTTAATTGGATTTGAGACCACGTGCCGTGAGGAGTCACATACAGCGCTGGCAGGACCCGTTGTGGCGGGCACCGAGTGACTCCCAAGATCGGACTCCGGACTCGATTCGGTTAGCTAACTATTGTTCTTCACGATCAATAGAAGTTGCTTGTCTAAGGCCGATTTCTTCGTGCATCATATAGTTAGTTTATATTCTGTCTTTAATTTTATGCGCGGATCATATTGCATGTAGAATGCTGGAGTAAGGTACGCATTTTCTATCTCTGCATGCATCATTGTGTTTGACCGTGCATTGGCTTTTTCGACTTCCTCCCCCTGTTTTTGGACTCAAATCAATCAAAGAGGAAATCAAAAAGCTTGTTAGGCGTTATTTTCTGAAAAAAAAATCCCAAAAAAATAGAAAATCAAAAATTAAAAATGGGACTGCTAATTGAACTTGACCTCTAAAATTAAACGTAACCAATTCCTCATTGTATTGGGAGAGCAACCCCCTCATTGTCTGCGTTTTTAATTGCTCACGTACACACTAAGGAGTAGTGCCCAAATCCTATTCAAGCCTCTTAAGTGTGTGTACAACTTTCATTGATCACCTTAACTCTAAAATTGAAAAGATAAAGGACCGAATCTCATGGTCTTCACTTTGTGTTGAGTTGGTGAACTGGGGGTTTGCTTTGTGTTTTGTATGTCTTTGGTGTGAGTCGATTACAATCATCTTCCTTTATCATTAGCAGTCACCTTCTGTCTCTAACCCACCCTCCCTCCCTTCTATCTCTCTCTTCGTTCCTGCCTTTTCTTTCTTTCAGTCCCTTCTATCCCCCCCTTCAGTTTCCTCTGATTACGATGGGCCACTTTCCATTTCAGCCGAATTTTTCGGCTTCTTCATTTCACGCCCATCACTCACGTTCATTCTCTCGAGAGGTCGGAACCCCATCCGACTTCTCATCTTCTCCCTACCCACCCTCCCATTTGGGACGTGCTGTGCGTGACACCCACAGAGACCAGATTGACCAAATACGAGATCCGGGTGTTCACCTTACTGAGATGAGAGTGCATCCCATAGGCGATCGAATGAGGCAGTTGCGAGCTTTAGACAACTTCTGTCCTAGGATGATGGATGAAAACCATGATCAAGAAGCACACTCCGCTTCTACTTTGAGACCCTTTGTTCTGGATTTAGAGTTAATTGATCTACTGCCTAAGTTTTTTGGGGAAATGCACGAGGAACCTTATTTGCATATTGATGAATTTGAGGATTTTTGTGTATCACGATCATATTTGGATATCACTTCTGAGGACATGATGCTGATTACCTTCCCATTCACACTTCAGAGTAGAGCCAAGACTTGGCACAGACGATTGGGAAGGAAGATTGCTACGTGGGGAGATTTACGATCATTGTTTTTGCAAAAATTTTACCCCCGACTTAGAGCCGAGATGATGCGGTCTTTTATTCGTGATTTTTCAGTTAACCCCCAGAAGCCATTAATAGATACATGGTTGCAGTTACGAGAACTTTTGAGGCGATTTCCAGATCATGGATTTTCGATGACTGACCTTATCCATATCGCCATGAGGGGGAGGACCGCAGAGCAAATATCATATGTCATTACCTCATGTAGTGGTTCACACCATTGTCCCGACTTGGATTTTGTTGAGACCATCTTGGATACACTTTCTGATCTTGCATATACACCAGATGATTTATTTAGGACAACACATGACGGAGAGATGACAACTGTTGAGTGTGTGACACACCATGCTGATCTTGACATCACACACCGATCAGAGGATATGAATGCTGATTCTTCTCATTTGATGGATGTGTTGCCTATTGTTGTGAGTTCTCAGAGCCGGATATTGGTTGAGGACCAAATGAATTTACAGTCAGATTTTGAGCCAGTCCCGCTCTTTCACATAGAAGATTCTTCGATTCTAGATCTGCTAGGATCCCAAGAGATACATGAGGAGCCCACATTTCAGCCATCCTTAGAGTCTTTCCAGTATCCATACGTAGTTGATACAGTGTCTTGTCTTCAGGAGATCTTCTCATATTCGGAGATACATTTGGATTCATCTCAGCATAGAGAGTTTGATGAGGGACCGAATTTGGATTTTACGGAACTTGATAGTCCCGTATTTGAGCCTTGTGTCCTCCCATTTGATGAGGTCGATATATTTTTGGAGGACATGACATTTGACAGCATTGATCCCCAATTTCCTGATGATTTGGTATTACTCCCCGAGGGTTATCTGCGGGAGGATGCCATGGACCATATAAACTCGGTTTCACTTTCTGGGAGTGCATCCGATCTGTCGGATCACGAGACCGAGTATTTTGATATTTCTGATAATGAGTTTGATGATTCTCTCCTCGACGACCCTCGCGAGGATGACCCGATCTTTGAGGTATTCGATGATTTCACTGATTTGTCTACATTATATGCATCGGATATCAGCCTTTCTAGTGAGTCTCCTGATCATGATCTTCCATACTTATTCGAGACGGTGATTGACGTGGAGGATTCTCTGACCGATCCTTCCTTCTCCACGTTTGATTACTTCGGCTCCATCCTTTCACTCCATATAGACCTTGAGCCGATGATTTCTTTTGTGCTACCGGAGCCCGACTTCATCTGCTCATATCTTGATTCGGTAGTAAACACCCGCCTGACTGATTATCTGGGTGTTATCATTTACTCTGTTGAACTCGTCGTTATTCTCCCGCCGAGACTGCGACGACAGTACGGTATTCGTCTGACAGATGCTGCCCTGAACCTTGACACGGCGTTATCCTAACATTTGCGCCCAGCTAGGGGCGTAAACTCTAGCGCTCGTTGAGAGGCACCTCAACAATGATCACATCTGTATAGATCCATCTGTCCATATCATTCATCCATTCTTTCTCACACCCCTTATCCATCTCCTGATCAACCCATAATTAGGGTGCACTTTACCCTAAGTATAGGGGGGTGTCCGACTCGTGATTATTCTTTTGATTCTTTTTACCTCTGTTTTGCTGCCTATACTTAGGGATATTTTACCCTAAGTATAGGGGGGGTAAACCCAGTACATTCTACCCCTCGGTTTTCCCTTTTGTGTACAGTCTGCTATACTTAGGATTACTTGATCCTAAGTATAGGGGGATCACCGACTTCTATTGTATTCTTTTATTCGTCATTGTAGTATACTATTCTTCTCACTTTTCTATACAAAGCACGAGTTATGTCTTTATTTCCAGCTCTTTGATCACTATGAGGACATAGTTCGAGCTAAGTATAGGGGGGTGTCGTATATATTGTATATATACTTTAGCCATAACTCGTACTTTCATATTTTTAATATGGCTAAAATACTGTGTAAATAAAAAAAAAAAAGAGATGCATAAATTTCCTCAAAATTTTTCCTTGTACATACTGGCTAATAAGTCAGGTTAAAATATTTTGAAAAATATTTTGAAAGTAGTTTGAAAATCTATTTGAAAAATCTTTTGAAAACTATTTGAAAAATGTTTGAAAACTATTTTCAACCTTTGTAAAAATATTGTGGATTGTAAAAAAAAAAAAAAAAAATTTCTCTTTGTGTGAAATAAAAAGATTTTGTAAAACTATTTGCAAATGTTTGGAAAAATGGTTGAAAAATTATTTTCAAAAATCTATATATACTGTTTGAAAAATGTTTGCAAAATATTTTCAAATGATTGTAAATGATTGTAAAATTGTGTGAAAAAAATATTTTGGACTATAGTTTTCAAAATTATTTGTAAAATTATTTTCAAATAAATTTGAGGAATATATGCATCACAAAAAAAAATAAAATAATAAAAAAATAATAAAAAATGAATAAAATAAAAAAAAATCCAACTGTGTATATACTTGTATAAATTACTCAAGATGTAAATTCTTGCATCCTATTCTTGTAAAATAATCAACTCACTCTTGTGTAAATATGAATCTTATTCAAAAAAAAAAAAAAATCTCTTGTATATATTTGTATATATTTCTAACTATTTGAAAAAAAAAAAAACTTTTGCATGTGCATTTTTTTTCAAAAATCCATAAAAATTTCAAAAATTTGAAAATTGTTTCACAAAAAGATTTTTGTTTTCTCTATGCATTGTACATATTTTCTTGCATTGGCATGTGCATTTTTCAGGATAGTCTTGACGATTAAACTATGTCTGGAATAAATTTGAAGAATGGAGCTTAGTTGGACCTTAATCCACTTAATTTCAGAGGAATCTTATAAGATGTGGAGTTAAGACTTTTCAGGTCCTAGTGACTTAATTCTTTGGGTCCACACGACTATGAGCATATGTCATCTTGATGAGCCTAAGTAGAGCACTTAACAACACACGCATGACTCTTAGAGACAATGGCTTAACTTGCACCAGCACTTTACACATGGCTCTCCACGGATGAGGTGGTGAGGAGGCAGTTTCCTTTGGCTTGGGGTAGCATATGAGGGTAGTACTTCTAGGCGGAACCTCTCTTCTTCTTCTAGTGAAGGAAGTGCGTCTCAACTTGGTCTAGTGGTGATGAAGGCTAAAGACAGAAGCCGTGGGTTGCAATAAAGCTTCAAAAGAGGGATAGTCTACTGGCTCAAGAGGAAAATTTCTTGTATATATGCTGCACCATGTAGATATGTTGTACAAAAAAAAAAAAAAAAGAAAAAAAAAAGAAAAGAAAAGAAGAAAAAAATGCAAAAATGCAAAAAGAACTCCAAAAAAGTGGTGGGTCGGATTGAAAATTTAATAACCCCACCGGAGTGTATATAGTGAAATAAAGCAAAAGCTTATGGCATCCATGTTACATCTCATGAAGCTTGCAGCGGGAGACTTAGCTACACTGGCTGAGCTTCCAAAAGTCTATACTTCTTCCCCCTCTTCTCGAGCCGTTTGCACTTGAACTTAGAAGGGAATACCCCGCTTCTCGAGGAAAGAGTTGCTAGACCGAGGCATTAGAGTTACCAGGTTGGGGGAGGTTGTTTCTTTGTTACTTCTGAGGTGGGGAGCTACATATCACTTACACTGCATGGAAAGATTCATGGTCATTAGAGTTTGTGTATGTAGACTTGTTCTGATCTGGTTTATTGAGGAGTCTTGTCCATAGATTGGTGGAACTTAGAGGCTGTTAGGTTTTAAATCCACATCCCATTAAGGTTCCGACACACTAATAATCCAAAGGTCCGACAGAGCTCCAGACTACATTTTTATGAAGATAAGTTTAAAAGTCAACATTATTCTGACTTCTTTCCTTTTTCTTTTCTTTATTTTTGTTTTCACTTATTTTTCAAATAAGTGTTTGCTAAGGGACTAGCAAAGGTAAAGTATAGGGGAATGATGAATCCACGATTCATCGCCTTTATTCTTTTATTTTAGCTTCAATTTCTTAGTCAAACACCTGTAAATACCCATTAATTTCATAATCTTACCATTTTGCATGCATTTGTTAAAATTGCATTTTTAACACTTTTTGTACATAAATAAAAGAATAAAGAAGAAAAGAAAAATAAAGGATGTAGTTATGCAATAAATACAGACTGACCCAAACCCCGAGAGAAGGTCAAGACTTGACCTGATCGACCAGGAATAAAGTAGGGGGAGATAGGGTCGTTTGTCAGAAAAATCAAAAATATCTTGTAAATACTTTTCATGTATATTTGTACAAAACTTACATTATTTTATTTGTACATAATTTGACCTCAAACTAATTATTTTTGTAAATAAAAGTTGTGAATAAAATTGTGTTGTAAATAATAAAAATATTTGTAAAATAAAATACTGTATATATTGCAAATAATTACACCCAGAAAAAGCCACAAAGTGATAATTGAAACATCAATTCCGGCTCCACACAAGCTCTAATTGAACCAAACTCACTTCCAGCATACTATAAATTAAATTATCTTTCAAATGGCTGTGGTCTCGTACTTTTTGGAGTTACGGTTAAAAATTCGATTTTCTGGGGTGTATTGTGCAGTTTACCCATATACTTATTGTATATATTTTACTCATATTTATTTTTTTATACATAATGTACATATTTGTAAATATTGTTTTCATTAAAAAATATAAAAATTAAAAAAAAAATCTTTTATAAAAATTATTTCCTTATTTGTACCTATGTATATTGTATTATATGTGTATAATATATGTATACAATTAATTTCCCTAAATAAAAATGACCAAAAAAATTAATTGTCTCACATTAATTAATTTAATTTATTTAATTACGAAAATCATATGTAATTATTTAATTTATTTGATTTATTTGAATTTATTTGGTTTAATAACTTGCCTTGTATATATGATTTTATTCCACACCATATATGGCCACCATTAAGGTGGCTAATTGATTTTGAATTAATTTATTAATTTATTTAATTTATTTATTACGAAATTCGTTTTTAATTAATTAATTATTTTATTTATTTAATTATTTTATTAATCCATCCAATAAACACATTCCTTTTTTGTAAATATTTTCCTTTTTTGATTTTTTGCCTCTTTTTAATGGGCTCCTCCTCCCTCGTTCACATTTGATCAATCTTTGGCGGAGAGGAGCCCATTTTCCGAGAGATTTCTTGTTGAAGAGGGTCCTAGCCTCCGATCCCGTCGGTGACAGCGGCTTGAGTTTCGTCGAGGCTATCATGGCTCCCTTCTTCCCAGTGAACTCCATAGGCATCGCGAGAGTGACAGCAAGCGATCGCCCTTGTTGCAGTGAGGCGAGGAGGTGTGTCCGATCCCCGAGGTGAGATCCACTTTTACTTGTCTTTTTCTCTAGGTAATCGTAGATTTAGATGTTAGCGTAGGTGTAGTTTTTAGAAGTTAGATCATTAAAAAAATCACAAAAATTTCCATCACTCTCTGATCCGCGTCCGACATCGATTTTTCATCTCATTTTCGTATCCCTCCATCTTCACATTCTACCTCACGCAATCTTTCACCTCCAGTCACGCACGGTGATCGGAGCCTCAGATCCATCTCTCACATTTCCACCGGATCTCCATCCATATTTCCTAGTATTGTGCATAAATAAAAAAATAAAAAAAAATAAAAAAATCATATAAGGATTCTCCCTGTTTATCTCACAGTTGTTTTTGCAGGAAGAAGTAAAAAAAACAATAAAATTTTTGTTCTTATTTTTGTCTCTAACATTCTGTTTTGCAGGAGAATAATAAAAAAATTAAAAAAAATTACATTTTTTTTCCTCTAACATTTCCTGCAGGCTGCATAAAAATAAAAACAGAAAAATATAAAAAAAATAAAATAAAAAAATTCCTCCAGGGACCGAGCCGCGCCTCCGCTACAGGCTGATCTATCACCTCCACAGGTGGTGGCGGCGCCGCCCCCGCGCCCAGCCACTCCAGGCGCCGCCGCCCCACCTCCATCGCCCTCCGGCCGCCTCACCGCGGTCTGCTCCTCCACGCGTGTGAGGGCGGCGCGTCCCTCCAAGCCGGCGTCCCACACGCGAGGTCGGTGCGACCTCCGCCTCCGTGTACTCCAGATCAGACCGCCACACCCTCGTCCAGCACCTCTCCAGGCGCCCTTAGCCACCGGCGGGACCTCCAGTGCCGCCCCAGCGAGCTCCCCGCGCCTCCCTCCGCGTGTGGCCGCGGCTTTGCCCCTCCGCCCCACCTGTGTGACCTCAACCAGCCCGCAAGCCCCCCTCCTCATCGCGGCGGAGCGCCGCGTTCTCCGCATCTCCCTCTTCCGTGCGGCGGCATCGACCCCCCCCGCGACCTTCCTCCTGCACGCCGCGCCTCAGCCCCGCCGCGTGCTCCTCCGCGCGCCGTCCAGCGCGCTGCACCTCTCCACCAGCAGGCGGCGGTGCCGCCCAGACCTCCGCAAGCGCCGCCTCACCACCTCCGCGCCCTCGCAGCACCGACGCGTGGCCGCACCCGCGGCGTCCCCTCCTCCAGAACCTCCGCGCGGCGTAGCCCGCGGCCCCGCAGCCATCCGTCCGAGCTCCTCCTCCCTTCTCAAGGGGCGGCGGCGGTACATCCCCCATTGTGTTTGAAGAGACGAAGAAGCCCTAGAGAGACATCTAATTAAATATTGGGTAATTTGCATATTTTGACTTTTATTTATTCCTTTGATATATTGTGATGCTCAAACATTGAATATTTGCAAATAAGTCCCTGTATTTACATATTTGCTTTGCATAATATTCTTGTTAGAATAAATATTTTTTTATGTTTGTAAAAATTCTGAAAAAATTCATGTATGTTCCTGCTGTTGTGTTTTTCATTGTATAAATTTTTCATCAAATTATATTGTCATTTGATATTTTTAAAAAATCAAAAACATTGACTTTTTGCATGTCTAAACTTTGAAAATCCATAAAAATCGAAAAATTGTTTAAAAATTCCACAAAAATTTCTGTAGGTTTATTTTGACTTGTTTTAATTTCTTTCCAATCTTTGTGCATTTTTCATTGATAAAATTTCAAAAAAAAAAATTGTAAAATACGAAAAAGAGTATTGTGTGTGTTTTTGTACTCTTTTGTGCATTTTGAGCTTATTCGTCTTTTAAAAAAAAAATAAAAAAAAATATAAAATTCAAAAACCACTAAAAAATTAGCTTTTCTGAAATTTGACTGCTTAGTTTGTAAATCGTGCTCCTTGTGTTCGACCCTGGTCGCTATACCAGGTAAAAAGAATAGCGAAAGACCGCTTACATTTGTTCTCTTGATTTATATCTTATCTGAAGTGGTTTCATTTATTTTTCTCGATGACCGAATCACGCGGTTGAGAACGACGACACATTGTGACATTATTTATCCTCTCTCGACCGTGTGATTTTCGCGTCGTCAGTGAGCATGCTGCTCACGTCTCCAATTCTGTCCCTGCTGCTGATAGGGACGAGGTACGAAGGATGATGGCTGGTGTGGATGGTATGCTGGGGGCTGCTGGTGATCTCTCTGTTGGGAGTACTGCCCTCCCTGACCGGCTGGCTGTTGTTGGGACTGGTTACCCCCATTCCCCCACCTGAATCCGGGATGGTCTCGTCGGATTCCAGGTTGAGGGCGGTCATACCAAATCCCGTTGACATCCATCAACGGTTCCGCATCGTAAGGGGCTGGTGGGAGTACATCCAGAGGCTGATCCGGCTGATACACCACCATCTGTAAGTCTGGAGATGGTGGTGACTGGTAAGAGGGCTGCTGCTGCTGGTACGGCTCCGCCTGTACAAGGTGAACTTGTCTAGGTTGCTGCAAGGAGCTGGAGCGCTGTGACGAGCTGCGGCTGCCGCCGGGATCGCCTCGCGACTGAAGACGGGGCTGAGAAGCCGTCTGTGCCTCTTGAAGACACAAGAGATGGGTCTTCACGTCGCTCAGAGTTTGTGCCATTTGCTCCATCTGAGTTATGCCATGGCACTGCTTCTTCTCTATGATTTCCATGCGGTCCAACTTCTCGCTGATAATCCCCATGTCCGCAGCGGCCGACTCTGCCTGTGCGGCTGCAACTGTGGACGAACTGGATGGACCTGCATCAACCCGTGCTATCCGCTGATACTGCACGGGTCCTGGCGGCTGCTGAGATCTCTGTGTGTACAACCGAGTCTGGGACATCACCATGTAATTTTCTGCCATCTCCTCATAGATGGCCCAGACTTGGTTGTGGTCCTTGGCAAAGTAGGACCCGCCGCAAGAAGCATTCACCAGACCCTGAAGCTCTGGTGTCATCCCACTAAAGAAGCTCTGAACTAGGTTCGGCTTCGAGATGTCGTGATGTGGGCATCTATCCAGAAGCTCTCTGAACCTCTCCCATGCCTCGTGAAATTGCTCGTTAGGGAGCATGGAGAAGTTGTTGATCAGGGCCCTCGCTGCATTCGTCCGCCCGAGTGGATAGTACTTGTTCAAGTACTCGGTGCGGAGTTGCTCCCAGGTGTAAACAAACTTCCCTAGATGCTTCAGCCAGGTGGCTGCTCTATCTGCCAGTGAAAAAGGGAAGGCCATCATCCGAATCGTATCTTGGTCCACACGACGGTCGTGGACAGTGCTACAGATCATCAAAAACTCCTGGAGATGGAGGTGGGGTTCCTCAGTGGCGAGTCCGTGAAAATGAGGAAGCATCTGCAGAGTGTTCGGGGGGAACTTGAAATCCCCCACGATAGCAGGTATCACCACCCACTGGTGCATCAGTGTAGATCCGGGGTTGTGTAGCTCCCGCATTGGTCTTGCTGCGGCGGCGGCTGCCGCTGCTGCGGCAGCTGCTGCTGCGGCTGCTGCCTCTGCATCAGCGTCAGGAATGTCCTCCGGCTCGCTCGGCTCGTCTCGCTCTCTTCGGAGTCTCTCCAACTCCCTCCTCATCTCTATCATGAATGCCCCCTGATCGCGTAACTGTTGCTGAACTGTCTCTAATGACGCGATCAGGGTGGAGTTAATCGCTCCCTGGTCTAAGACAAAATGTTCGGGCTGGCGATCGTCTGAACTGCCGGCTCCGGCCATAGGGACGTCTGCAAAATCAGATGAGCCTAACTCAGGTTCTGTCAAATTAATTCGTCTTTCCTCGGGCTCATGTCTCTCAGTAGCAGAAGAAAGGGGATCGAGGGGGAACAGGGTGGAATCGAACTCGGGCCCGGAGAGCTGGTCTCGACTCTCACGGGCCAACCTAGATGATGGAGTCGACGCGCCTGAAAGCGGTGCAGCCAGAGGCTGCCTAAGGGATCGTCTACCCATCATCTTGATCTGGCGAGTTGGGCGGATGGGATCTGGAGAAAATATGATCGCAAAGCAAACCCCCGGTTCACCAACGCAACACAATCTGAAGACCGTGAAAGATCGGTCAATTTATCTTGTCAATTTTATTTGGTGAACATGCAAAATATCAGAGCGCTTACGTGACCTGTTAGGATACCCGATGCTACTCCAACCGACTGGCCCGCACGGAAGAGTCGGTAGTCAGCTAGAAATAACACCGGAGGGTTCTACCTAGGGTGCGGGTCACTCTCTCGCGCATCCAAACCATACAATGAGGGGGTTGCTCTCCCCAAGACAAATTTTTAATGTGAGTGTCTTTTAGGGTCAATAATGTTATCCAGTCCCAATTTTTTTGTTTTTCTTTTTAATTTTTTTTTTTTTCAAAATAAATACAAGCGGCCTAACGGTTTTTCCGATTCTCCTGATGATTAAGCCAAAAACAGAGGGAGAGAACGAAAAAGCCGATGCGCGAAGAAATTAATGATGCATGCAGAGAAAGAAATGCGTACCTTGTCTCCAGCACTCTACATGCAAGTGATCCGCGCAGAATTTAAAGACAGAAACAAAACTACCTAAATGGTGCAACGGGAAAAACCGAGTCCTAGCTGAGCAATTTCTATTGATCGTGAAGAACAATAGTTAGCCAACGGAATCGAGTCCGGAGTCCGATCTTGGGAGTCACTCGGTGCCCGCCACAACGGGTCCTGCCAGCGCTGTATGTGACTCCTCACGGCACGTGGTCTCAAATCCAATTAAACTAACTTTTTCAGTGAATTTTATCAAGGTCCAATTACGTTCTATAGGAACAGATATTCTATTAAGTGTTGGGCCTTAGATATTTACGTCACAATCAACAGAAATTCCTAAATCTAGGGGCTCGAGAAAAACCGCGTAAACACCGGAAAAGGCAGCTAGCTATCAAAACCACGATAAAAGCCGCGAAAATCCGAATGGGTCCCCCGAGCACACCGGTGCTCGGCGAAACAGACCCGCTAAGTTACAAATGTCCACAGTTCAAAGTTCAAATCCTAAATTATTACAAAAAAATTGTTCTCTCAAATAAATGATATTCTTCTTCTTCTCCCTGCTCTTCTTCCCGTGCGGGTCCTCAAAAAGTGTACTCCAAGTTCTCCACGCAGTACCTCGCACAAAAATTAGAAAGAGAGAGTGTCAGAAAACAGTTATAATGTAGAGAGACAATATGGAAAAATGACTACAAAGCCGTGCTCCCCGGCAACGGCGCCATTCTGACGACCGCCCGAGCGACAGAGGTAAAGGTGTAAAGAAGATGTAGGTCGTTGCGACCTCAATCACTCGGGCTGAGTCAATCAAGAAAATGAACCACAAATGAAGATAAAACAACGAAACACAGAGAAGTGGTCCTGCTATAGGATTAACCTGGTATAGCTCCCAGGGTCGAACTCAAGGAGCACAGATTGGCTAAATAGCCTACGATGTAGTCAGAATCCAAGAGAGTACTTTTTAGTGGTTTTTATTTGTTTTTATAATTTTTAGATTTTTTTTAAAATTTTTAAATGATGAGAAAATTAAAGAAGGTAAATACAAGGGAACTTCAACGATTTATTACACACACCAAAAATGAAGCAAAAATTCCAGAAAATTGATTTTTAGGTTTTTTAAGTTTTTTACTGTTTTTGGTGAATTTTTGGAATTTTTCTAATGGGTAAATTATTTATTAAAAATCAAACAATGCGAAAAACAAAGGGAACTGTCCAGCAAGGTTAGAAACTCAAAAATAAAATATTTAAGAGTTTCAATCAACCCTGAAGGTAATTTTCCTATAATCTAGAAAGAATAAGGAAAATTTAGGCACCCTAATTATTGTTTTTGGATTTTTAATTTATTTATTACAATTTTTATGGGTTTTTAGGGGTTTTTCAATTTTTAAGGTTTTTAAGTGATGAAAAATAGCCAAAATTGGCTAGAAAATCAATCAACAAGCAAACAACAGTAAATAATTTTTTTTGGAATTTTTGGTGGAGTTTTTATATTTTTTTGGTATTTTTAAAGTCAAACAGTAGCAAAAATAGGGGTTTTTGAATTTTTAAAAATAATAAATGAAATCAAAAATGTCCTCAAAAATCACAGAAATTCCTACACCATGGCAGGAGCCTTGTGTCAAAATCTCATTGGATTTAGAGGTCGTTTGATATTTTATTCAAAAATAAAGGTGGGGCACTGTGCACAGGGACCTATGTGCAAATACCCAAAAGTTCTGGGGTCCTGGTGCAAAATACCCAAGAAGTCACGTGCCAAGCACGTGCCTGGGGCACTCAAGGACCTAAATGTAATAAAAATAAGTTCCAAGGACCTATTGATAACTCGTATCAAAAGTCCAGGGGTTTATATGCAAATATCCCAAAATAAAACGCACATGCGAATATAAAGTGTTCACAGGGGTATATATGCAAATAAACAAAACATTTTATTCAATGAATAACAACCAGAACTGCAGGGCATGTATTGCAAATAACCCAGAATAACACGTGACGACGCACGTGGCTCACAACAGGCGGGGGTATAAGTGCAAATAAAATAAGTACGAGGTCCTTAGTGCAAATATCCCAGAAAATAAATAACTGACTCGACAACTTACAGGACTAAAAATGAAACTACAAACTACGAGGGGGCCTACGATATTTACCCCTTTATTAATGAAGCGTTGGATGCGCGCCACGTGTAGATCGAACGGCTGCGGCTGGTGGGCGCTCCAGATGGCGTCTCCTCGGATCGAACGGTGGAAGCTACTCCTCGATCGGACGGCCAAGATCTGATCTGGAGCGGTGAGGACGATCGGACGGCGATGGAGAGTCCTCGAAGAACTGATGGCCGGCGAACTTCGCCGGCTTCGTGAAGGTGTCTCCGCTCTCCTCTGCTGCGCCTGAAGGTCGGAGAAGATCCGGCGTGAAGTTGCGCAGCTGCTGCGGGTCGCCGATGCTCCGGCCGAGCCCTGGAAGGCTCCGGCGAGGTCGGCGGAGAAGAAGCTCCTGGCTTGAAGTTGGGAAGCCTCAGACGCCTCCCTTTGGACCTGCAAAGTAAACAAGAAGCTTCGCGGGTCGAGGGCAAATTGCCTCGACCCAAGAAAACGGGGTGAAGGTGAACGGTGCGGTGGGGCGAAAGAGCTCCGGCGAGGCGGAGACGGTGGAGCTCGACTCCCAGATCCTGTGCGATCTGGGTTGAGTGAAAGGGCGTAGAAGGTGCGTGAGGGAATGGCGAAGATGATGGTCGGTTCGGATGGTCGAGATATCACGCGAAATGGCCGGAATCGGAGAAATGCGTCGGAGATATGAATTGGGCGAAATCGGAAATTGGGAGAAATGGAAGGTCTAATCGGCTACCTGATGGCTGCAGTAGACTGTGCTGGAGCGTGGCTAACTCCGGGTCGTAGCTTCGAAGGGCGTCAAGGCCTGAAGCTCGATGCTCAACGCCGACGGCGGAGCAAGGACGGCAAAACACGCCGGATCGATGGTCGGGACACCCTCACCTCACTGCAACAGGGGCAAACGCGAGCTGTCACCTCGGGCTTCGCTCTGGAGGTCACGGGAATAAGGATGGCGATCCAAAGATGGGGCGCGGAGGCGGCGGAGGTCTGGATATAAATGGTGACAGGGGCGTTTAGGGTTGAGTGGCGACAGCTATAGAAGGCGTGGATTTGATGGCGGAAGATCGGGCGAGGATGATGGATGATCAACGAAGGATCCGGGCGCGGGGTATGCGTGGGTGACAGCCTGGAGACGCGTGGATAAATCGGCGAAGGAGGCGCGGCACGCATCTTCCAGAAAAGGAAGGAGTCCGCGGGGGAGTTGACCGGGGTCAACATTCCCCCGTGGACCAGTCAGACGCTGCCACGTGTACTTGATTTTTGTGTATTTATTTTAGGGCAGAAATAGGCCGAATTAAAGAAAACTCAAAACATGAAATATTTTTCTTTTATTTTTTTCTATTTTTTGGTGATTTTTAATTAATTTTTGGAAGTAGAAATAGGGTAGCTATATATATAGGTATATGTACACTACATGGATTTTTATTTTTGATTTTTTATTTGTTATTTTTATGTATTTTATGCTCATTTTGTATTTTATTTATTTACAAGATAAAATGAGGAATAAAAGAATATTTTTATTTTATTTTTATCACTTATATACAAGGGTGAAATAAATGGTTGAATACATTTATATACATGGTATTTATACAATGTATTTTTGTATTTTTCATTTTGTACTTTTTATTTGATTTTTGTTTTGTTTCTTTTTATTTATTTTATTTACAAAATATAGCATAGAATATTTACAAAAAGTTTAGAAAATAATTGAATTTATTTACAAGGTTAAATAAATACATTGGTGTGGTTTATGTACATGGTGAAGGAAGGGTATTTTTGATCTTTTTGCTTTTTATCTTTTTATTTTGTTTTTAATAGCTTTTACAAAATATATACAAAATATTTACAACATATTTTTGGGTGAGGAAAATATATAGTTTTACAGAAGTATATACACATGAGCTCCTATCTCCCTCTACTTTGGCTTTTATGCGGTCAGGCCCATGCTGAGCCCTCCCTTGGGTTAGGTTGCTCAATATTTATTCTAAATATTTCCCTCTTTTTCTTTTTGCTCTTTATTCTTTTTATTTTTGCACAAAAACATGCTAATTATAGGTTTTTACACAATGCATGCTTTTGGTAATTATTTGTATTTACACATATCTACATGTATTTGCAAAGGTTTTTGTAGCTAAAATAGAAGAATAAAGAGTGATGAATGGGTATTCATCAAGTGCTTAAAGTGGTGCAACCAAGGGTTGCCTAAGAGATCTCCTGCCCATCATCTCTATCTAGTGAGTGAATGCGGATGAGATCTGGAAACACACAAGATGAGAAAGCAAACCTCTGATTCACCTGCTCAATACAGAGCTGAAGACCGTAAAGGCTCGGTCAATTATCTTGTCAATTTTATTAGGTGATCAGTCAGTCTTTCAAAGCGACTAAGCGAGCTGATAGGAATCTAATACTCCCAACAAACTGTCTCGTATAAAAGGCTGGTAGTCTGCTAAGAAATAGGATGTGGCTTTAGCCTAGTGTGCGGGTCCATCTCTTGCTCATCTAAACCAGACAATGAGGGGATTACTCTCCTAAGACAAAATTTTAGGTGAAGTGTCTTTTAGGGTCAAGTATGTTTAGCAGTCCCAATTTTATATTTTTGTTTTTTAGGTATTTTTCAATCAATCAACGTCTAAGGAACTTTTCGGTTTTCATGATTATTTTAAGTCCAAAAACTGTGGGAGAAGGCGAAAAAGTCGATACACGATCAAACACGATGATGCATGCAGAGTAAGAAATGCGTACCTAACTCCAGCTCTCTACATGCAGGGTGATCCGCGCATAAAATAAAGACCGAAATAAACTACCTATATGATGTACGTGGAAAACGGCCTTAGACGAAGCAGTTTCTACATGATAAGCACGGTAGTCAGGTAATCAAGCTAAGTCCGGAGTCCGATCTTGGGAGCCACTCGGTGTCCTCCACAACGGATCTTGCATGCACCGTATGTGACTCCTCACGGCACGTGGACTCGAGCCTTATTAATCTGACTTTTTCTTGGTGATTTAATTAATTAAGTCCAATTATCGAACTATACGCACAAGCAGATAATTAGAATTTGGTCTTAATTAATTACGTCACAATCATAGAAAATCCTAAGGCTATGTCTAAATCTTTGAAAATCAGATAAGCAATAAGAAAAAGCAGTGAAAATAAATCCGGCGACAATCTGCGGTGAGGTCCCCCGAGCACACCGGTGCTCGGTAAAACAGACCCCGAGATAACCACTAAGTCTGAAAGTCTGTCTCTGTCCCTGTATTATTACAACAATGAGCGGGAAATAAAACTAAACTATGGCTAAATTACGGCTAAACTACACTCCTGCTCCGATGCTCCTACGTCCTTCTACGGCTCCATGCAGAAATGAAGCCGCCTCCGAATCCCGCGGGTGCTTCGGCTCTCCGAGGAAAGTCACCCTCGATCGTCGGGCCCTCGCAAGAAAATCAACAACAGAAATGCGTCAAACCACAATTATTATAAAATATGATAAAAATGGAATGGAAATAAATGCCGTTAAATGCAAGTAAAGACAAAAAGTTGAAAAGAACATGAAAATCGACTACTAAGCAGTGGTCCCCGGCAACGGCGCCATTCTGATGAGCGACCAGAGTGACTAAGGTAAGAAGGTATCAATAGTCGTTGCGATCTCAACCTCTCGGATTGGACTCAATCAAGAAACAACGACCACCAAGTTTAAAAATCAACAAATCAGGTCAAATAGCGGTCTAGCTATTTATTTAACCTGGTATAGCTACCAGGGTCGAACAGAAGGAGCACGGTTTGGAAAAATCTACGAAGTAGTTGAAAATCAAATACAAGTATTTTTGGTGGATTTTTAAGTTTTAATTTTTTTTGGATTTTTCAATATTAGAAAAAAGGCTAAAAACACTAATAAAACCTCAATCAAACAATTATTACATACCTCAAACACACTCAGAAAATTCAATAAAAAACATTTTTGGATTTGAGAGATATTCAGATATTTTTGATATTTTTATTGGATTTTTTTGATTTTTAATGGATTTTTATAAAAATGAAACAAGTCCAAAAATGCAAGCTACTGTGCAGCTAGAATCTAAAGGCTATTCAAAAATACTTAAATGGTTTATAAAATTCCAATGACAATTTTATGAGAAACTAGAAAGAAAAATCTAACTACAGAAAAAGAAATTGTATTTTTTTGTGAATTTTTAATGATTTTCAAAGTTTTTAGTGTTCTTCAATTTTTAGGGCTTTTATAAATCCAAGTGTGATGAAAATTGGACTGAATCAAAAATATAACAAAACAAACACACAGTAATTTTTTTGGATTTTTTAAAGGGCTTTTAATATTTTTAGGTTACTTTTGAAACTGGACAGAAGCAAACTTTTATCTTTTTGAATTTTTAAAATATCAAATGAAAATAAAATGACCCTAAAAATTCATGGAAACTTTTCACCATGGCAGGAGCCATGTGTCGAAATTTCACGAAATTTGGGTGAGATTTGCTATTTATTTCAACCAATCAAAGAGGAACAACACACAGGGGCATAAATGCAAAGAAATAAGTTCCAGATGCTAAAGAATAACACGTGTCGAAAACCCTAAGGGCCTCACTACAATTTCCACATGATATTCAGCACATGTCCAATATCAGTACTCACAGGGGCATGGATGCAAATATTGAAACTATTTATCAAAACATAACATTCATTAAGTCCAGGGCTAACCATGCAAATATCATAAAAACACACGTGACGACGCACGTGCTACCATACAAGAAGGACCAAAACGCAAATAATGAAAATGCAAGGACAAAAGTGCAAAATAGTCCACTATACTACCTTATTTTACAGACTAAATAAAAACAGAAAAGAAACGCAGGGGCATGGGAGCAAGTTACCCAGGTAGGTGCGTGCAGGGTCACGTGGGTGACAGGTGGCGTGCGCTGAATGGTCGATGACGTGCGGCTCTAGCTGCAACACCTGGCACATCCAACAGTCTGATTAAGGGGGCGAACATGGGGCGTATGGGGCCGTTAGATATCAGATCTAATGGCCTGCCTGGCACGAGGTGCGGACGGCTCAGATCAGAACTGGTGGAGAGGGACGATCCGACAGCTGAGGTAGGTGCTGGAAGAACTCCTCCCTGGTGAAGTTCACCGGAGGACTGGGGGTACTCCGGACGTCCGATGAAGAATCAGAAGGTGGATCTTGACTCGCGACGCTCCTCCGCATTGGTGGTGGTGGCAGATGAAGCATCCACCGGTCAGATCTCCGGGAAGGTGGTGGTGCCATGCGGATGGATTCGGCGAAGCTGGATGACGTACTCTGGGGGGTCTCCACGCGCAACACGACCTTCAGGGTGAAATCTCTTGCTCGGAGGCTTGCTCCGGCCAAGTTATTTGGATAATGCTAAAGAGAAGAGATGGTGAACGGCGAGGGGAGGTTCCGGCGAAGGTGGGGGATGGAACCTAACCCAATCTTGGATCGAATAGCCAAGATTGGGTGATCAGGATGCGGTGGAAAGATGTCGATGGACTGCGGAGTAGATCTGAACGGATGGATAGGGCTGATGAAGCTCCGACCACTGGGTCGGAGTCGGCGGAGGACCAATGAAAGATTCACGATGAAATAGAACTAGGATCGACGAGAGGTATACTTGATGGTATAAGGTTGATCCTAAGCTCCAAGAGAATGTGTCGATGGGGGTTATCGCCTCGACCACGCTGCAGCAGGCTGGGAGGCTCGAATGCGGCGGAGGTCCGGCCACATGCGTCCAGCGTCGGCTACAACCTCTCTCTCCGTCCACCAAAGGATGCTTCCGAAAGTTGTCACCAAGGGGAAGATGTCTAGGGAAAAAGGAGGGTATGCGGCCTGAGCTACGGAGCTGGGGAATGAAATGAAGCATTTATAGCTAGTCCCAGGTGACGAGGAAGAACAGGCACGGGCTCACGAACCGAGGTAGATCCGACCTTCCATAGGGATCTGCGAGGGTCGTGGATCCGAGGGGAAGGATTGGGCGAAAGAATCGGAGCAGGAGAAGCCAAGACCCAATCGAAAAAAATACGAGAAATGGGGCGCAAAATCGGATCCGGGCAAAAGTGGTCCTGGGGGGCAGATGACCGAGGTCAACAATCTCCCGTGGACCAATCAGAAAAATCTGAGGTCAAAAAGATTTGTAAAATAATTTAAAAATTGAAAATGATTTTATTTTAAAATATTTTCAACATGGAAATTGTTCCTTATTTTCCAAACTATTTTCTAGTAGTTTTTATTTATTTTTTTGAAAATAAATTAAGGTATATACATTATATTATATTATGTGCATATATAAAATATTTATTTTTTTATTTTAATTTTTAATTTGTTTATTTTTATATAAATACCCCAATTTTATATTTTATTTATTTACAACATAAAATTTGGAATATAAAATAATTTTTATTTTATTTTATGAGTTATTTACAAGTATTAAATAAATAGGAATAGATACATATATACATGGTATATACAAGGTGGAGAGAGAAAAATTATTTTGTTTTTATTTTAATTTTGTCTTTCTCATTTTATTTTATTTTTAGAAATATATACAAAGTAATAAAAACACATTTTTATTTTTATTTTTGTGAAAATAAAATATATACAAATAAGAAGGAAGAAACACAAGGTGAAGTGACCCTATCTCTCTCTACTTATTTTATTTGGCGATCGGGCCCATATTAAGCTCTCTCTTGGGTTCAGGTCACTCAATATTTATTCTAAACATTTCTTTCTTTTTATTTATTATTTATTCTTTTATTTTTGCACAAATACATGCTAATTATTGATATTTAACAAATGCATGCTTATTGATAACTTATTTTATTTACAATTATATACATGGTGTTTTGTCAAAATATCTAGCTAAAATAAAAGAATAAGAGTGATGCCTGCGCGCCGCCCTTTCCCCCGTGTAGGAACAGCCCTCCACTGCCATCTCCACCGCAGCCCGCGCCTCCTGTACACGTCCCACGCCTAGGCCGCGCCCCCTCCAGCACCCTCGCGCGAGGTGCGACGTCGTCCGCGCTCCGTCGTCCTTGCCAAGCCTCCCTCATGTGACCTCTGATTTGAGAAAGAAGAAAGAGTGGGGCGTCGGCCCCCTGGTTGGTTTGAGAAGAAACGATTCACAAGAGGAACCCTAGGGACAAAAAAATTGGAAAAATGGCAAAGTGTTCCCTGGAAGTTTCTACAATTGCGAAAAGGCCCCTGCACCAGAAGGTCATGTGCTTAGCACACGTTTAGTGGGTAAATTGTAAGTTTTTCCTCTTATTATATCTCTGTTATTTATTTCATGCAAAAACTTCCAATAATTGCAATTTGGACGTTGCATTTCAGACTTGAACTTTGCATTCTCTTTTTGATGAAATAATTATTTTTGTGATTCCAAAAATTCTGAGAAAATTCAGTTCGCTCCTGCTATGCGTATGAATGTTGACTAAATTTTTCATACCATTTTACTGTCATTTGATATATGTAAAAAATCAAAAACAATAACTTTTTGTCTACCCAAAATTTGAAAATTCATAAAAATTCGAAAATCTGCTTAAAAATTTCAAAAAAATTAATGTAGTTGCATTTTGATGTCTTTTAATTTCTGACCAATTCTTTATCATTAACTCTTTATAAAAATTAAAAAAATGTGAAAAAATAAAAATCTTAAAAAATTTGTAAAAAATCTAGAAAAAAATCCAAAAATTGTGATTTCAGTTTCTGATTGTAGATATTGTTTTGTAGTTTAACATAAAAATAATTTTCAAGATATTTTCTTTTTAATTTTCTGAACATTTGTTATCATTTTGAAAAATACAAAAAGAGTGTGTGGTGTGTGTGTGTGTGTTTTAATTTTTTTGTGCTTGTTTTAAAATAAAAAAATAAAAAATTTAAAAACTACTAAAAAATTACCTTGGGAATCTGATTACTTAGTTTTTTAAATCGTGCTCCTTGTGTTCGACCCTGATCGCTATACCAGGTAAAAAGAATGGAGAAAACCGCTTACATTCATTTTCATTGATTCAATTGTCTTTCAAGTGATTTAAATATATTTTTCTCGATTGACCGCGCTTGGTGATTTGGGTCACAGCGATCGTTGTTTATTTACACACTTAACCCGAGTTGTCAGGCGTGTCATCACCTTACAACACCATACGCACTAGAGAGGAATGAATACTGCTTCGTTTATTCCTGTCAGTTGTCGCACGTCTACAACTTGCTTTGCACTGTATTTAGGGGCTCTTCTAGCCAAGACAATAGTCTAGTATAAATAATCCAGCTTTGCCTCTCCACTTTATTTCATGACAGTATAGATTTTTTCTTTAATAAATGAAAGGGTAAAGGAGAGAGCTTCCTTTAAGACAAGGACTAACTCTTGACGTAAACAACCTAGTTGATTGTATTCTGACATGCGGAGCATTATATAGTGACCTGGCAGACATCCAATGTCAATAAAGAGGAGCGTTGAGGAAACTTCCCCATTCCAGCCAACCTCACCCCCGAAGTTAACCGGTTAAGCTAACTCGGAACTAACAATCGAGGAAGGTTGCTGTCGATCCTTCTTGGGCGCCAAGTAGCTCATGATTTACTGTAATTATATATCATTCACATTTATCACACTTATATATCAGGGGGCTATGTTGAGACGCTTCGGGAGAGGATCTAATGTATCCTCAAAAGGCGAGAACACATTAACTATGGGGATCACTCATGAGAAGCGAATCAGAAAATAATTAACCCACAATATAAATAAAGAATGGCAAAATAAAAATATGGAGCTAAAATTTATTATAACTCTACAATGGATGCGTATAGGTGTAAGTATTGTAGAAGTCGAAAACAGGGAGCACGCAAGATATATAAGGCCGTGAAATCCAAAAATGTTCCTTTCTCCTCATTGTATTTTATTTTTGTGGGCTTTAATTATATGATTTTTATGGATTTTTATTGTATATATAATTTTGTTTTTTTATTTTATAATTTTAAATTTCTTTTTATATTTTTTATTTATAATTTCCTTTTTAATATATGTAATATGTATATATAAGATATATGGATAATATGCATTATATAATAGATATATATAATATAAATATATACAATATAGAAAAACATCAAAAATAACTTTAAGAATGGTCTTATTTATTGTTTAAGGGTTTTTTAAATAATAGGGTTGTTTTTAGTAGTAGTAGTAGTAGTAGTAGTAGTAGTAGTAGTAGTAGTACCAATAGTATAAGTAAATATAGCTCTATATATATAATATCAGCTAGTATATATAAATACAGTGGCAAATACTCAAAATGGATGAAATAAAATATTTTTGTATTTTTTACATATTTCTCTATTTTTGTTAATTGTCTTATAAATTTTATTAATTTTTCATTTTTATTTAGATAAAAATGTCAAATAGTGACTTATATTAATGAGCCGAATTGTTTTAGAATTTAAAAATATATAAAAGTCCTAAAATTTCCCAAAACTATTTCTAAAATATAATATATATATATAACAAAATTTACTTGTATAGTATCCCTCACTATTAAACATTAATGTATATTATCAAATAAAAAAATTTAGTCATTTTAATAATTAATAGTAGTCTTCAAATTTAAATTAATGTATTAAGAATCGTATGTTCATTTTAAATTTTAAAAACTACTTTATTAATTTCAATATTTACTTAAATAAGAGTAATGAATAATTTCAATGTATTTTAATATCTAATTATTGTAGTATAATTGTGGTTTTTTGAATTAATTATTAGTATTATATTTGGATTTTACATTAATATGTCATTATTTTTAATAGTTTTTATATCCATATTTAGATTTTAATAGTGGTAGTGTAAAACTTTGTATTGGGAGAATATTTGTAAATTCAATTAAATTTTAGTAATTACTTTTTTTACTTATGTATTCTTTTTTATATATTTTCAAATCTTAAGTGTTAATATCTTAACAACCCACAAATTCATATAACATCTCTCATATATATTCACTCTACAACATACCCACGTATATACTCCCCTCTCGATATCAATTCAACCAAAAAAATCACATTCTCATGCTAAAAGAAACCCGATTAGAAAGTATCTCCTAAGCTATACCCCAAGTTAATAATACATAATAAAGCACAATCATGACATGGCAGTACTATCTCCTAGGTTTATTCATTCTTAACAAGGTATTCCAACGATCACTAAAAGAAGACTTCTATTTAATTTTTCAACATCCTATACAACTCTAAACATGATACTGGTTGTGACATTTCATCGTACACCTTCCCGCATGAACAATTTCATCTATTTTATACTACAACCACCAATCCAATAACAAATACATATTAATCTTCTACCAATGAAACACATATATACAATAATTTTATGCACTAAAAAAATAAATAAACATGACTATTTTATAAAAAATCACGAATACCTAAAACATGAGTACACAACAAAATATACACAAAATAATAAAAATGAAGAGCGATGATATACGAAAATATCTCAAGGAAGGTGTGTGTTTGTGATCAAAGGAGGCAAAAGTTGGTCGTCAGAGGGAGTGCGCACGGATGAGAAATCATCAGAGGGAGGGTTTTGGGGGCACCAACTCAAAACGAATGAGAAGGAAATGCCTTGGAGCCTTCTATTTGTAATCATGGTGTGTTCGACCCCGGTACACGCTAGTGTGCTCGTCCGTCAAAATTGTCGCGCCACATGTAGTTGTGTCGAAATTCAATTGAGCGAGCACACTTGGGTGAGCACATGTTGTTGGCCATGTGCTCATCCATGTTTAGGCAAGCACATATGTTCACCTATCCCTCGACATATCGTGCTCGCCATATCAGCTTTTTCTTGTAGTGTTATTTACTTCTGACTCCTTATTAATGCATTATGAATGAAAAAAATGGATATTTTTTACACATGCATGAATGTTAATAATGCAATACTAATGATTAAATATAATTAATCACTTGAGAACGGAGCTATATTTTCAGCTTTTAAAGTAGTGAATAACATATTAATCGGTCATAGCGATGTTTTTTTTCCAAAATCCATCAATAAGGCCAATATTGCTCATTGTGAATTTTTTCTCTCGAAATTAGCGATGAATATAATAGTCATCGCTATATCGCTAGTGACAGTTCATATGGTGATGCTTACCCATTTCTACTTTTCAAAAATTTTAACTAATTGTAGCTAAATTTAAATTGATGTAATAATGGTTGCGGGAGTTAACCAGAAAATATTATTCATTGAATATTCATAATTATAGAAGATATGACAATGAATGTTAAATATTATTCGTTATTTAAGTCAATTTTATTGTATATTGTAGTGATATTTCATTTAATAATATCCTTGGCATAACTTCCATTGGGTCAAATCTTGATTAATAAAGTTAGTTTCCGCTTAAATTGAGTCCGCTCTTGATCACGCCAGATGTTGTTATATCCTCCAAAAATATCTTCACTAATTTGTGATTATAAATTGTTTCAAGATTGACCAATATACGTCAACCGTTACCTTATATATACATTCGTAACAACAGTAGCATTATATATACAACATTAAAAAAGAAGTCATTCAAATCCTACATCGGTCTCCTGTTAATTAGCATCTTCTCTCAATATAACACTGTAAGTCATCTCTCTGTGTAAGCTAGAAACATTTCAAGCCTTTAATTACAACAAGTCCATAAGTAAGATTCCTCCTCATTCTGTATTGATCTTTATTTAATTCCAAGTAACAGTACTAGTCTTCCCGAACCTCAACATCATGATCTACATGGCAACGCAATCTCTTTGGATATATGAGGCAAAAAAGTTTCTTGGTAGAAATATCAACATGGAAAGAAGCGTCATGGCCGGACCCCAAAGGACTGAGAAGCCGAAACCATCGTCGTCCTCCAAGAATTCCCACTGCAGCAACACCAAGAGCTCAACTGCGCGCCCACAGGCACCCACTCCCCTCCACTACCTTGTTTCACACTTCCATGCCATTCCCTTCCACCTTATATAAGAAGGGCCTACCTCTACCTGCTCTTCCATCACCTCTCTTTGATCTATCCAGGATCCACCCACTCATTTTGAGGAGACATAGGTCAACAGCCAATACTGTATCATCATCGTTTAGAAATCCTCCTTTCTAGCTAAGAGGTTTGTCGCTGTTAAAATCGTCAATCTTCTCGTTACATACTTTATCGTTCTTCAAATCGTAACGGAAATAAACAGGTCACACCGCGAGACGTGCGAAATGGATGCCCGTCACTGTTCTTCTCCGAAGGGAGCAGCAACAGCCCTCGAGGGTTCGAGGGGCTGCATGGGGGAGGCATCCGACTGGCTGGGGCTCGGCCTCGGAGGCAGCCGGAGCTTAACCCACGGAAATAGGGGAGGGGAGCCCGCAGACCTGTCGGGGTCGGTAGAAGGCGCCGGAGAGGAGGAGTGCACGTACGTGACGTCTGTCTCCTCCCACGAGGCGTCCGTTGATAAGGGAAAGGAAAAGGCCAAGGTACGCAGTGAACGCATCTCGGATCCTCTTCTTTGTATTGTATCGAGGAACGGTCAAAGTCGGGTCCCCTCTTTGAAACCCGAATAAACGATCCGAACCCGCTCGTCACCCCTAATTTCCTTTTATATTATTATCATTATTTTATGTTGAATGTATACGTTTCTAGATTCCTCTGTTTCTTCACAAATATTAAAATATTCCTCGTTTTGTGAACGTATCCTGTTCTGTGTGAGGATAAACTTTGCCATGCTCAAATATGTATTTACGTCGGATCTGCTGTTCTTTTTGTATGAGTAGAGGTGTTTGCTGACGTACGTATGCATGTGAACGGCAGAGGAGCAGTCTTAGAGGAGAGGAGGAGGAGGAGGAGGAGGAAGAGGACGGGAACGATGTCGGCAACGTGTCGTCGAAGAGGAGGAGAGTTGCTACAGCTCACAACCTTTCAGAAAGAGTAAGTGGAGCTCCTCCTCCTCTGTTTATGCTTACTATGATTAACAACAGCCATCTAATATAACTGGATTTCGAGACGCCTTCACGTTGTATTTATTACCTTCTCTGAAACACTATGCGGAGATGGTCTATTGCACTATTAAAAAGGTATTATTTAGCAAGAAAATTGTTTCACGCAGGAGGAGCAAATCCTCTGTTATAACAAAAACAACCTTTTTTGCAAATTTCTTTTCAGAAATCCAACCGCATGGATCTGATCTATGATTATGTATGTACATATCCACCAAATTTCACCCAAATCCGATAATTATAGCCACTTGCTATTAACGGTCAATCATTTAAGAAACTTAAAACTCATTTGAAAAAAGAAGCAGACCATTGACCGTTGAATCCCATCAAAAAGAAGCAATTTTATCCTTGGGGAACATCTAATGAATAAATTCACGCAATCATGCAGAGAAGAAGAAATAAGTTCAACCAAAAGATCCAGACACTCCAAAGGCTGGTGCCCAACTCCACAAAGGCACGTACTATATTTCAATAACACGAACTCTACTCACTGCACTGCATACTTTCGTATTCGTATTTCGTAATTGTACGTACGTAATGCCGATCTAACAAGTAGTACTGATGCAGACTGACAAGGCATCGATACTGGACGAGGCGATCGACCACCTGAGGAGGTTACAGTCCCACATCAAGATGACGGGATCGGCGAGCATCACCCCCTTCCAGATGACCATCCCCCACCACCTCCAGCTTCCCATGATGGCGCCCATTTCACAACTAAGCTCCTCCTGCCATTCCCAGCCCTCTCCGCTGCACTACTCCACTTTCCTCCCTTTCCCCGGCAGTTGTGCCATTGTTGCTGACCCTTCTCCTGTCCTCATGGCTTGCCAACCACAGGTATGCTATACAGCGTTTGAGTACTCTGTTCATGCCTCTATATGTTTCTGATTATTTATGCATTTTTTTCTGCGTACCATGCAGGGTGCCATGAACATAAATGCATTTAACAGAATAAGCCCCTGGCAGCGGCTTTCAGCCCCGTGCTTCGATTCCGTCCTCATCTCCAGTTATCCACTCGCTTCTGATGAGACCAGTGAAAGGAGTTCTCGCGGATCCCCGGCCTCTAAAGGCCGCTAACTTCATGTTCCGTGCATGCATGCAGGAACTAGAGATGGTTCATATCTCGACCCCTTATAGCATGGGGTGGATTCGATCCACCGAATCCTGATCTCGGTGCCCAGTGTTTTTAACAATTTTACCTCTGACTTTGGTTTGAGGTTTTGCGATCCACAAATCCCACCTGGACGTCGTGTAAACAGGCAAGTTAGAGACGGAGAACATGAGATCTCCTGAAAGCACATTGATCGGCGAAGCTGGAGGCTTTCTCCAGGTCCACATTCAAAGGTGTTATGTTTTTTGGGGAGAAAAAAGGGTGGACTCCCAATCTGGGAACCACCACGAAAAAGGTGTTATATGCTGCCTGTGTCCAGAAGGATTCAGTGTATGTCGATTTTGATATGGAGCATCTATGCACCTACTGTTAAGATTACATGTCATGATATTTTTCTTTCAAAACTTATAAAAGGAATGTTTCTTGATGACTTAGATTAATGTGCAATTAAAGCTATCATGGATGGTTGCACAAGACTTGTGTAGCTGTATTCCAAGGATAACCTGTTGAAAAAATGCATCGATGACCCAAGAACATAGCAACTTATGTCCACTCGATCTAAAGAAGTGAAGAATGTCTGCCACTATATAAATATGTTAGTTGAAAACACTAAGCACTCGGATTTATGATAAAGAAAGCAAGGGTTAATGTCCGTGGGTTGTGGGAGAGCAAAGAAAAGTGCTAAGCGAAGAGGATGTGGGAGTGATAATTAGAGCGGAGAAGTTGACAAGAGGATAGAGCTAAGTCCAAGGTAGGCAAGGACAAAGATAGGTAGGCATTTGGACTTTCGAGTTGGGTAATGCATTTCTCATCAAATTATCGTGAACAGTGTAGATGGGAGGATTATGATTAAGACAACATTTATCTTTTGAGTTGATGGTCTCAGTGTCAATCAACAACAACAACCACAACAACAACAAAGCCTTTTCCCACAATTAAGTAGGGTCGGCTACATGGATTCTTCGCCTCCATTCAGATCTATCTTGGGTCAATTCCGGGCTTATATCCACAAAACTAAGATTCCTTCGTATGGTCTCTTTTCAACACTTCTTGGGCTATCCTCGCTCTCTCTTAGCCGGCTCAACATCCCAACACTCGCATCTCCTAATTGGTGCATCAATTGATCTTCTTTGCAAATGTCCAAACCATCTTAAGCGGTTTTCTCACATCTTATCCTCGATCGGAGCTACACCAACTTTCTTTCTGATTGCATCATTCCGAATCTGATCTTTACGTGCGTGTGTGTGTGTGTGTCCACACATCCACCTTAGCATTTTCATTTCTGCTACATTCATTTTCTGCACATGTCTATAGTTCACAGGCCAACATTCAGATCCATAAAGCATAGCAGGTCTCACGGCTGCTTTGTAAAACTTTCCTTTAATTTTTAATGGAATTTTCTTATCAAAAGAACAACAGAGGCTCCTCTCCACTTTAACAAGCCTGCATTTATTCTATTAGTAACATCTCCATCAATTTCTCCATCATGTTGCAGAATAAATCCCAGATATCTAAAGGAATCTCTCTTCTGAATCTTATTGTCACCAATCTTCACCTCGATTCCTTCACCATTGCTTCCATCAAAGGTGCCCTCCATATATTCTTTCTTATCCCTACTTATACGAAATCCTTTAGTCTCCAACTCATGTCTCCATACCTCGAGCTTCTCATTTGCTCCATCTTTAGTCTCGTCAATTAACACAATATCATCAACAAATAGCATACACCAAGGTAACTCATCCTGAATGTGACTTGTCAACTCGTCCATAATCAAAGTAAAAAGAAATGGACTCAAAGCAAAACCTTGATGTAAACCAATGTTGATGTCAAAATATCCAGTCTTCCCAGACGGGGTCCTTACAAGATAAAGACCTATCATACATGTCCTTTATGAGGTTAATGTATAGGATATGTACTTGTCTCTTCTCCAATACTCTATACAATATCTCCCGTGGGACAGAATCATAAGCCTTTTCCAAATCAATAAAGATCATATGGAGATTCTTCCTTTTAGCTCTATAATTCTCCATTGTTCTCCTCAACAAACGAATGGCTTCAATCATTGAGCGACTTGGAATGAATCCGAATTGGTTTTCTTTTACGTTGGAAACTTGCGTCAACCTTCTTTCGATTACACGTTCCCAAGTTTTCATAGTTTGACTCATCAGCTTGATACCTCTATAATTTGAACAATTTTGAATGTCTCCTTTATTCTTATAAAGAGGCACCACGATACTCCTCCTCCAATCTTCAAGCATTTTCTTGCTTCGCCAAATAACATTGAATAGATTCATAAGGCAAGTCAAACCACGCTCACCTAAAACTCTCCATACTTCTACAGGGATGTCATCCGGTCCTACACCTTTCCCGGGTCTCATAACCTTCAAAGCCTCCTCTACTTCATTTCTTTGTATCCGTCTATAGCTTGCACGATTCAAGTAACTTTCACTACAAGCTAGATCACCCAAAGTGATCTCTCTATTTCCTTCGTCAATGAAAAGTTTATAGAAGTACTGCTCCCATCTAGTCTTTATATCCTTCTGAGTAACAAGCACATGACCTTCCTCGTCCTTAATACATCTCACTTGAGAAAGGTCTTTGGTCTTTCTTTCTCTTGTGTCAATAAAAAGAAAAAAATTGAGGATACTTCCACCACAACAAATGGGCTTATAGTGACACTATATATATATATATATAGAGAGAGAGAGAGAAGGGCTCCCTAGGTGCAGCTAACTTACATGCTCCCATCCCTTTTCTCCTATAATTTTTTTATTTTTTTGAAATGAAACCTATTAGAATTTAGATCACAATATGTTGTCAAGGTGTCATTAAAAATTCGACTCGGTTCGAGACTTCTATCTCCTCCACAAGACTGTCAAATTTTAAAGGTTTCAGAATTACTGAAATTGACCCCCCTTCAGATGGAGGGCATAGGAGTCTCTGTATCTAACAAAATTGGAATGACGTGTTAGGGGTTATAGTGATGAATATATATATATACATATATTCATTTTACAAAACATAAAAAAATGGGGAAAATGGGGATCCATATATATATCACTATATCGTCCATTGTTAAATATATAGGAAGGGGTACTCTGCAATAGATTTCCAAGACTCTTTACTTTGGCGGCAAGCAGTGGGGATGAACTCGACGGATGATTGTTCTCTGCCATTTGCAGTTCTTTGGGCCATCTGGGGAGGAAGAAATGATTTAATTTTTAAAAATCAGAGATTTAACTCAGAAAATGTAATCGTTTCCTGTCTTTCCCTTTATCGTTTCTGGTCCACAAGGTAATGTATATCTCTATCTTTTTATGAAATGAAGAGTTTTTTGCGGTGAGTCGTAACTCGGGATTTCACCCTCTTTCTTCTCAAAAAAAAATATATAAGGAATTTTTATCCCACAAACCCTATAAACTTTGTAAATTACCTTCTCAACATTTGAAACAACTTAACTACCCGTCGACCACATAAACTTGTTAATTCTTACCCGTTGAACCCTACAGTTAATCTATTTGAAATTTGTGGGGGTTCTTGGGGTAATTTATGGGATCGATGTGGTAATTACATTGTGCAACAATCGTAAATGTAATTTAACAAGTTTTTAATATTAGTGGGGTAAAAATCCCAATATATAATGACGATATTGCTTGTTGCAAAACTATTTTTTTATACTTGAAATTACACTACAAAAAAGTATAGAAAAACAATGGTCGAATTCCATCCCCTTTGATTGGGCGACCGTCCCCTATAATCATAAGAGGCGGTTGCATGTCCGTCGCTACAAATCATGTCCCATTTGCCATACGGGACGATGTGTACCAATGCCCCCTGTGATTACGCTTAGGGGACGGTTGCGACTGTCCCATATGATTACTACTTAGGAGACACTCGTGACTGTCTCGTCGATTAGAGTCTTAGGCAACGGTCCTTTTTGTCTATCCAACAAAAACTTGTCATATCGCGACCGTCCCCTTTGATTTTCTGCTACAAAGAGAGGTTCCCACTGAAATGACCTTTATTCAACCTTGCATACCACAATAATATAAATCATTTAGTACATGCATCAATATCTACTTTGCATCATAAAGAGAAGGATCAGGAAAAAATAAACACATTTACTCACATACTATATTAAAAGAAATAATTTGAAATGAGTAATGTTGAGAAATTCAAATTAAATTACTCTACATTAACGTGTTCAAACGATTTAAGCAAGAAACTAAACTACTCTGTGATATATTGTCCAAACTAACTATACAATATACTAACCTATTTTACTAAGGGATATTTACACCCATAACCCTGAGTAACTTCATAATTACCCCAGAAACCCTGCGTAATAGCGAATTACATCCAGAACCCCGAATAATGTCTAACCTTTACATGGCATAACCCTGTGTCAACGTCCGTCTTATTTCTCCGTTTACTTTAACGGAAAAGGTCAATTTTGCCCTTTCAAACCCATCATATTTACAACATGATGCCATTCTTGAAACAAAGTAACCCCCACACCCAGTCACCGAGGACCCCCGCACATCGCCGAGGACCCCCGCGCTCAGCTCCTGGTCCTCGTCGAAGCACCGCATCCAAGCCCTCCCCCTCTTCGTGTCCTGCTCCGAGCCCCGCCGCCAAGGAGACCCCCCGCCCAGCTCGCCGCCCCCCTCCTCCCGCTGAGACCCCCTCCCTGCCGAGCCCCCGCCCAGCTCGTCGCCCCCCTCCCCCCGCTCGAGATCCCCTACCGGCCGAGTCCCCGCCCAGCTCGCCGCCCCCCTCCTCCCGCTGAGACCCCCTCCCTGCCGAGCCCCCGCCCAGCTCGTCGCCTCCCTCCTCCCACTCGAGACCCACTCCCTGCCGAGCCCCCACCCAGCTCGTCGCCTCCCTCCCCCCGCTCGAGACCCCCTCCCTGCCGAGCCCCCGCCTAGCTCGTCGCCCCCCTCCCCCCACTCGAGATCCCCTCCCTGCCGAGCCCCCGCCCAGCTCGTCGCCCCCTCTCCCCGCTCGAGATCCCCTACCGGCCGAGCCCCCGCCCAGCTCGCCGCCCCCCTCCTCCCGCTGAGACCCCCTCCCTGCCGAGCCCCGCCCAGCTCGTCGGCCCCCTCCCCCCGCTCGAGACCCCCTCCCTACCGACCCTCCGCCCAGCTCCTCGCCTCCCTCCCTCTGCTCGAGACCCCCTCCCTGTCGACCCCCCTGCCCAGCTCCTCACCTCCCTCCATGCCGCCCCTTCTCGATCCCCCCCTCCCGCGCGCCCAGTTCATGCGAGCCCTCGCTTCTTCGCGTCCAGCTCCTCGCCCCCATCCCCATCGAGTTTCTCTCCTGGAAGCCCCTCCTGCTCGCGCCTAGCTCCAACCGTATGCGAGCCCTCCTCCTCGCATCCAGTTCCTGCCCCGAGCTCGGCCGCAAGGAGACCCCCCGCCCAGCTCCTCTCCCTCCCCCGCACCCAGCTCATGCAAACCCTCTTCCTCCTCGCTCGCGCCCAGTGCCTGCCCCGAGCCCCCCCCCCCCCCCCCACCGAGTTTCTGCTGTCCCCCCTTCCCCGGGGAGGCTCATGCCCAGCTGCTCGACGGAAGTCCCCTCGGCGAAGGCTCCCTGGTCCTCGAGACCTACCGTTGAGGATTCTCGCCCCCAGCTCCTGCTCGACATCTTCTTTCTTTTTTTCATTAATGCCCGCTATTAGATCACTTAGTGGTTAGATTAACTCTTCCATCTGGTTGAGTTAACGGACTAAATTAACGGAAGGTTGTGGGTGTAAGACGGAGATATTATTCAGGGTTCTGGATATAATTCGTGATTATAGAAGGTGTCTTGGGTAATTATGAAGTTACTCAGGGTTATGGGTGTAAATATCCCTTTTACTAATTAATACAATAAAACTAAACATAAGATAAATTATTATCAGTTGTCGTCATCCTCATCCTTGCCCTCAACCTCATCATTGTCTTCATCTATAGCTTCTTTTATCACTATCGCCTAGCCTGGAGACTTGTTACTTGGTTGTGTCGGTTGGCTAGTCGAAGCTCCAGCTTGTTGTGCATGTATAAACGCATTAGAAATTGTTAGTTGTTGGCGCATATCTTGAATTTTAACTTTCATGCTCTTCATGTGACTCTCTAACTCCCTCTCCCCTTGTATCTTGTGAGAGGAAGACAAGCTACTCCCTACTTCATACAATTCCGAAGGGTAGAACCACGACCACCACAATCTCTGACCCAATCGTCTAGAGGAATGTCATATCAGAGTAAGGGGTGGCTGACTCGTACATGTGCTATCTAGAGAGCTAATGGTCATGAGTCTAATTATCTCCTCCTAAAATATTCTTCAAGTTAAACTTTGTAAACTCTTTAAATTGCTATAACAAATGCAAAATTATTATTAAATTCTTACATGAATTTGATCATAAGCAAGATCTACTAAGTGGATTTCCCTGCCTACATCTCGACTTTTGGATTTTTCAAAAACTTCCATCCGATTAGGCACACGATGTTTCTCCAATGCTTAATAAGAAATAATTAAGTCTTATGATATGCTTTAAAGATACAATAATAGATGAATTTAAAATATAATGTATATACTAAACTACTTATAAAGTCATCCTTAAGTTGATTTATATTCTTTCTACCCATTCTATGGGTAGACTTAAAATCTTTCTTTTAATTTTTGGCATCATGCTTTTAGATACCGTATAAGATGTAAATAAATTAAATAATATACTCCCAATATTTCTTAAATAAGCACATAAAATACCATATATTATTCCCCAACCAGATGCATATCAATGCCCTCCAGCGTTCAGCAGACACATTAAGAGGATAATTTGCTAAAAGTACCTCTAATGGAAGCTTTAGATCGAGAAGTACTAAAAATATTTGAACAAGTTACTTACATCTCCAAAATGATGAAAAAATATGAAATTACTTACTCAAGACTTCAGACGCCCCTGATGTTTGCACAATAATTATGTGACGTGTCATACAATCAGAGCATCCATAACCAGGTCATGATCCCGTGAATAACTAGCTTGAAAAAAAATGGATATAAGAAGTAATAGTATTAAGTACATATTTACAACAAGTCTACAATTTTAATATGTTAATAGTGTTAATTACTTTAAAATAATGAAGTATGGCATCTTTGATTGGATGCTCAACTAGACATCAACCTGTCATGTGTATGGGAACCTGCGCTCTGAACATATGACCTAGATAACTCTGAAACAGAATCGAATTCTCTCGTAATGCATCACCTCCAACAATCCTCACCTGAAGGGTCTCACTAGGATGCAGACGGTCCAAGACACCGCATTGTGATGGGCTTCTACGTCTAGTAGATCCCTCGACCCTGCAGGATCGAAGGAGTCACTACAAGCATGGAATGCATGCGGTGAGTCCTTGATGCATTGATGAATACCCATTCATCACTCTTTATTCTTATATTTTAGCTACAAAAACCTCTGCAAATACATGTAAATATGTGTAAATACAAATAATTACCAAAAGCATGCATTGTGTAAAAACCTGTAATTAGCATGTTTTTGTGCAAAAATAAAAGAATAAAGAGTAAAAAGAAAAAGAGGAAAATATTTAGAATAAATATTGAGCAACCTAACCCAAGGGAGGGCTCAGCATGGGCCTGACCGCATAAAAGCCAAAGTAGAGGGAGATAAGAGCTCAGGTGTAAATATTTGTGTAAATACATAAAACTTTATTTTCCTCACCCAAAAATATGCTTGTAAATATTTTTACATATTTATAAAAGATAAAAACAAAATAAAAAGTTAAAAATCAAAACAAAACAAAAATAGAAAAAAATTACAAATACAAAAACACCTTGTACATATGCCATGTATATAGATGTACATATCTATTTATTTTACCAATGTATATAAATAATAAAAATAAAATAAAAATACCTTTTTATTCCTTATTTTATTCTATAAATAAATAAAATATAAAATAAGGATAAAATTGTATAAAAATAATAATTAAAAATCAAAAATCAAAACCCTACCTATTGTCTATATACCTATATCTAACCCTACTATGTACATACCTTATTTTTATTTCCAAAAATTAATTAAAAATCACAAAAAATAGAAAAAAAATAAAATAAAAATATTTCATGTTTTAAGTTTTTGATAATTCGAGCATTTTCCACCTCAAAATAAATAAACAAATTTGGCAGCTCCTGATTGGTCCACGGGGGTTTGTTGACCCCGGTCAACTTTCCCCCGCGGACCCTTTTCCCTTCGGATCTGGTGGATGACCCGACTTCTCCATTCATTTCCCGCTCGACCCGATTCCCAATCACCCAAACCCCGGCTCCGTTTGATACCTCCCACATCCGACACCCTCGCCGGGCATCACTCTCGGGATCCGTGCGCCTCCACGCCCTACCCGCGCTCGTCATTCTCGGACTCTCCAGCATATAAAGCTTCAGCTCCGCCTCCTCATTTCTCATCTTTGGCTAATCCGCTCCACCCCCAGTGACCTCCAGTGCTCGAGCGTGAGTGACAGCTCGCTCCAGGCGCTGTCGCAGCGAGGAGAGGGGCCGGATACCACTGATCCGGCGAGTCAGCACCGCCGTGCTCCGCCCAGAGCAGGAGCTCGAGCCTCGGGCTGAGACGACCCTTGAGGCCACGACCGGGAGCTTCACCAGCTCCAGCACAGTCCATTCGACCACCCAGTGACCTCCAGTGCTCGAGCGTGAGTGACAGCTCGCTCCAGGCGCTGTCGCAGCGAGGATAGGGGCCGGATACCACTGATCCGGCGAGTCAGCACCACCGTGCTCCGCCCAGAGCAGGAGCTCGAGCCTCGGGAGGAGACGACCCTTGAGGCCACGACCGGGAGCTTCACCAGCTCCAGCACAGTCCATTCGACCACCCAGGTAACTCCTTAGGCTACCCATTTCCCTTAATTTCCAGTTTCGCCCAATTCGCGCCACCGTCGATTTTCGCTGATTCCGACCACCTCACACCTCCATTCGATCATCGGAATCCATCGTCACCTCCGCCTTCCTCCCGCGCACGTTCTCCGCACCTCCGTTCAACCCAGCTCGCACAGGAGCTGGGAACCGAGCTCCTCCGTCCACCCCCTTCGCCGGAGCTCGCCGTTTCGACGCACCAGCCACCCCCACTTCGCCTAACCGGGTCGAGGCAATTTGCCCTCGACCCGCGAGTCTTCTGGTGCTCTTTTCAGGTCGAAACGAGGGCTGTCTGAGGCCCTTCTCCACTCAGCCAGGAGACCCAGCTCCGCCGACGCCGTCCGAGCTCCCTGGAGCTTGGCTCGATCATCGGAGCCTTCCGGCAGACGCGGGAGCCTTCCGCGATTCTTCTCCGACCTTCAGGAGGCTCCCCGGAGGACCCTAGCGCACGCACGAGCCCGGCGAAGCTCGCCGGGGACCTGTTCTTCAAGGATCCTCCATCGCCGTCGATTTCCCTCTCTCGCTCCAGTCTTAATCTGGGCCGTCCATCCTTGGAGCCACCAGCACCGCTCGATCTGAGGAGAGCCGATCCGGAGCGCCCACTACCAGCCGCCGTCCGATCTACACGTGGCGCGCATCCATCCATTCGCTTAATAAAGGGTAATTTACCCTTAGGCCCCTGTCTTTATTTTATTACGTTTCAGTCCTGTAAATATTTTGCGTCTTTTATTTACGTTGGGATATTTGCACATTGGACCTCGTACTTCTTAGTATTTGCGTTTATGCCCCTGTTTGTGTGAGCCACGTGCTTCGTCACGTGTATATTTGGTGTAATTGCAACTTTAGCCCCTGTAGTTCTGGATGTTTGTTATTGAATGAAAACTTTTTGGTAATTGCATATATGCCCCTGTGAGTGTTTTATTTGCACATGTGCGTCTTTTAGTGGGATAATTGCAACACAGCCCCTGGACTTTTTGGTACGAGTTACCAAAAGGTCCTCGGACTTGTTTTTCTTACCAGAAGGTCCCTGAGTGCCTCAGGCACGCGCAGCGCGCGTGACTTGCTGGGAAAATTACACCTGGACCCCCAGAACTTTGGGTATTTGCACTTTGGTCCCTATGCACAGTGCCCTCTTGTCATTTTTTAATAAAATATAAAATCACCTCCAAATCCAACGAAAATTTGACACATGGCTCCTGCCATGGTGTAGGATTTTTGTAGATTTTTGAGGACATTTCTGATCTTGTTTGTTATTTTTAAAAATTCAAAAACATTTATTTTTGGCACTGTTTAACTTGAAAAATCAAAAAAAAACCTAAAAACTCCTTGAAAAATTCTATAAAAATTAAGTACTGTTTATTTCGTGTTCCTTGATTTTCTAGCCAATTTTGGCTATTTTTCATCATCAAAAACCCATAAAAACTTAAAAACTCTCAAAAACCCATAAAAATTCTAATAAATATATTAAAAATCCAAAAACAATAAATCGGGTACCTAAATTTTCCTTATTTCATCCATTTTATAGTAAAATTACCTCCAGGCCTTTTCGAGGTCCTTAGGTATTTTATCTAGAGACTTTGGGCTTGGCTGGACAGTACCTTGCATTTTCGCCATTGTTTGATTTTTAGAAAGTAAAATAAATATCAGAAAAATCCCAAAAATTCACCAAAAACATAAGAAAATATAAAAAACATAAAAATATTTTTGTTTGAATTTTTGCTTGATCTTTGATGCATTGAATAATTTGTCAAAGCTTGCTTGTAGTTGTTTTCCCTATTTTCTTTACATATTGAAAATCCAAAAAATAAAAAAAAAACAACAATTAAAAACCACTAAAAATGTTTTCCCTTTTTCTCTGATTTTTCGACTACTTCGTAGGCTTTTTAAGCCAATCCGTGCTCCTTGTGTTCGACCCTGGGTGTTATACCAGGTTAATATCATAGCAGGACCGCTTTGTTTTGATTTCACATATTTTTCGAGTGGTTCATTTTTCTTGATTGACTAGTCCGAGTGATTGAGGTCGCAACGACCTATTTTCTGTACCTTTACCTCTGTCGCTTGGACCCGTCATCAGAATGGCGCCGTTGCCGGGGAGCACGGCTTAGTAGTCGTTTTCTTTAGTTTCCGCGGCTTTTTGATTTTCGCGGCTTTTTGTATAGATTTTTGTATCTATATATTTTTCATATTTTCTGACAATAACATTGGATTGACCACTTGTCTCTGTTTCTTGCGAGGGCCCGAGGATCGAGGCGGCCGATTTCGAGAAGCCGACGCAACCACGAGACTCGGAGGCGGCTCCCTTCTGCACGGAGCCGCAGGAGAGAGCGAGAGAGAGAGTTGAGTGGGTGAGATTAGATTAGGATTTATTTGACTATTATTGTAATAATACAGGGACTCAGAGACTTGAACTTGGTTAACTTAGCGGGTCTGTTTCGCCGAGCACCGGTGTGCTCGGGGGACCCTTAGGAGTTTTTCGCGGTTTTTCGCGGTTTTCTTCTACTTTTTTTCTGCCTTTTCCGGTGTTTACGCGGTTTTGCTCGAGCCCCTAGACTTAGGAATTTCTGGTGCTTGTGACGTAATTAGTAGGATCCACACACCTAATTGATTATCTGTTCCCATAGAACGTTAATTGGACCTACTAATAATAAATAATAAAAAATAACTTAGTCGCTTTCCTGAGAGCCTACGCGCCGCGAGCCTGACCCGTCAAGCGCTACTACTGAACTCGACCTGTCGAGAAGAGGAGGGGTGGGTCTAGACCGGACTCTTTGGATCGAGGGTGAGTGACTAAGTTAGACGGTTCTGCGCTAGAAATTGCTCATCTAGGACTCGGTTTTTCCCGCTTGCATCATTTAGGTAGTTTATTTCCTGTCTTTAAATTCTGCGCGGATCACTTGCATGTAGAGTGCTGGAGACAAGGTACGCATTTCTATCTCAGCATGCATCATTGATTTCTCGCGCATCGGCTTTTTCGTCTTCTCCCCCTGTTTTCGGACTAAATAATCAGGAGAACCCGAAAAATTCGTTAGGCCTTTTGTCTGCTTTGAAAAATATTAAAAAGAAAAACAATAAAATCGGGACTGCTAATCATACTTGATCTTAAAAACCGCTCACCCTAAAAACTTTGTCTTGGGGAGAGCAACCCCCTCATTGTATTGTTTGGATGCGCGAGAGAGTGACCCGCACCCTAGGTAGAGCCTCCCGGTGCTAGACCCGACTGATTACCGACTTTTTCGTGCGGGCCAGTCGGTTGGGATAGCATCGGATATCCTAACAGGTCACGTAAGCGCTCTGATATTCTGTGTGTTCACCAAAATAAAATAGACAAGATAATTTGACCGAACTTTCACGGTCTTCAGCTCGCGTTGCGTTGGTGAACCGGGGGTTTGTTTTTTATCATAGTTGATTCCAGATCTCATCCGCACTACTCGCCAGATCAAGATGATGGGTAGACGGTCTCTTAGGCAGCCTCTGGCTGCACCGCTTTCGGGCACGTCTACCCGATCATCTAGGTTGGCCCGCGAGAGCCGAGACCAGCTCTCCGAGCCCGAGTACGATTCCGCCCTGTTCCCCCTCGACCCCCTTTCTTCTGGTACTGAGAGACATGAGCCCGAGGAGAGATTATCAGATTTGACAGCACCTGAGTTGGGCTCATTTGATTTTGCAGACGTCGCTATGGCCGCCAGATCAGACGATTACCCCGGAGGTCAACAGGGAGATCAGCATGTTGTATTTGACCAGGGGGCGATCAACTCCACCCTGATCGCATCACTCGAGACAGTTCAGCAGCAGTTACGCGATCAGGGGGCATTCATGATAGAGATGAGGAGAGAGTTGGAGAGGCTCAGAAGAGAGCGAGACCAGCAGAGCGAGCCCGAGGAGATACCTGATGCAGAGGCACGAGCCGCAGCGGCAGGTGCTGCGGCAGGAGGACCACCACGACCGATGCGGGAGTTGCACAACCCCGGATCGACTCTGATGCATCACTGGGTAGTAGTGCCAGCGATCGTGGGGGACTTCAAGTTCCCCCCGAACACCTTGCAGTTGCTGCCCCGTTTCCACGGACTTGCCACTGAGGAGCCCCACCTCCACCTCCAGGAGTTTCTGATGATCTGCAGCACTGTCCACGATCGCCACGTGGACCAGGACACGATACGGATGATAGCCTTCCCGTTTTCACTAGCAGATAGAGCAGCCAACTGGCTGAAGCATTTAGGGAAGTTTGTTTACACCTGGGAGCAGCTCCGCACCGAGTACTTGAACAAGTACTATCCACTCGGGCGGACGAATGCAGCGAGGGCCCTGATCAGCAACTTCTCCATGTTCCCCAACGAGCAGTTCCACGAGGCTTGGGAGAGGTTTCGAGAGCTCCTAGACAGATGCCCGCACCACGACATATCCAAGCCGAGCCTAGTTCAGAGCTTTTTCAGCGGGTTGACGCCAGAGCTTCAGGGTCTGGTGAACGCTTCTTGCGGCGGGTCCTACTTTGCCAAGGACCACGACCAGGTCTGGGCTATTTACGAGGAGATGTCCGAGAACTACATGGTGATGTCTCAGACCAGGTTGTATTCTCAGCGACCCCAGCCACAGCAGCCAGGACCCGTGCAGTACCAGCGGATAGCACGGGTAGATGCAGGTCCATCCAGTTCGTCCGCAGTCGCAGCAGCACAGGCAGAGTCATCCGCTGCGGACATGGGTATTATCAGCGAGAAGTTGGACCGCATGGAGCTGAAGCAGTGCCAGAGCATCACTCAGATGGAACAGATGGCACAGGTTCTGAGCGACATGAAGACCCAGCTCATGTGTCTTCAGGAGACACAGACGGCTTCACAGCCCCGTCTTCTGTCGCGAGGCGATACCGGCAGCAGCAACAGCTCGTCCCAGCGCTCCAGCTCCTCACAGCAGCCTAAACAGGTTCACCTTGTACAGGCGGAGCCGTACCAGCAGCCGCAGCCTACCTACCAGTCCCCACCATCTCCGGACACGCAGATGGTGGTCTACCAGCCGGATCAGCCTCTGGCAGTACTGCCGCCAGACCCCTTCGATGCAGAGCCGTTGATGGATGTCAACGGGATTTGGTACGACCGTCCCCAGCCTGGGATCCGACGAGACCATCCCGGATTCAGGTGGGGGAGTGGTGGTGCCCAACCCCAGCAGCAGCCGTCAGGACAGGGAGGGCAGTACTCCCAGCAGAGAGACCAGCACCAGTCGCAGCAGCACCCAGCACACCAGCACCAGCACCAGCCATCATCCTACGGTCCTCGTCCCTATCAGCAGCAGGGACAGTCGTGGAGACGTGAGCAGCAGGCTCACCTGATGCAGCAGCAGCACCCGTCCTCATACCCCTCCTACCAGCACTATCAGCAGCAGCTCCAGCAGCCTCACCCACAGAGAGGCTACCCGTCGGGCTCCCACGAGAGCCCCGCTTTGGATGACATCGCCCGCCTCCTCACGGACTAGCAGGCCACATTCAGACGGGAGATGGACGAGTTCCGCCAGGAGATGCGGGACCTGGTGAGAGGGAAGGCCGCCATACCAGCCCAGATCGAGCCGAATCCGAACAGCCTCAAGAGGAAGTCTGAGCAGGTAGTACATACTGAGTTTGCCACTCCTAGTGACCCATTTGATGATACATCTTCGGATCTATTTGATGCTGATTTTGTCACACTTAGGAGCGGTAGGACCCCAGCAGGCGGCGGCGCCTCATCTGAGCTTCACCATGAGGACACTCCAGAGGCGCCACAGGAGGAGGAGGAGAGCGGTACTGAGGCCGCTCCAGACGATGACGGTGGTACTGAGGCCACCAAGGATGCTGATTCCACCGGCGGTACTGAGGCCGCCACTTCACCAGTTCGAGGAGGTGGTACTGATGCCACCCGTTCAGCCGAGCCAGCCCGTGGTACTGATGCCGCGAGATGTCCACTACCAGCAGCAACAGAGCCAGCCCATGGTGGTGCTGAGACCACCGGTGTTTGTACAGACAGAGATGTTGTTTTTCCTCGTGATCATGTATCTCGGAACTCTGTTATGAATAAAGGAAAAGGTTTACTTTCTTCTGGTCCCACTGTGGTGCATGATGTATGTGTGGATCCGGTCCTTGAACCGTCTAGACCTTTTCCTAGTCCTTCATCTGAGAAGGACCCTGTGATCCCCTTCCCTAAAGCCCTTCAGATGGGGAAGGGGAAGAAAAAAGAAAATCCAAAAAAGAGAGAGCTTGAGGAGTTCAGCCGGAGTATGATCGATCGATTCCACATCCAGCTGACCCTCCAGGAGGCTTTGCAGCACATCCCCCTTCTCCAGCGTTCTTTGAGAGACAGGACTACAGTCAGGAGGAGGAGGAGGAACCACACTTCAGAGATCCATGTGTTGACGAAAGCCACGTGTTTTGCGATCCAGAACCGCCTGCCAGCCAAGAGGCCAGATTCAGGGGCCTCTTATGTCAGATGCCAGATCAGTGAGCAGAGGTTCGACCGTACTCTTCTAGATAGCGGATCGTCGATTAACCTTCTTCCGGCAGCCCTTCTCGACCGCTTCGAGTTGGGCACTCTTCGACAGAGCAGGACAGTCCTTCAGTTCGCTGATCGATCTGTCAAGAGGCCGAAGGGGTTATTACGAGACGTTATCGTCACGATTCAGGGCCTGAAATTCCCCGTGGACTTCGTAGTGTTGGACATGGAGATCCCTGAGTCAGTGGCCGATAACCCCATCATCCTTGGTCGTCCGTTCTTGGCCACAGCCAAGGCGGTGACTGATCATGATAGTGGGAAGGTGTACTTTCGCGTCGAGGGCGAGAGTATACAAATAGAGACGGTCGAGGACTACAGAGCTAGAGATAGAGCCCGCTCAGATGCAAGTACAGATTCAGAGCAGCTGACAGACGCAGAGCCAGACATCCACCAGGACTGCGATTTTGTGATTACAGACGATGAGGCAGCTTGGGCAGATCCTGTAGCACAGACCATCCTCTCATGTTCAGATACAGCTGATGCCGAGATGATAGCAGAGGAGAGTCTGGAGAGCACAGCCCTGGTTCAGGATACCATAGAGGCAGCAGAGCCGGTCCTTGATCGCGACATGATGTTCAGTGATGGTGGTGCTGAGGCCACCTTATTGTTCGGTGGTACTGATGCCACCGCGGATGATATAGATCCCTCGGATTCAGAGTCTGATTGGGCCGATTGCTATGATCAGATGCCAGACTTGAGTCCATCTGAGCCTATAGATGAGGAGGAGGCAGATGCAGAGCCGAGCAGAGACAGTGCAGTTGAGCAGCCTTCTCCCGATCCAGTTTGCGAGAGTACGCTTTCACTTTCCCAGGCAGATATGGCAGACTTAGCAGCTTTCACTCAGTTTCTTCCGCAGCCAGATTTGCCAGCACCCAGCATTGCAGAGCGAAAGCCGCTCCCTACTTCGCTGAAGTATCGATTCCTTGCGGGCGATCCAGAGATGTACCCAGTCATCATCTCAGCCGAGTTGACTGGAGAGCAAGAATCCCGTCTGATGGGGGTTCTTGAAAAGAACCGCAAGGCGATCGGATGGAGCGTAGCGGATCTCCATGGGATTAGTCCAGCAGTGTGCTCCCACCATATCTATCTTGAGGAGGGGGCGAAGCCGTCGCGTGAGTTCCAGCGGCGACTGAACCCCAACCTAAGAGAGGTCGTGATGAAAGAAATATCAAAATGGTGGAGTGCAGATTTTATTTATCCCATTTCCGACTCCAAGTGGGTCAGCCCCTTGCATGTGGTGCCCAAGAAGACGGGCATCACGACTGTGATCAGTGAGTCGGGAGAGGAGATCGCTACACGAGTACCCACCTCTTGGAGGGTCTGTGTTGACTACAGGAGACTCAACCAGGCCACCAAGAAGGACCATTTCCCCCTGCCTTTTATTGACCAGATCATTGAGAGACTGGCAGGGAAGAGCCATTATTGCTTCCTGGATGGGTACTCGGGCTACAACCAAGTGGCCATCGCTCCTGAGGATCAGGAGAAGACCACCTTTACCTGTCCCTTCGGCACATATGCTTTTCGACGCATGCCATTTGGGCTATGCAATGCCCCTGTGACTTTTCAGAGGTGCATGTTGTCGATCTTTTCGGACATGGTAGGGGAGTGTTTGGAGGTCTTCATGGACGATTTCTCGGTCTATGGTGACGGATTCGATTCTTGTCTTGACTGCCTAGACCGGGTACTCCAGCGATGTATCGAGTTTCATTTGGTTCTATCTTGGGAGAAGAGTCACTTCATGGTGACTCAAGGGACGGTGCTTGGCCACATCATCTCCAACAGGGGCATGGAGGTTGATCCGGCCAAGGTTGATGTCATTAGAAATCTCACACCGCCGTCCAATTTGAGGCAGTTACGGTCATTCCTGGGGCACATTGGATTTTATAGGAGATTTATTAAGGATTTCAGCAAGATTGCCCGACCGTTGACTGACCTCTTGACGAAAGACACCGAGTTCCTTGTCGATGACAAGTGTCTCTCGTCTTTTGCGACTCTCCAGCAGCATGTTATTGAGGCTCCTGTCCTCCAGCCGCCTGATTGGTCTCTCCCATTCGAGATCATGACGGACGCCTCCGATTTTGCCGTAGGGGCAGTGCTGGGACAGAGGAGGGATGGAGTTCCGTTTGCCATACACTATGCTAGCCGCACATTGGATTCCGCCCAGCGGAATTATACGGTCACAAAGAAGGAGATGCTAGCAGTAGTGTTTGCCCTAGATAAGTTCAGATCGTATATCATTGGATCTAGAGTGACTTTGTTTACAGATCATACCGCCATCAGGTACCTCATGGCAAAGAAGGATGCCAAGGCCAGACTGACTAGATGGATCCTTCTACTCCAGGAGTTCGACATTGAGATTAAGGATAAGCCTGGAGTCAAGAATGTGGTGGCGGATCATCTCTCCCGATTAGAGCAGCCTGAGGATTCTGAGCAGATTGATCCCATTAGAGATACCTTCCCAGATGAGGCGATCCTTGCTATCGCCTCACTCCCGTGGTATGCCGATATTGTGAACTTTCTCGTTGCAGAGAAAGTCCCACAAGATTGGCCCAGGCAGAGGCTTGAGACCTTCCTTGCGAGGGCCAAGTCCTACCACTGGGAGGATCCCATCCTTTACCACGAAGGAGGGGATAGCGTCTGGCGACGGTGTATTCCTCAGGAGGAACACCATAGCGTCCTCACTTACTGCCACAAGTTTGAGGCAGGAGGACATCATTCTGGGAGGAGAACGGCACAGAAAGTGCTCCAATCCGGCTTGTGGCAGCCTACCCTCTTCAAGGACTCTGATGAGTTCGTGAAGAGGTGTACTGACTGTCAGAGGATGGGCACTTGTGGACAGCGTGATATGATGCCGATGCAGCCCATTCACTTCTGTGAGGTTTTTGATGCATGGGGCATCGATTTCATGGGTCCATTCCCTAAGAGTCAGGGATTTGAGTACATTCTGTTGGCCATAGATTATGTTAGTCGTTGGGTTGAGGCTATCCCCGCCCGAGCCGCTGATACGAGGACAGTTTGCAGATTTTTGAGGAAGCATATCATCACGCGGTTCGGGGTTCCACGAGTTCTGATTTCTGATGGGGGGTCTCATTTCATCAACGACCAGGTAAAGGACCTTGCTAGCGAGTTCAGCATAGATCATCGTGTTGCCACACCTTATCATCCTCAGACGAATGGTCTAGCTGAGGTGTCGAATAGGGAGATCAAGAATATTTTGCAGAAAGTCGTCCGCCCTGACCGAAAGAATTGGTCACAGCTTTTGGACTCGGTCTTGTGGGCATATCGGACGTCTTTCAAGACTCCATTGGGCACATCTCCCTTTCGCCTCGTTTATGGCAAGCCGTGCCATTTACCTGTTGAGCTGAGGCACAAGTCACTTTGGGCAGTCACAGATATTCTTATGGATTCAGATGGTATAGGAGACCAGAGGAGGGCAGAGTTAGCTGCCCTGGAGGAGCTTAGAGATGCAGCTTTCTCAAGCAGCCTACATTATAAGGAAAAAGTGAAGGAGTGGCATGATTCTCACATCAGCCACAAGCATTTTGAGATTGGACAGAGAGTGTGGCTGTTTAATGCGAGGCTACGATTATTTCCAGGGAAGCTCCAGAGCAAATGGAAGGGACCATACTTGGTCAGAAAAGTACACGACAATGGTAGCATTGATATATCTGAGTTGTCTTCTGAGAGTACTTTTCGAGTGAACGGCCAGCGGCTCAAGCCATTTCTAGATCATGAGCCGCGGGACGTTATTGTTGCCCCTATTCATTTTGCGTGAGATGTGGTCTCTTGACTCACATCTTTTGCATCTCACGCCTGATTTTCACTGTTCCTCCGCCTGTATAGATCCAGTTGTCCATATCATTCTATTCTTTAGTCCCACATCCCTTTTCTCATCTTATGATTATGCTATACTTAGGGTGTACTTTACCCTAAGTATAGGGGGGATGTAGGACCTGCGGGTATTCTTTTTACTCTTTCTGCCCCTGTTTTGCTGCCTATACTTAGGGATATTTTACCCTAAGTATAGGGGGGGGCAGATTCTGTATCTTCTTCACTCGGATTTCCCTTCATGTATAGCTTGCTATACTTAGGATTAGTTAATCCTAAGTATAGGGGGAAACCACCGAGTTCCTCTCATTCTATTCATTTATTCGTTCCTGTACTTAGCCATTCCCTTTCACTTCCCTTTTACTAAGCACGAGTTATGTCTTCTTTATCGCTCTTGATCACTCTGAGGACATCGTTCGAGCTGAGTATAGGGGGGTGTGTATATATTTCATATATACTTTAGCCATAACTCGTACTTTGTGTGAGTGTGTTAATAAATAAATAAAATGGCTAAAAATCACAAAAATTTAAAAATTTTCATGTACATAAACCTCTTTTATCCTTGCACATACATAGCTAGTATTTTTGTAAAAATAATTTCAAAAATCTTTTGTGTAAAGTTTGTGTAAATATTTTTGTATCAAAATTATGTATATAGTACAAAATTTTTCCAAAACGTTTTGAAAATCAAAAGTTTGCAAAAAACTTGTGTAAATGTTTGTAAATATCTTTTTGCAAAACTTGCACTTCATGCATCATTCATGATTTCAAAATATTTTTCAAAAATTTTGCATGGTTGTAAAATATTTGTAAATAGCATCTTGTGTACGTACATACATGTATACAGTTTTTCCTGGATGAGAGTTGACATTTAAACTAAGCCTGGAATTAAATTGAGAAATGGAGCTTGAAAAAGATCTTAATCCACTTAACTTTAAGAGGAACCTTATAGGACTTAGGGTTAAGACTTTTCAGGTCCATAAGGACTTAATTCTTTGAGTCCACTAGGCTATGAGCATATGTCATCTTGATGAGCCTAAGTAGAGCACTTAACAACACACGCATGACTCTTAGAGACAATGGCTTGACTTGCACCTGCACTTTACACATGGCTCTCCACGGATGAGGTGGTAAGGAGGCAGTTTCCTTTGGCTTGGGGTAGCATATGAGGGTAGTACTTCTAGGCGGAACCTCTCTTCTTCTTCTAGTGAAGGAAGTGCGTCTCAACTTGGTCTAGTGGTGATGAAGGCTAAAGAGAGAAGCTGTGGGTTACAATAAAGCTTCAAAAGAGGGATAGTCTACTGGCTCAAGAGGAAATTTCTTGTATATATGCTGCACCATGTAGATATGTTGTACAGAAGTCCTTGAAAAAAAAATTGCAAAATGCAAAAAGAACTCCAAAAAAGTGGTGGGTCGGATTGAAAATTTAATAACCCCACCGGAGTGTACTTAGTCAAATAAAGCAAAGCTTATGGTATCCATGTTACATCTCATGAAGCTTGCGGCGGGAGACTTAGCTACACTGGCTAAGCTTCCAAAACTCTATACTTCTACCCCCTCTTCTTGAGCCGGTTGCACTTGAACTTAGAAAGGAATATCCCGCTTCTCGAGGAAAGAGTTGCTAGACCGAGGCATTAGAGTTACCAGGTTGAGGGAGGTTGTTTCTTTGTTACTTCTGAGGTGGGGAGCCACATATCACTTACACCGCATGGAAAGATTCATGGTCATTAGAGTTTGTGTATGTAGACTTGTTCTGATCTGGTTTATTGAGGAGTCTTGCCCATAGATTGGTGGAACTTGGAGGCTGTTGAGTTTTAAGCTTAAGTCTAAATGAGGTTCCGACACATTAATAATCCAAAGATCTGATCGAGCTCCATATTTCAATTTAATGAAGGAACGTTTAATAATTCAACCTTGATCCATGTACATCCTCTTTTTCTTTTTCTTTCTTTCTTTTTCACTTCTTTTTCAAATAAGTGTTTGCTAAGGGACTAGCAAAGTTAAGTATAGGGGGGTGATGAATACCCATTCATCACTCTTTATTCTTATATTTTAGCTACAAAAACCTCTGCAAATACATGTAAATATGTGTAAATACAAATAATTACCAAAAGCATGCATTGTGTAAAAACCTGTAATTAGCATGTTTTTGTGCAAAAATAAAAGAATAAAGAGTAAAAAGAAAAAGAGGGAAATATTTAGAATAAATATTGAGCAACCTAACCCAAGGGAGGGCTCAGCATGGGCCTGACCGCATAAAAGCCAAAGTAGAGGGAGATAAGAGCTCAGGTGTAAATATTTGTGTAAATACATAAAACTTTATTTTCCTCACCCAAAAATATGCTTGTAAATATTTTTACATATTTATAAAAGATAAAAACAAAATAAAAAGTTAAAAATCAAAACAAAACAAAAATAAAAAAAATTACAAATACAAAAACACCTTGTACATATGCCATGTATATAGATGTACATATCTATTTATTTTACCAATGTATATAAATAATAAAAATAAAATAAAAATACCTTTTTATTCCTTATTTTATTCTATAAATAAATAAAATATAAAATAAGGATAAAATTGTATAAAAATAATAATTAAAAATCAAAAATCAAAACCCTACCTATTGTCTATATACCTATATCTAACCCTACTATGTACATACCTTATTTTTATTTCCAAAAATTAATTAAAAATCACAAAAAAATAGAAAAAAATAAAATAAAAATATTTCATGTTTTAAGTTTTTGATAATTCGAGCATTTTCCACCTCAAAATAAATAAACAAATTTGGCAGCTCCTGATTGGTCCACGGGGGTTTGTTGACCCCGGTCAACTTTCCCCCGCGGACCCTTTTCCCTTCGGATCTGGTGGATGACCCGACTTCTCCATTCATTTCCCGCTCGACCCGATTCCCAATCACCCAAACCCCGGCTCCGTTTGATACCTCCCACATCCGACACCCTCGCCGGGCATCACTCTCGGGATCCGCGCGCCTCCACGCCCTACCCGCGCTCGTCGTTCTCAGACTCTCCAGCATATAAAGCTTCAGCTCCGCCTCCTCATTTCTCATCTTTGGCTAATCCGCTCCACCCCCAGTGACCTCCAGTGCTCGAGCGTGAGTGACAGCTCGCTCCAGGCGCTGTCGCAGCGAGGAGAGGGGCCGGATACCACTGATCCGGCGAGTCAGCACCGCCGTGCTCCGCCCAGAGCAGGAGCTCGAGCCTCGGGCTGAGACGACCCTTGAGGCCACGACCGGGAGCTTCACCAGCTCCAGCACAGTCCATTCGACCACCCAGTGACCTCCAATGCTCGAGCGTGAGTGACAGCTCGCTCCAGGCGCTGTCGCAGCGAGGAGAGGGGCCGGATACCACTGATCCGGCGAGTCAGCACCGCCGTGCTCCGCCCAGAGCAGGAGCTCGAGCCTCGGGAGGAGACGATCCTTGAGGCCACGACCTGGAGCTTCACTAGCTCCAGCACAGTCCATTCGACCACCCAGGTAACTCCTTAGGCTACCCATTTCCCTTAATTTCCAGTTTCGCCCAATTCGCGCCGCCGTCGATTTTCGCTGATTCCGACCACCACACACCTCCATTCGATCATCGGAATCCATCGTCACCTCCGCCTTCCTCCCGCGCACGTTCTCCGCACCTCCGTTCAACCCAGCTCGCACAGGAGCTGGGAACCGAGCTCCTCCGTCCACCCCCTTCGCCGGAGCTCGCCGTTTCGACGCACCAGCCACCCCCACTTCGCCTAACCGGGTCGAGGCAATTTGCCCTCGACCCGCGAGTCTTCTGGTGCTCTTTTCAGGTCGAAACGAGGGCTGTCTGAGGCCCTTCTCCACTCAGCCAGGAGACCCAGCTCCGCCGACGCCGTCCGAGCTCCCTGGAGCTTGGCTCGATCATCGGAGCCTTTCGGCAGACGCGGGAGCCTTCCGCGATTCTTCTCCGACCTTTAGGAGGCTCCCCGGAGGACCCTAGCGCACGCACGAGCCCGGCGAAGCTCGCCGGGGACCTGTTCTTCGAGGATCCTCCATCGCCGTCGATTTCCCTCTCTCGCTCCAGTCTTAATCTGGGCCGTCCATCCCTGGAGCCACCAGCACCGCTCGATCTGAGGAGAGCCGATCCGGAGCGCCCACTACCAGCCGCCGTCCGATCTACACGTGGCGCGCATCCATCCATTCGCTTAATAAAGGGTAATTTACCCTTAGGCCCCTGTCTTTATTTTATTATGTTTCAGTCCTGTAAATATTTTGCGTCTTTTATTTACGTTGGGATATTTGCACATTGGACCTCGTACTTCTTAGTATTTGCGTTTATGCCCCTGTTTGTGTGAGCCACGTGCTTCGTCACGTGTATATTTGGTGTAATTGCAACTTTAGCCCCTGTAGTTCTGGATGTTTGTTATTGAATGAAAACTTTTTGGTAATTGCATATATGCCCCTGTGAGTGTTTTATTTGCACATGTGCGTCTTTTAGTGGGATAATTGCAACACAGCCCCTGGACTTTTTGGTACGAGTTACCAAAAGGTCCTCGGACTTGTTTTTCTTACCAGAAGGTCCCTGAGTGCCTCAGGCACGCGCAGCGTGCGTGACTTGCTGGGAAAATTGCACCTGGACCCCCAGAACTTTGGGTATTTGCACTTTGGTCCCTGTGCACAGTGCCCTCTTGTCATTTTTGAATAAAATATCAAATCACCTCCAAATCCAACGAAAATTTGACACATGGCTCCTGCCATGGTGTAGGATTTTTGTAGATTTTTGAGGACATTTCTGATCTTGTTTGCTATTTTTAAAAATTCAAAAACATTTATTTTTGGCACTGTTTAACTTGAAAAATCACAAAAAAATCTAAAAACTCCTTGAAAAAATCTATAAAAATTAGGTACTGTTTATTTCGTGTTCCTTGATTTTCTAGCCAATTTTGGCTGTTTTTCATCATCAAAAACCCATAAAAACTTAAAAACTCTCAAAAACCCATAAAAATTCTAATAAATATATTAAAAATCCAAAAACAATAAATCGGGTACCTAAATTTTCCTTATTTCATCCATTTTATAGGAAAATTACCTCCAGGCCTTTTCGAGGTCCTTAGGTATTTTATCTAGGGACTTTGGGCTTGGCTGGACAGTACCTTGCATTTTCGCCATTGTTTGATTTTTAGAAAGTAAAATAAATATCAAAAAAATCCCAAAAATTCACCAAAAACATAAGAAAATATAAAAAACATAAAAATATTTTTGTTTGAATTTTTGCTTGATCTTTGATGCATTGAATAATTTGTCAAAGCTTGCTTGTAGTTGTTTTCCCTATTTTCTTTACATATTGAAAATCCAAAAAAAAAACAACAATTAAAAACCACTAAAAATGTTTTCCCTTTTTCTCTGATTTTTCGACTACTTCGTAGGCTTTTTAAGCCAATCCGTGCTCCTTGTGTTCGACCCTGGGTGCTATACCAGGTTAATATCATAGCAGGACCGCTTTGTTTTGATTTCACATATTTTTCGAGTGGTTCATTTTTCTTGATTGACTAGTCCGAGTGATTGAGGTCGCAACGACCTATTTTCTGTACCTTTACCTCTGTCGCTTGGACCCGTCATCATGCATCTAGGATGTAGAGGTGTATTTGCATAAATAATGAAACACTAAATTTTATGCATTAAAAAATATTACATGGTTTAGTTTCACTCTTCCCTCCCAAGTACCTGTACCTGTGAAAAGCGTATAAAAATTGTATATGTGCGAGAATACACTAATTCCATGCAATCTATGTTCACAATCAAGCATCACAATTATATATATCCGCATTCACAATCAAGTATGGTTAGATATATAATACCATATGTGATGCAATACCAGTATGATGATGAGATGGACCGACTTGCCAAGGCGTGCAAAATACACTGACCTTAAAATAGATTCGTACCTCCATGGAGATTCCGATGGTGCAATCGCGATCGGTAATTGTACGACTACACTCGAGGATAAAATGACGAGATCTTATTGAGTGTACACGTGCCAACATCAAGATCTATTGAGCAACAATAGATCATTCCTTCAAGGTGTCTCACTCGAAAAGAATGGAAATGATTGAATTGTTGTGTTGTATTGTATATTATTTTGAACAAATGCTATTGACTCCTTTATATACAAGAATATCAAGAGGACGTTAATCCCATCAATATAACATTAACGTCATGATATTAGTGCCTCATTAAGCATAATAAAAACCATGAATGAATGATGCTTCAAGAGGTATGATATGTATATAACGTTACAAGAACAAAGAGGTACACATAAAATATTGGCATATAGTGTAACATGTAATTAAAGGTTGAAACTTAATGCAATAATATTAAAGCCTTAATAAGTATGTGCTACATGTATCTAGACGTTACAAAACAAAGAAAAAAAGTCATTTGAAAGAAATAACCAAATGGTATTGTAATACCAAATATTAAAAGCTCTTAATTTGCAAATATGTGTCATGCACTACCCATGCAAATATATGAGTCACATTTCTCGTGCACAATAACTTCAAATTCATGAGATTTAATGGCTATTAACAATCATGCATGGAGTTCTTAAATCCAATTAAATTCATGATAAAAATATTAATAAATAATATTATAAAATATCATCAGGGAGGAGGCAGGCTGGAGGAGGAGAAAGCATGAGAGGTGTTGGGTGGGGGAGGTCGAGGCGGTGGGAGGAGTTTGAAGGCAGAATAGGCACGAGAGGGAGGGAAATGAAATGTCAGGCACTGAAAATAGGTTAATATCTTTGCTACATTTTTTATGACGGTCACTTTTTTACGTCGTAATTTTTTTTCTGGCGGATAAGTAAGGGTTTGTTTAGTAACTGGGTTGAGTTAGGTTGGGATATTCTCCTGTGAATAACAATTGTTTGGATGATTGGGAGGGCAGGAGACGTGATGTGTCATTGATTATGTGTTATATTAACTTTTTTAATTATTATAATATGTTTTTATATTAATTTTTAATTTGAAATTGTTAAAAAAATATTACAACAAAGAAATTTTACGGTCCATACATCTTACTCCAACTCGGGAATGCATGGATAGAGCACGGGGTATGTCAGGGTACCCCGAGGTAACATGGCAACCAAACATACCCTAATTGTCACAAACAATGGTGCTGTTAAATATAAAAATATATGCCCTACGTTGCGGCAAGTAAGATTATTTGTGGTGGTCCCAAAAACTACCACAAACTTTCTTTATGTAACATCCCGGGCTTAGGTCCTTAGTCCGTTATCGAGGAAAACTGACCCTGACAACTTGTTGGGTTCGGACTCAAATAGATCCATTAACAACCACCCAAAATGTTTAAGCACAAGTTGTCAAGTAGTAATCCTCACCACTTATAAACTGCACTCACACTTCGTGAGTTTTAGACGTGACACTATGTTTTGGAGGTATGAGTGTTACACTTTATGTCGTATCATTATTTTGACGGATTCGTAGTAAATACTGATGCTATTACATAAAAAAAAGATATGCGTTCTATGTTGGGGCGGGTAAAGGAGAATATGAAAATAATACTCATTTCCATCGGCAGATATCACTACAAGTGACTAGATCATAGATGTAAATATTAACAATTCAATAGTACTTTATCTGAATGTATGAGTGTGGTTGTTGGAATCAAGAACCAAGGTAAGATGCTTAAAGAATGCGATAAAAATACTTGTCTCTTACATAAGAGTGCCTTGCAAATACGAGTGGGATCTCCGTCAAAATAAATAGTACTTCCAAAAGAAGGGTTCAACGTGGAGATACACTATCCACTCTATTATTCGTAAATGCTAATGAATATATTATATTGTATGTTAAAAGGGACTCAAATGGTTGGAGATCTTTGAAATTGGATTCCGTACACATCAGAAATGCCTCACAAAAATTTTGAGATCAAGAAAAACCTCTTTTACGGATGTGGTGATATGAATAGAAATCCTCATCTCAAGGATCTTTTCCCAAAACTTTGGTCATTTGTTAAAAACAAAAAATGATACTTGGTTCCTTGCTCCGAACAAGCTAAGGGCATCAAATAATAGGGCTTTCGAGCATTGATAACAAACTTCCTTTAAGCCTTTAGAATGAAATTAACAATCTTAAAGATCACCTATTACACATAACGTTGTTGGGTGTTGAGGACTTTCCGAACTTCCCCTCTTTTATACCTTGGTTATAGAAGACCACACAAGTGAATAAACAAATTTATACCTTGTTTCAACATGGGGAGACGGTTGGCTGTCCAGCTTTGATAAAGCCTTCTGCAAATCATCCTTTACCCTTTGGTAACTGGATTGGGTTGGATTGAAGTACCCCTATGAATAGTAAATTGTGTAGAAGATTGGAAGGATTGGAATGAGGGGTATACTGGTGTACACCGGTGCATACCAGCAACCAAACTGGTCATTTGTGTCTCATTCTTTCTTTCGTTGTCATATCATAAAGGCATGGGTCCCAATATAAGAGAAGTTTATATTGAGTGATTCATGCCACCTATGTGAACAAGATGAAGAAACCTTGGATCACATGTTTTGTAAATGCCGTTTTTTCAAAAAAAATATATTTCGATGCTTAGGGAATAGGGATGCAACCTTTGGTTCCCCTCTAAAAATAATTTCGAAATTGGAAAATTCAAGGGACTTTTGGTAACACTGTGCTAAAGTTGTGATGATTTGGTGTTTATTGTGGAAAGAAAAATGCGAACATACATTTAAGGGAGAAGGAACTCACTTCTCAATTTTATTCAAGGATCTAAATCACTTCACGTGACTTATGTATCGAACGCCTAATATTAATTTTTTTTCTTGTTCGATTTTGAATCACTCTAGATCTGGAAACACCTCCAGTAGAGGTGCACACGGATCGGATAAAATCTGTAAACTGTTCCAATCTAATACCATTGGATTGGATTAGTTTGGTTTGGGTTTATCATTTTAATGTATCGGATTAATTTTTGAAATTCGTTAGAGTATGGATTGGATCGGATCTTTATCAATACCCGATCCAATCCGTTAATCCGTTAATACACATGCACGCATGTAGATAATATATACATAAATACACACACACACATACATAATATCTATATACACTTGTTTCAAATTCTCTCCAAGGACATAATCAATGTCATTCATACTATTTTTCTCATGTAAATTTTGGATACAAGTCATCTTGATATCACCCATTCTTCTCTCTTGAAAGGCGAATGTTACATCTTCAAAATAATAAAATATGACTATAACTTGTAATAATAAAAATCCATGTTTTGTTTCCTCACCCAGTTCCCTCTCTGTCATTTCACTATTGGCCGCCAAAATTCCTCCCAAATTCCTCTCAGTCCATTTTGGTGATGCCTCCCTCTTGCACAATGTTATTCCTTCCCAAGAATCCCAACACAATGTTGCCATGACCCCTTCGTTGTGATGTCGTAACCCGTCTCAAACAAAATAACCCCCTCCCACGCAATACCATTTGACCTCCATATGGTGCCACTCTTTTTATCTTCATTAAAAGTCATTATATTTAGGATAGTTGTCCAGTACATTTGTTAGATATTTTTGATCTCTTTGCTTCTTAAATTTTACTTGCACTTGTTTGCAACCTTATTTTAGTGATGAAATTTGATCAAATACACATACCCATTTAAGAAGAAATAAGCATTATTTCAATTCTTTTCATTTTTTAATTCGATATATAGGGATATTTACATCCATAACCCTGAGTAGTTTCATAATTACCTTAGAAACCCTCAATAATCATGAATTACATCCAAAACCCTGAATAATGCTTAATCTTTACATGACATAACCTCGTGTCAAGTTCTGTTTCGATTCTCAATTAAATTTGACGGAAAAAGTTAACTGTTGACAATTTTGCCCTTCGAAACATATCATATTTATAAAATGATGACATTCTGCATATCAAACAAAATGATGCCATTCTAGAGAGAATGTGTTGTCTTCCCTCCCCTTCTCCCCCTCCCCTCGTGTATCCTCTGCCATCTCCTCTGCCCCTTCTCAACTCCAGTCCATGGTGGCGTTGCTCGACAACAATACCCACAAACCCACCTTGGGGATTATATCCTTCGAGGCTGCCAGGACCATGTCCAGGCTCCTTGCCCTCCACTGCTTCCTCACAGCCAAAGAGATCGTCAGGATCCGTTCCTAAACCATGCGATCCATCGACGTCGCATTCCTCATGTCCTCCGACCACCTTTACCTTATCCGCATTACCTGTGTTGAGCTCCTCCACAGCCTTGGCCGGGCAGCTGCATCCGTTCACACCTATTGGGTAAGACCCAAGCTAATGGCTTCAACAAGCTCTACTCCGAGTTCAAACCCAGTTTGGGTTGTTTGAGCCTTGCCATGAAAGGAAAACAACTCCACAAGGGGGTTAAGAAGATGGAGAGGATGGTCCCCATAGTCTCCAAGCTTCTATTAGACACAAAGGAGCTCGAAGACACATAAAGGAAGATGAAGAGGTGCACAATCTTCAAGGGGATGGATCTGCTGAAGCTGATGCAAGGGCTGTCGTCCATTAGATGTGCAGTGGGGAAGCTCTAGGAGGGGTATACATGGAGCGAACCCCATAGGAAAGGTAGTGGGTCTCATGGCTCATATGGTGATGTCCGTCTTCGCGAGGCTCTGGGCCATCTTCACCCCCATCTCCCTCGAGCTTCCCCTTGTTGTCCCATGCAAGAAGGGTAACTATGTGTTCTCCTCCAACGAATGCCTCTAGTACCAATTCTCAGGGAGACCCGCGAAGGTTTTTGTGATGTAGTTGATGACGAAGGTTCTCAAAGCCCTGAGGAGCACCCTTGGCCGGTTAAGGTTGGCATTGAGGTACATAAAGGTGCTATGTCAGTCCAAGAAGATGTTGTTAGAGGGGGAGGAGTGGAGGAGCTTTAAGGGTTGTTGTCGAGTGGGATAAGGTGGAGGTTGAGGAGGAAGATGAGGACTACGGTGGTGGGGGAGGGAGAGGAAGGGGAGGGGTGGAGAGGGGTAACGATGAAGATAATTGAGTGGTTGGGTCTGGTGGGGGAGGACACGCAGAAGTGGTATGTGGAGAGGAGCTTCAAGAGGAGGAGAGGGGACATCTTGAGGAGGAGGAGGAGGAGAGGAGGAGGGTATATGTGTTGTATATGTTGGTGTTTGCTGACAGGGAGAAGGCAAAGGCATCAGTCATGGAAGTGCTAGTGGCTCTCAGCTGCGCTTGGAGGTGTGAGCAGAGCAGCACCGCTGGTGGTGGAGGGATGGAGGGGAGAGAGGAGGAAGGGGTTGTATTTTTATTTTTTCCTTTCGGTTTAATTTTAGCCGTTAGATCAACAATAGGTTAGATTAACTCGAAGGTCTGGTTGAGTTGATGTACTAAAATAACTGAGGGTTATGGGTGTAGGATGGTGCACTTATCTGGAATTCTGGGTGTAATTCGTTATTATTGAGGATTCCCATGGTAATTACGAAACTACCCATGGTTATGGGTGTAAATATTCCATATATATTATATATATGTGTGTGTGGGTGTGTGTGGGTGTTTTATTCATATTTTCATAAAATTTTGCTTATTTTGACTATAAATATAATCTTAAAAATAAATTCAGGTTCTTGTCCATTTTAAATGAGAGGCATGATGCCTAATTGGCGGGCTATATTTAAGTTATTTTTGTCTTGCATACTCAATCGAGTATGAATGTTCTACGATTCTCATTTTCTAATGATATATTATAGAGCTTTTGAAGGAAGTTATTGTGAGTGGTTTGGTTTGGCATAACTTAATATTCTAAGTTAATCATGGACTTCATCAATATTCGATCATAGATATCACACTTTTTATTTATCTAACTTTGTCTCCATATCGTTATTTGATAACATGTATTGTTTTTATTAGAATCACTTGGTGGAAATCAATTGCAAAAATAAACTAATGTATTATTTATTAAAAAATAAATTTCAAATTCAATATAATAAATTTTTTAATTATGTGATTTCAACTTTTTTAATGGATTAATGAAACTCTTCAACTTTCACTTAATATGTGTTTTTTTCTTTTCTTTACTTCTATTCATATTATAGATTTTTAATTCATTATTCGAATGTTCAAGGGCTAGTGTGCGATAAAGTATAGACTTGTAAAGTAGACTATTAAACAAAAAAATATAAGCATAAAATTTGAACCAATCTGATCCAATTTATAAGCTGACGAATTGGATTGGATTTAAATATCTAATAGATTGGATTAAAAAAAAATAAAAATCCGTTAAGATTGGATTGAACATTGACTAAGCTAAAATTCGAACAAATCCGAATCATGAGCACCCCTAACCTCCAGGATTTGAACCAATGAATGTGCGCAAGCTGATGAAGAAAGTTATTAATGATGCTGGCTTTTCTTCAAACAGTTCGAAGTAGTGGTTCTGGCAACATTTCCTTAGACATGGACCCTAAAACTTTGGGTCATGGGGTCTTCCTTTCTGGTTTCATTTCAACAGTGGATATCTACAAACATAAATCCTTGATATTTTAAATCTCCGCATTTTTTTGTTTTACACCGGAAGGAATGAGATGGACGAATTCATGCGTGTTGTAATAAATTAGCCATCTGCATCACTCCTCTTGGATGATCTATTTTATCGTACGAACGGTTTGACACTATGACGTAGTTATTTTAGATGAATGATCAGATAGTCCTTTTTTTAAAAAAAAACTAATCATAGTTTTATGTGTAATTCGAAATTATAGAGGATTAACATGTAATCATGAAAATATTGAAGGTTACTGTTGTAAAAATCTCTTTTAAAGGATCACATGCAACCCAAAAATTAACAAGTATATTCTCCCAAAACTGGGTGGACCATTGTGCCAGGCCTACCAAAACTCGACCTGACCCGATCCGAAAAAGCTCGAGCTCAACTCGGACCCGATCTACATGTGAGCTGAGCCCGGGTCCTGATTTTGTTATATTTTCAAGTTTGGACCGAGCCCAGCATGAACCTGATTTGGCCCTAGAGCGCCCGACCCGAACCATGATCTTAGACATAGGTTGTGCATAATCTGAAATAGCATTGCTATCATTCTCAGTATATAAATAGAAATTTATAAAACTCAAAGATCTATAAAAATACTAAAAATCTGCACTTTACGCAGCTTTTGATGGTTGGAATTAATCGAACATTGAGTATTCGAATTATATTTTAATGGTGGACTACACTAACTTAGTGGTTAAAAAAATAAATGACAACATCACAAAATGGTCTAAAAAGACAAGCTTTAAAAGCTTTCATTTGTATCTGAATATGACACAACTTCTCACGTTAACCATATTCTCACCTAGGGTGGAGCATTGGGTCGGGCCAGCCTGAACCCGACCCTGACCCGACCCGCAAAAGCCCAAGCCCGACCCGAACCCGATGTACAAGTGGGCCGGGTCCGGGTCTTCATTTTTGAAAAATATTATGCTCGGGCCGGGTCGGGCCCGAACCCGAAGTACAAATGGGCCGGGCCCAGGCCCTCATATTTCAAAAAATCATATTACAACTAAATTAGAGGATACGGATTTATAGTCAAAATACATCCAATATTTCCTTCATCCATCAATGGTAATATTATATAGTAACAATACATCCAATATTCATGTGTTATGGATGAATTATATCCATAAAAATAAATTAGAATCAAAGTGCAACTTCATGAAATCAAAATAAGTACGGGTTGAGTCCGGCCCGAGCCCGAGCCTGACCCGAACCCGAACCCGATCTCGCGGGCCTTGGCCCGGGTCCGGGTCCTCAATTTGCTGAAAAAAGCGGGCCTCGACCCGGCCCAAGGCCCACGAAAAATTGATGGGCTCGGGTCGGACTTTCCCGGGTTGGGTCGGGTCGAGCCCAATGCTCCACCCTATTCTCACCATATTATAAATTTATAATATTTGTAAGGGAGTCAAGAGCCTGCACTCGAGTTGTAGGTAATTCCCTGCACTCAACCTTTTTTCTCATTATTTTTTGTTTTTTCGAAAAAAATCATTAGAGGATTTACTTAATATATTAAGAGGAATATGTGTTCCAAGTTTCATGTAAAACAAACATTCCTAATATGTACATCTAGAGTAGGTCATTTTCAACAATTCTAGATCGTTAAAATTTGATGATCTTGATGGAATTGATAGAAGCCTCAAATTAAGTTGAAATTAGAATGACACCATGGTGATATATAGTAATCTAAGTACCCAAAGTTTCATTAAAAAAACATGAAAAAATGATCCGGATGTAGATAGTTACCTACCCCCGTGTGTAGGATCCCTTTTCTCTATTTGTAATACGGATCTCAGTAATTGAAATTTTAAACCACAAGGTATCAATTATAATATTTGTAAAGGTACCTACGTAAACTTTTCAGGGACATACAAGTGAAAGACTGTCAAAATGTATTACAAAATCTCGAGATATTGATGATTAGGAAATGAGATTGGCATTCCATAATTGTCTAACTTAAAATTTATATTATATGATCAATCTGCATTAGCTTCTTTCCTAATGTGTGCAGCCTTCCCAAAATAAATATGGGGCGAGTCGAGTCTGGTACAAACCTGAGCCCGACATGGGCCTTGGGCCGGTCCCGATCTCTCGATTTGCCAAAAAAAATCGAATCTCAACCTGATCCAAGGTCTATCAAAAATTGACGGGTCTGAATTGGACTTTCCCGGATTGGACCGGGTTGAGCCTCACCCTTCCCAAAAGCATTCTGAGCTGAAACATATATTTCTTAGCTGCACACCAAAACAAATAATCAGGAGCTGTTGGGGTTTCTTCGTTTGGTCAACGTCAAATTCACCGTCCCAACTCCCAAGTCCAAACTTAAGAGGGGGGCCTCCGAAGTCCCGGGTTTCGATCCGCCTCCGCCCATAAAATCGCCGGAACAGCCGTCTTCGTCGTAGTCCGCGCGGCATTGGAGGATTCTTCGTATCTAATTTCCCAGTTTAGGGCTTCCGACTCCTCATGGCCGACTCCGACGATCTCGAACTCCTCCTTGATAGTACGTTTCTCCCATCTCTTTCCTTCGTTTCTCCCGCGATTCCACTCCAATTTTGTGATCGAATTCGGCGTGCAGGCGCTCTGGACGATTTCAGCAAGCTTGATCTCGCCCCGGCTCACAAGTATTTTTATTTTGTTTTCTTTTGCGTTTTTTCTTTTGTGTAGTCCTGAAATTTATTAGGGTTCCAATTGCGTTGGTTTGCTTTGTTCATAGAGGTAAAGAGGAGAAGAGAAGCGCAGATGATGCTCCCTCTCCCTTGTCCGTGCGGGGTCTGGGGATGGGGATGGGGCTGCCGAACCCCAGGAAGGGCAAGGCGGTGAATAAGGGCAAGCAAGGGGTTCGTAGGGGCGCCTCTCCGTCGTCTGAGGCGCTGGAGAAGTTGACACAGCAGACGCGTGAGGCCGTCTTGGGGCTGGGGACGGCTACCTTGGGTGATGGCATTGGTGGGGGAATCGGTGGTGCTTTGGATAAGGATAGGATGGTCGAGGACTTCGTCAAGCAGTTCGAGGAGCTCTCTGGTTCTCAGGTACCGTGTTTTCTGTCTGTTATTGCATCCTATTATGCAATTTTTTTTCTGATTTGCAATGATTTCTTGTTATGCGTATCTTTGGGACGGCGCTTTGTTTGTAAAATGGAGCAAAGTCCTTTAGTTCTTTGTGTTGATTTAGACGTGCAAAACTGAGAAATTACAGCAACTAATATGTGGAGAGCATATACTGTGTCTGAACTAGCTGAAATAGTTTTTTTGCTGAAGGAGTAAGGTCTCGTTGTAATCAAGTTTTGGAGATGTGACAAAAGAAGGATCAACACGTATAGTTTTAAGAAGAAAGTTCGAAGAAGAGGAGCAATATATTGGTATTTATGGATTCCACCTCTATTTGCTTAAAAAGATAAGTATAGTCGAAGGAAGGATAAATGTGGCGATATGTTAATTGAAGTTGGAGATTATCTGCTATGTTGCTAATCATGGGAGAGATAAACTTAAATTTAGTTGCACCTCATCATGGTCAGACTTGGAGTAGATGAGTAAAGTTACATGGGAGTGTTCTACCTTTAGATGTATCAGTGTTCAGAAAAACGGCCGAGTAAGTCGTATACTCGGCCGCATACTCGTACTCGGTAGCCTTGTCGCTCCGAGTATGATGAAACGGTCATGTATGCGGGTTGACCCGCATACTCGGCCGAGTATACATCCTATGCGGCCGCATACTCGGCCGCTTTTCTGATAGAACTTTTTTTATTTATTCTAAAGTCAAATAGCCCCACATGCATAACCGCATACTCCCCGCATAAAATCGAATACTCCTCGCATAAAACCGAACACTCTCTCGCATAAAACCGCATACTCCCCGCATACTCTCCCGACTGAGGGTATTACCATAATATTAAATATTTATTTATATTTTTGATAATAAAAAATACCAAACCGCATACTCCCCGCATACTCTCCCGCATACCGCATACTCTCTATGCAGTGACCCCTCCGACTGAATACCGCATAGCGCCTTCCTGAACATTGAGATGTATACGCCATACACGAGTTTCTTTGAAGTTTTTTGATCAAAGGCTACATAATATTATGATGATGACCGAAGAGTTTGATATTGTATAAAAAGGGATCACTGTTGTTGGAAGGATGATGCTTTCTCCATTAATAAAGCTTATATGGGCCTATATATTCTTACTATATTTGATCCAAATCCGGATGAATTACATTGTGATTGCAGGTTGACCCGGAGCTGTAAGGAACCACCACTAGTCAAGGTTTTTAGTGGATGTTTAGACATGAGCATCTTATGACGAAGACTCATAGTCATAGGGAAAAGTTTTTGCGTGATACATATGTGACATGTTTGTTATGCGATGAGCAACGTGAAGGCATTGATCACATGATCTTTACCTTGTAATTGGGCTAGGAGGATTTAGAAGGAGACATTTCTTGAGTTGCTTGATGCATGTTCTTTAAGGAGCTTCTAGACCACTGTTGTTGCTGTTTGTTTCAGATCTTTTGGGGATCAACTTAAACCTCGTTTCTTTGCATGTACTATTTGGTTGGCCCGTAATAGGGTTATTCTTTTGCGATGAGAGGTTTTATGTAGAAAATGTTGGTCATAATGCCAAGACTCGTCTCGAGTCTTGATTTTTGTAACCTGGATGTATCTGTTGTTAATATATATTAGGGATGGACACCATTCAATGTCACATTGTTCTTATTTAAAAAAAAAGTATATAAGTGTTAAGAATGAGTTCCTTGTGGTTGTTTTCTTTGTGGCATAACTAAGGTGAAACCAACTAGTAGCACATAGAGCTTCCAACCATAGAAATTGTCTTAACTAAGACAACTTTCATACAACTAATAATTGATTGTATAAAATTTGACCCATGCTGCATTAATTCTAATAAGGGGAGTTGCGACGCTCTCCATCATGTTAAGATTTGAGAAGAGTAAATTATATAAAAATTGAGGACCATTACCTCTCAACTCGGGTCAAATGGACCACTACCTCTCAACTCGGGTCAAATGTTTATGCCTGAAGCCCATGATATTTTGTATTAGAGTGCCATCTTCTTTTTTATTCATTGGACCTAAATCTAATATATTAGCAAGGTAAATGTCTGAGTTTGATTCGAACTTTATTATTATGAATGGGAATTTAGTTGGTTTTTATACCTTTCCAGTGGCAATTAATAGTCATCTTAGATAAATATTTATTTCCTAGACTCATATATGAGATCTCGAAGCAACCGGTAGAGGAACTCTTCTCTATGCTGGTGGGATTGGAGGGCTTAGCTGGACCCTCGGATGGATGGGACTACTGGTTATGGAGGGACGCCAACTTCTCGGTTGGAAATGCATACAAGGCTCTGAGGGACCCCACCGTATTCAACCATGGGGGCTGTGAGGTGGACTATAGGCGGTTTTGGAATTGGAAAATTCCTACTAGAGTAAAGGTTTTTATGTGGTTTTTCAAAAGAGGGAGATTGATGACAAACGAACGATTCACTCATTTCTTTTAGGGGGCTGATCCGAGGTGCCCAAGATGCATGGACGGCGTGGAAGATATTAACCATCTCTTTTTCACGTGCGGTAGCTCGGTGGAGGTCTGGAATCTTTTTGGCAATAAGCGATGAGAACTGGCAACGTGATTGATTTTTTGAGCTCTGTTGAGCGACACGGAGAAGGGAAGAGCGGATTGTGTAGCTATGATTTGGGCATTATGGTTAGCCAAGAATGGGGTATTTGTCAATAACGATCGTTTCTATGTTGAGAACGTAATGACGCATGCCGGGGCTTTGAGTGGGAATTGGAACATGTAAATCTAAGGTCTTCATAATTGTATTTGGATTGTAATAATTTTTGGTGATTAATGGTGAAGTTTTTCGATTTACACCTATACAATGCATACCCTTTTTCTTTCAAAAAAATCTTAGATAAATATGAATGTTGAACGATGGGGCAAAAGGGTGTTTGTTATCTAGAGGAGTTGATCTTGTTCTTGTGGGGGTATTTTAGATCAAGTTACCCCCATTTTGTTGTGATTTATTGTTCCAAAGAAGGCAATGCAATTAATTTCTTTTGAGACCAAAGATGGGGTAACACACTAAGACGTCCGCCACATTTATTAAAAAATAAAAGGGATCACATGGAGAACTGACATGAGACATGATTGTAAGGCAGTGCAGTTATTATAAGAGATTTATGTATTTTTCTCCTTTTTGATAATTGTGAAGGATGGGTCATCAATGAGTGAGAACATTCTCATCATAGAGTTATTCTTTTGGGAAGACCACGACCTTCCTGCCTAACCTCAATGCCTGTAAAAGGAAAAGATCTTGTTCTCTCCCTCACGTTGTAAAATAAATGGCCGACAGAATCTATTCATAAATTCTTAGTGCTTGAAGAGTCCACTGACTCAACCTCTATCCTCGCCAAATCTCTTAAGCGAAATAACATAAGAAGAGAAGATGCACAACATCTTCCGTATCCTTCTTGTTAGAGTAATCGATACTCTGATATATTATTCCATAGAGCCCTCGGGTCTCTTATATAGAGAGAAAACCCTTGGGTAAATTACATAGACGTACTATTATATAAATAGGAAATACAGAACAGTACATCATAACATAATATAACCTCTACACTCCCCCTCAAGATGGAGCATAGATATCTATCATGCTCAGCTTGGAAGAACATCTCTGGAAAGGTCCTCTGAGCAATGGCTTGGTGAATATATCAGCAGTCTGGTCCTCTGAACTGACATGAGAAGTAGATATGAAGCCCTTCTGAATCATGTCTCTAGTATAATGACAATCCACCTCGATGTGCTTTGTCCTCTCATGGAAGGCTGGATTATTGGCAATAAACAATGCTGCCTGATTGTCACATTGGAGATTCATAGGCAAGGAGACATCTACATTCAAATCTTCTAAGACTGCTCTAACCCACATCATCTCTGCGCTTGCTTGTGCCATGGCTCTGTACTCGGATTCAGCACTGGTTCTCGCCACAACAGTCTGTTTCTTGCTTTTCCAAGAAACCAAAGAGCTTCCTATGAAGATAGCAAATCCAGACGTAGATTTACGATCTCTTGGACATCCTGCATAGTCTGCATCTGCACAAGCTGAAATAGACAGATCTATATCTTTCCTGAATAGAAACCCTGTGCCTGGGGAGGACTTCAGATATCTCAATATCATATACAAGGCATCCATATGAACTTGCCTAGGCTGCTCCACAAATTGACTCACCCGGTTTATTGCAAATGCAATATCCGGTCGAGTTATAGTAATGTATAAGAGCTTACCCACCATCTCTCTGTACCTTCTTTTGTCCACCTCTTCGGTATCATCATCGTACAGCTTTATGCTTGGGTCCATAGGTGTGCTTGACGGTCTGCATCCAGTCATTCATGTTTCACCTAGCAAGTCTGTGACATATTTTCTTTGAGTCATTACCATGCCTTGTGCTTTTCTTGCAAATCCTATCCCCAGAAAATATCGTATCGTGCCCAGATCCTTCGTAATAAACTGGCTTCCCAACAGGGATTTGGTTATCTCAATTCCCTGAGCATCATCTCCTGTAACCAAGATGTCATCAACATATATCATGACAACAACTGTACCTCGAGGGGTCTTCTGGATGAACAGTGAATGATCCGCATATGATCTTCTGAACCCCTGTCGTTCAATTAGCTGGGAAAGCTTCTGGAACCAGGCTCGGGGACTCTGCTTGAGGCCGTAGATAGCCTTATGAAGTCTGCACACCATCTGAGTCTCCCCCTCAACAGCAAACCCTGGTGGCTGCTGCATGTAGACTTCCTCCTGTAGGTCACCATACAAGAAAGCATTCTTGACATCAAGCTGAAAAATGGTCCAGTTACGTACCACAGCAACAGATAGTAGGATACGAAGAGTAGAGTGTCGAGCCACCGGTGAAAAAGTATCCAAATAATCTACCCCATAAGTTTGGGTAAATCCACGTGCAACAAGTCTGGCCTTGTATCTGTCAAGACGTCCATCTGCGTGATATTTCACCGTAAACACCCACTTGCAGCTCACCACAGATGCACCCGGAGGAATGGGTACTAGAGATCAAGTCCCTCGAGACTGTAAGGCACGCATCTCCTCCTCCATAGCTAGCTGCCAGCAATCAATCTTCATGGCTTCTTGATAGGTCCGTGGAATGTCAACGGATGAGACAACAACTGTAAATTTCTGGAAATCCCCATTTAGACGATGAAATGAGACCTGGAAGGCAAGAGGATATGAGGCACATTTTCTTCTCTGCTTTCTTTGAGCAATAGGCCGATCAAGATCATCTATCACTGTGGTGACTGACGGATCCTCCTCCTGTAGTAAAGACTCCTGCATCGGTATATTATCTAACCGATCATTAGTGATAACATCAGAACATACCTGAGGCGTGCTGGATGGTTGACATGTGGATTGAGCAGGGCCTGTCCGCCTTGTATAGAACTTAGGAAATGGTACAATTGGAGGAGGTGGTGGTGGTGGTGTAATTGAATGACCCAGGCTTGGAGGTGGAGGGACATAGACATGAGAATCCGTGGGTGTAGAGGAGACCAATCTGTCACCTGCAGGGGAGAAGTACATGACTGGTTCGAAAAAGGTAACATCAGCACTCACATAGTACTTGTCATGAACAGGGTCATAGCAACGATATCCTTTCTGTGTCCTGGAGTAGCCCACAAAAACACACTTGATAGCCCTAGGAGAGAGCTTATCAAACCCTGGAGATAACATGTGGACAAATGCAACAGTGCCAAAGACCCGAGGTGTAAGTGTAAACAAGTCTCTGTCAGGAAAGAGAACAGAGATAGGAGACTTTTCCCCAAGAATAGTAGAAAGCATGCGGTTAACCAGATAGCATGCTGTAAGTATAGCATCTCCCCAAAAGGCTAATGGGGTACAGCTCTGAATAAGTAATGTGCGAGCAATGTCAAGAAGGTGTCGATGCTTCCGTTCGGCAACACCATTTTGTTGAGATGTGTATGCACATGTGGTTTGGTGGATAATGCCTTTAGAAGAAAGAAAGTGAGCTAGGGAACGAGTGCAGAATTCCAAAGCATTGCCAGTACACACATACTTAACGGTAGATGAAAAAACATTTTGAACTTCATTGATAAGATTTTGAATAACACTTCCTGCTTCTGATTTATTTTTAAGAAGAAAGGTCCAGGACACTCTAGAAAAATCATCAACCACAACTAAATAGAACCTGCCCCTGATGATCTGGGACACGACTGGGACCCCAAATATCTATGTGAAATAACTCAAAAGGGGAGCGACTGCTCCGACTCTGACGACTGGGGAAGCTGGACCGATGGTGCTTCCCTAACTGACATGCTTCACAACGAAATGACGAACTCGGAGAGATCTGAGGCATGAGGTGCGCATTTTCTGTAGCGACTGGTGACCAAACCGAAGATGCCAGGTATATGGAGAGACGGAGCCCTGGGAATGCAGTGAGACGCCAGCATAAGAGTTCCGTACGAGACGATAGAGCCCGTTGTGCTCAGAACCACAACCAATCACCCTGCCCGTTAGTATGTCCTGAAAAATGACAAACGATGAGTCAAAAATAGCTCGACAGTGCAAATCTCGTGTAATCTGACTAATGGATAAGAGATTCATAGAGAATTCTGGTGCATGTAGAACATTCTGTAAGTGCATAGAGGGCAGTAAAGCCGTCTCCCCCTGACCGATGATAGGGGAATGAGTGCCATCATCAATGAGTACAGAGCGACCAGGCTGAACAGCTCTATAGGACTGCAGAATATCTCTCTCACGACATAGATGATGGGTGGCTCCAGAATCAACAATCCATCCTGTGAGATCATGGTTATGATATGAAACTGAAGGACTACCTGAGGCACTGGCTGAAGCAGATGTACTAGCAGATGCCGAAGCCGCAACATCAGAAGCGTCAACACCCTCTGACGATGACTGGGCATGATATCACGAAGCCGTGCCACTAGCTCCTCGAACCTGTGATCTGGAGTAGATGCTGGTGGACCCTGTACATGATCAACGATAATTGCAGAAGGAGGGAAGCCATGCTTGGAATAGCACGTATCCTCCGAATGACCAGTACGACGACAGAATGAGCACGTAGACCTTATGCGACCTCCGCGGCCACGTCCACCACTTCCTCTGCCACGAAATGAGGACGAACTACCTCGTCCTCTGGAAACTGCCATTGCCGAGGGAGGTGGAGTCGTTGTATTCGATGGAACAGGTACACGACTGAGCCTCCTGTATACTTCTTCCATCGGTGGAATGGTGGCATCGACAAGGATCTGAGAGCGTGCTGCCTCGTACTCAGGGTCAAGGGCAGCAAGTAATACGCCAACCATAGTGGCGTTGCGGAACGTCTTCTGCTGTTCCGGCATGGCTGTGAGTGGGATGGTGCTATAGAGTTTCTCGAACTTTCCACGAAGAGACGTGTACAGGGAATGAAGAGGCCTCCCATTTTGCTTCGTGGTAAAGATATCATGCTGCAACTGTAGCATCTTTGTCTCGTTCCGTACCTGAGAGTACGTCGTGGACAGAATATCCCACATCGCCTTGGCGGTGGGCTGATGGAGGACATCATTTGCTATCTCCGTCGTGAGCGTTCCTGACAGCCAAACTTTGGCATACGCGTCATCAGCCTCCCATGAGGCATATATTCACGTCTTCTCCGGCGGTTCATCTTCGGTAAGAATATGCTTCTTACCACATGACTTCATAAGACTGAGGAACTGCATAGCCCACAGTTCGTAGTTCGTCCCGTCCATTTTGACGATTGGTGCCGAACCTTTAAAGGCACCTATGGCGGGCATATCGACCTTTTGTTCTGACATACTGCCGGAGAAGAACAACTAGGGATGATAGACCAAGAAAGTGTTGTCTACCAAGACCTTTGAGGATTCAAGTGCATATGTAGACGTTATGCACTTGAACCCATCATCTATCCGAGACCGACCGAAGGAGGGGCGCCCCGGTGACGAATAGAGGCTGTGGAAGCCTCTACGGAAGAGAGAGGCAGCGGCTCGGTGGTCCCGACGGCGGGGCTGGAGTGGCTGGCGGGGCCGGGGACGGCGGGGGGGGGGGGACTGGCGGGGGCCTAGCTGGGGTGGCGAGGGGCCCCGCTGGAGGGCTGGAGTGGCCGGCTGGAGGGGCCGGCTGGGCTGGCGGCGGCGGCGGGAGGCGAGGGGGGGGGGCGGCGGGTGGAGAAAAACCCTAGGGTTAGGGTTTTGGCTCTGATACCATGTTAGAGTAATCGATACTCTGATATATTATTCCATAGAGCCCTCGGGTCTCTTATATAGAGAGAAAACCCTTGGGTAAATTACATAGACGTACGTTATATAAATAGGAAATACAGAACAGTACATCATAGCATAATATAACCTCTACACTTCTAGCAACAAACAATTGTATTTTAAATTCCTCGTCGTCACCTTTATTCTCCTCAACAACAACATGAATATCTTTACTTTTTTTTATAGAAACCAAATAGTAGTTACCCAATGTGGAATGCCTTCTAGGTTTTATTTAACTTGGATCTTAGGGTGATGCATAGTGGACTGGAGAATTATGGCAAAAATAGGACATCTTTCCGTTTGATTTTATCCAATTAGGGTTTTTCGTCCATTTAACTAGAGTCTAATTAAATTAGGATTAGGTTAATGCATTTCCGCCTGATTGAGTTTATTGCAAATTTTATTTCTATTTAAATAAGGAGATCACTTGTGATCTTCCGTCAAATTAAGTTAGTCAGTTAGAGATATTTAGAGTCCAATTAGGGTCTGTTAGGATTTGATTTTTTATTCTCTTTTTATTTTTGTGATCCCATCCCTCCTGTATAAAGGGGTTGGTAGTCCATTATTTTAATCAGTTGAAGTTGAAATTAAATTGAGATTTATCTCATTTATCTTTCTCCCTCTCTCTTCTTCCTTCACGTGATCTCTGCAGTTCTTCCCAAAATCTCTCGCATCCGACGAGTTTTCTTCTTTGTCCTTCCTCCTTCCAATTTCTTCTACTTTTTTCCACTGTCGAATTTCTTGATTGCTTTTTATGGGCTTAATGAATTTGAAATCACAATGAATCATTGGCAAGGGGACCGTATGTGCCTTCCTAATTGAGAAATCTTTGTCCTCTTAGGTCCAATGAATCTGAAGAGAAGAAGATAGACCCTATGCCAATCGTAGCTTCATCAAGTTGCACCAAAACATAGAAAATATGTGAATTATCCCCCAAATCTGACGTATAAGCTGCGAAACTAACCACTCTATCCTTAGTTGGGACAAAACAAATAAGCGAGAGAAAATATTACAAAATGTACCTTCCTCTGCCCAATCACCCCTCCAGGACTTAAAAGAACGAGTGCCACCAAGCATATGCTACAACCGAGGAACCCAAATAATACAACTTATATCTCTCCAAAAAGTAGAGGGAGATCTCTCATTTCCATGCACAACTCAAGCCTTGTGGAGAGGTCGTAAACAAATCTAATCTAAAATGTATGGAGGATTTTCTACCTTGATTTTGAACTCATTACTTCATTGAGTGCTCCTAATGCTCCCTGAGCAACTTGCACACAAATTTCTTTCTTAGGCTTTGAAGCTGCACTACCCACTTCAAAAGAACTGCGTTGTCCATTTCCTCAAGCTTGAGCACCCCAAAACCACCCTCCTTAGCACTCATGTGACCATGCCCCATCCCATGAACGTAACCCCATAGCTCTATTGCTTAAGACCAAATCAAGACAATCTTGACATCAACACATACAACCTGTGACACATCCCTATATGTAACCTGTTCACAAGTATGTAGAAAATTGGATGGCGAAGAGCATTGACTTCATCAGAATGGATTGATGTCTCCTTGACACACATCTTTCCTTCCACCTATCCATTTGCCGGTTTACTCCAACAAAGGACCCCGATCATTTTGATTAAGCTTGCCACTAGTTAGGGGGTAGCCCTAGGTACCACATAGGAGGTGCCTGTGGTGGCGATCCCGACACATGAATACCCTCATGGCGATCCCAATACATGAATACCCTCCTATCTCATCATAAAAAATGTGAAAAGGTACACAAATGGTTCTATGATTTTTGATTTGCAACCCAAAAAATCCTTCGAAAATTTCTACTAACGTGAAGTCATGCTTGTCCTCCTTAAAATAATCTTCGCAAAAGAGAGAGTTCATCTGCATAATTGTAGCATCAGGACAGACAAGTCATGTATGTCTAGAACGACCTCCTTGCATAACCTGATCATTTGTCATTGTTAGAGAATCAACTACCTCAACAAAAAGTAGAGTTGTGAGTGGGCACCCTTTAAAACCTCTTTATATGGCTAAAGGAAATTGCCTTTTTATCCGGTTAATCTATAGATTTGGGAAACAACACTTATGCATAGAACTCCAAGGAAATTCAATTGCCAATATTGTAGGATTTGGAGAAGTCCATCTTATAAAGCAACCCAAACACCTTGCGCTTCTTCCAACATGGTGCCATCTTAGAGGCCATGAAGACACTATCAACCGTCAATTTGACATGATTAAAAGTTGTGTTCTTGTCGAGGGCTAACTAGGGTGCCAAGCACTAAGTGTAGCATGTTATCAAATAGTTTTGTCACAATTAGGCTCGCAACATTTGACAGAGTAATGGGCCTGAAATTCTCATTTCGCTGACCCTCTTTCTTTTTAGGGAGCAAAAAAATCACCACCTTATCCAAAAATCAAACTTCGTATTCTGTTCACTGATGTCTTCAAGAATCTCCTTGACATGTGCGTTGACCACCTCTTAGAATTATTTTTGTTAAGGTAAAAAGGTACTGAGATGATTTATTCCATAGAGCCCTCGGGTCTCTTATATAGGGAAAGAGCCCTTGGGTAAGTTACATGAGAGGTACATAAAGAAACTGAAATACTAAATAACATAAAAGACGATCAACTATCTCTACACTCCCCCTCAAGATGGAGCATAGATATCTATCATGCTCAGCTTGGAAGAACATCTCTGGAAAGGTCCTCTGAGCAATGGCTTAGTGAATATGTCCGCTGTCTGGTCCTCTGAACTGACGTGAGACGTGGAGATGAAGCCCTTCTGAATCATGTCCCTAGTGTAATGACAATCCACCTCTATGTGTTTGGTTCTCTCATGGAAGGCTGGATTGTTGGCAATAAATAATGCTGCCTGATTATCACATTGAAGGTTCATAGGCAAGGGAACATCAACATTCAGATCTTCTAAGACTGCTTTAACCCACATCATTTCTGTGCTTGCCTGTGCCATGGCTCTGTACTCGGATTCGGCACTGGATCTCGCCACAACAGTCTTCTTCTTGCTTTTCCAAGAGACTAAAGAGCTTCCTATGAAGATAGCAAATCCAGAAGTAGACTTACGATCCCTTGGACATCCTGCATAATCTGCATCTGCACAGGCTGAAATAGACAGATCTGTACCTTTCTTGAATAACAACCCTGTGCCTGGGGAAGACTTCAGATATCTCAATATCATGTACAAGGCATCCGTATGTACTTGCCTCGGCTGCTCCACGAATTGACTCACCCGGTTTACTGCAAGGGCAATATCCGGTCGAGTAATAGTGATGTATAAGAGCTTCCCCACCATTTCTATGTACCTTCTCTTGTCCACCTCCTCGGTATCATCATCGTACAGCTTCATACTCGGGTCCATAGGTGTACTTGAAGGTCTGCATCCAGTCATTCCTGTTTCAACTAGCAAATCTGTGACATATTTTCTTTGAGTCATCACCATTCCTTGTGCATTTCTTGCAAATTCTATCCCCAGAAAGTATCGTATTGTGCCTAGATCCTTTGTAATGAACTGGCTGCCCAACATAGACTTGGTTACCTCAACCCCCTGTGCATCATCTCCAGTAACCAATATGTCATCAACATATACCATAACAACAATGGTACCTCTAGGGGTCTTCCGGACGAACAGTGAGTGGTCCGCATTTGATCTTCTGAACCCCTGTCGTTCAATAAGCTGGGAGAGCTTCTGGAACCATGCTCGAGGACTCTGTTTAAGGCCATAGATAGCCTTATGAAGTCTGCACACCTTCTGAGTCTCCCCCTCAGCAGCAAACCCGGGTGGCTGCTGCATGTAGACTTCCTCCTGTAGATCACCATACAAGAAAGCATTCTTAACATCAAGCTGGAATATGGTCCAGTCACGTACCACTGCAACTGATAGAAGGATGCGAAGGGTAGAGTGTCTCGCCACCGGTGAGAAGGTATCTAAATAATCTACACCATATGTCTGGGTAAATCCCCGTGCAACGAGCCTGGCCTTGTATCTGTCTAGACGGCCATCCGCATGATATTTCACTGTAAAAACCCACTTGCAACTTACTACTGAGGCACCTGGAGGAATAGGGACAAGAGACCAAGTTTCCCTAGATTGCAAAGCACGCATTTCCTCTTCCATTGCAAGACGCCAGCAGTCAATCTTCATGGCATCCTGATAGGTTCGTGGAATCTCAACTGACGATACAACAGCTGCAAACTTCTGGAAATCCCCAGTGAGTCGATGAAAGGAGACTTGAGAGGCAAGGGGATATGTGGCACATTGTCTGCGCTGCTTCCTATGAGCAATGGGCCGGTCTAAATCATCCAAGACTGTGCTGACCGGTTGCTCCTCCTCCTGTAGTAAAGGTTCCTGCACAGGTGCGTTATCTAAGCCATCGTTAGTGTTAATTTCAGAACCTGAGGCGTGTTGGATGGTTGACTTGTAGCTTGAGCAGGGCCTGTCCGCCTCGTATAGAACTTAGTGAAAGGGACAACTGGAGGAGGAGGTGGTGGTGGTGGTGGTGTTGGTGGAGTAGAGGATTGACCCAGGCTTGGCGGTGGTGGAACAAAGACATTGGAATCTGGAGAAGTGGAGGAGGCCAATCTGTCACCCGCAGGTGAGAAATACATGACAGGTTCGAAAAAGGTAACATCTGCACTCACATAGTACTTGTCATGGACAAGATCATAGCAACGATATCCTTTCTGTGTCCTGGAGTAACCCACAAAAACACACTTGATAGCCATAGGAGAAAGCTTATCAAGTCCTGGAGATAAGCGGTGGACAAACGCAACAGTGCCGAAGACCCGAGGTGTAAGTGCAAACAAATCTCTGTCTGGAAAAAGAACAGAGATTGGGGACTTTTCCCAAGAACAGTTGTAGGCATTCGGTTGACTAGATAACATGCTGTAAGTATAGCATCTCCCCAAAAAGATAATGGAGCACAACATTGAATGAGTAATGTGCGAGCAATATCAAGAAAATGTCGATGCTTTCGTTTCGCAACCCCATTTTGTTGTGAGGTGTAAGCACATGTGGTTTGATGAACAATGCCTTTTGAAGAAAGGAAGGTAGCAAGAGAGCGAGTGCAGAACTCCAATGCATTATCAGTTCGCACATACTTAACAGTAGAAGAGAAAACATTCTGGATTTCACTAATAAGATTTTGGATAACACTTCCTGCTTCAGATTTATTTTTAAGAAGAAAAGTCCAGGACACTCTAGAGAAATCATCAACCACTACTAAATAGAACCTGTGCCCCTGATGATCTGGGACACGACTTGGACCCCAAATGTCTACATGAAGTAATTCAAACGGGGAGCGACTGCTCCGACTCTGACGACCTGGGAAGCTAGATCGATGGTGCTTCCCTAACTGACATGCTTCACAACGAAAGGAGGAACTCGGAGAGATCTGAGGCAGTAGGTGACGCATCTTCTGCAGGGGCAGATGACCGAACCGAAGATGCCAGGTGTACGGAGATACGACGCCTTGGGAATGCAGTGAGACGCCAGCATAGGAGTTACGGACTAGACGATAGAGGCCATTGTGCTCAGAACCACAACCAATCACCCTGCCCGTCAGTATGTCCTGAAAAATAACAGACGATGGATCAAAAATGGCACGACAGTGCAAATCACGTGTAATCTGACTAATGGATAAGAGGTTCATAGAGAATTCTGGTGCATGTAGGACATTCTGTAAGTGCATAGAGGGTAGCAAAACCGTCTCCCCCTGACCGATGATGGGAGAATGAGTGCCATTAGCTATGAGTACAGAGCGACCAGGCTGTATAGCCATGTAGGGCTGCAAAATATCTTTCTCACGGCATAGATGATGGGTAGCTCCAGAGTCGACAATCCATCCTGTGAGATCATGACACTGAGGTGAGACTGAAGGACTACCTGAGGCACTGGCAGAGGCGGATGTACTAGCTGACGCCGAGGCTGCAACATCAGAAACTTCAGTACCATCTGGCGACGATTGTGGCATGATATCACGAAGTCGTGCCACCAACTCTTCGAACCTGTGGTCTGTAGCAGGAGCTGAAGGACCCTGAACATGATCCGCGACACGTGCAGAAGGAGGGAAGCCGTGCTTGGAATAGCAAGTATCCTCCGAATGACCAGTACGGCGGCAGAATGAACACGTGGAACGTATGTGACCTCCGCGACCACGTCCACCACTTCCTCTGCCACGAAACGAGGACGAACCACCACGTCCCCTGGAAAGTGCCATTGCAGACGGAGGTGCAGTCGCTGTAGTAGATGGAACAGGTACACGACTGAGCCTCCTGTATACCTCTTCCATCGACGGGATAGTGGCGTCTGCTAGGATCTGAGAGCGTGCGGCCTCGTACTCCGGGTCTAGGGCAGCAAGTAAAACGCCAACCATAGTGGCATTGCGGAACGTCTTCTGTTGTTCCGGCGTGGCTGTGAGCGGAATGGTGCTATAGAGCTTCTCGAACATCCCACGAAGCGACGTGTATAGCGAATGAAGAGGCCTCCCATTCTGCTTCGTGGTAAATATATCATGCTGCAACTGGAGCATCTTCGTCTCGTTGCGGACCTGAGAATACATCATGGCCAAAATATCCCACATCGCCTTGGCGGTGGGCTGGTGAAGGACATCATTCGCTATCTCTGTCGTGAGCGTACCTGAGAGCCAAACCTTGGCGTACGCATCATCAGCCTCCCATGAGGCATAGACTCCTGTCTTCTCCGGCGGTTCATCCTCGGTAAGAATATGCTTTTTACCACACGACTTCATGAGACTGAGGAACTGCATCGCCCACAGTTCGTAGTTTGTCCCGTCCATTTTGACGATCGGTGCAGAACCTTTGAACGCACCTATGGCGGGCATATCGAGCTTTTGTTCGGACATAATGCCGGAGAAGAACGACTATTGATAGACGAAGAAGAGGTTGTCTACCAAGACTTTAAGGATTCAAGTGCACATGTAGACGTTATGCACTTGAATCCATCTTCTATCCGAGACCGAGTGAAGTAGCGGCACCCGACAACAAGTAGAGGCTCCGGAAGCCTCTACCAAGGAAGATGGCGGCTGGACAGGGACTGGTCGGGGGCTGGGAGAGGGCTGGACGGTGTAGACAGCCCCCGGAGGCGGCTGGAGGGAGCCGGGGCGGAAGGTGGGGGCGCTCCGGCGGCGCGCGTGCGGGACGAGGAGGGGTCCCGAGACTGCTCGGCGGCGCACTGGGGGCTGGGAGGCAACCTGGAGGCGGCGGCGGAGCCCTGGGCGGCGCCCTGGGGACGACGGCGGTAGGAGAGAGTCGGCGGGCGGGGGGGGGGGGGTGGAGAGAAACCCTAGATTAGGGTTAGGGCTCTGATACCATGTTAAGGTAAAAAGGTACTGAGATGATTTATTCCATAGAGCCCTCGGGTCTCTTATATAGGGAGAGAGCCCTTGGGTAAATTACATGAGAGGTATATAAAGAAACTGATATACTAAATAACATAAAAGACGATCAACTATCTCTACAATTTTAAAGGGATTTTATCACTTGTGCCCCTCCGAGATATCGCAATATCAGTTATGCCCCTATCTTTTTTGGTAATATCAATTGTGCCCCTCACTTCTTGCAAATATATCACTTGTACCCCTCGAGTTAGTTTCCGTCCATCCCAAATGCAAACGGACGTTAACTTTAGGGACACATCAGGAATTAAATGAAAACAAATGAATGGAAAAGTCCAATCACTGTTCATCTTCCTCATCCCCCTACCCATGCCACCTCCCCCCTGCTGCAACCTAGGCCCCCTTGCCTCGCGCTCCCCTTGCCCCGCCGATCCGGCCCAGCGCCCCCCGGCCTCCTTGCCCCGCCGACCCGGCCCGACGCCCCTGCCCCAGGTCTCCCCTCCGTCCCCTGCACCCCCTCCCCCGTTTGCCCTCCGCCACCCGCACCCCCTCCCCCGGTTTCCCTCGCCCTCCGCACCTCCCCCCTCGCCCCCCGCACCTCTCATCCGGCCCCCGTACTGCCGCCGACCTTCCTTCTCACTCCCCACGCAGGTCCGGTAGGACACGAGACGACGTTGAGATATGGAGGCGGTGGCGAACCGCCGCGGAGATGCGAGCTTCAGCGGCGGAGGCACTCTGCAACGACGGCGTGGGTCGGTGGAAGTGGGTCATGTGAGGGCGGTGGAGCGGCGGTAACTACTTGCACTGCGAGGGCGGATATCTGGGCGGAGAAGCAGCAGAGGTCGCGCGGCACCGACGCCGTCGGGAAGGAGGGAAGGCGGTGCTGCGGCCTCGCTCTGGGTGGTCGACAGGCTGAGGACACCGGCGGGGCTGCGCGAGTCAGGAGGAGTTGCGCGCAGCAGCGACGCGAGGTGTCTAGTCGGGATCGGGCACGAGCTGATTGCGGAACTGCCGCCTGAGCACAGCAGATGACAGAGAAGGGGCCACCGCCCGGTGGTGGAGACGACGGCGACGAACGCCGACCACGTGCGCTAGGGGCAGAGGGAGGGATGAGGAAGGGGGGGTCCTGGCGGAGGGAGGCTGGGGCGGAGCTCGAAGGGGGGGGCGGGGGAGGAGTTCCGAGCGGAGAGGGAGGAGGAGGAGGGTGGAGGGGGAAGAAGAAGATGGGGGAAGAGGAGGAAGAAGAGGAGTCTGGACAATAATACCCCTCTTAACTTCACCAAGGTTTGAAAAAATCATGGTTAAGTCAACTCATTGACGGTCAATCTGACGGAAGGGCACAAATGGTAATGGAGAAAGAAGTGAGGGGCACAACTGATATTACCAAAAAGATAGGGGCATAACTGATATTGCGATATCTCGGAGGGGCACAAGTGATAAAATCCCTATTTTAAAAAGAAAACGTGGAAAACCTTTAAAACTCAACAAACTTTTTCATTTAGCTCTAGTACATCCTCCCCTACCCCCAACTTGCTCAAAGAAGCTTCCAACTAGATAGTTCACCTGACCCGAGCATAACTTTCTTGCTCCCCGACCACCTCCAACTGACATCCCTACCACGCTTGTTGAACAGCTGATTATAATCACCAACTGCCCTATCAATATGCTTGTCCATCTAAAACACTAACAAAAGAGTGAAACAACATTTCGTTGGCATACACCTCCGTAAGTCGTGTTTGCCTAGAGTGTTGCCTTCACTCTGCCTCTCGCTTCTTGTTCTTTCAAATTTAGCAATTTTTCCTTGATCCTGCTGGTTGCGAGAGCCCTGCTCCTATGCCAACCCCATCCTAAGCCATTGATTCCCGCTGCTCCTGCTGTTGTTGGCTTGCAGTCTGCAAGATCGAAAATGCCTCTTTAAATTCGATGTTAAACCATTCAATATGTGATAGACCCATCTACTTCAATACTCTTCTAGAGTTCGACCACCATCTCTATGGCCCAACTCCAGCAATCATGACCTCTTGGACTTGGAGTAGGAAGAGCATTGCATCCCCTCCTTGTACGGCCGCCACATCATTGGTGTGTAGTCTTGACAAAGATCTGACTAGTCCCTTTCACAGATAAAGGGTGAAAGAGATCCAACATCTCATGCAATATAAGAAACCTATTTAACTTCGATCTCGAAATAGAGCTCCACCAAGTATACTTGTAGATGCTCATCTCAGAGATCTCAGATATCTAATTGCATCTCTCTAATCAGTCCCTAAAACTTTTAAGACCCTCAGATTATGTCCTCCCGAACCACTAGGCCTATCTCCAACCGACAAATGGCATTAAAGTCATTGTTAACCACCCAGTGAGCGTGCATAAATTTGACCCCATTACGTGCCTGTGAGCATGCATAAATTTAAGTTCTTGTTACATGGATGGGTTTTCTGAGTCTATTGATCAATGTTTCTAGATTGTTTTGCTAACAAACCATTTTCCTTCCGAAAAAACATACCATGGAGTCATTGAGACTTGAGAGAATATATTGACGTCTAAAAGTACAAAACAAATGGGTGTGATCACTGATCAGAAAATGGTGGGCTTCTTCCTCAATAACTAACTGTTTTTTAGTTGGATGCTATCTATTGGCATCGAAACAGTCCTTGACCTTGATATAACTTCCACATTATCTAGTTCTTTCTTTTAATAAAAAAGTTATCTAGTTATTAATCCACATGCTGGATCAACATCGAGGGGGCAGGGGGTTAATAGCCATTAAAAATGATCTCACAATAAAACCAAAGTAGAGGCTCCAAGACTTCATTAGGTTTCAGAACTCCACGAGTAATGGTTTATGAGCTATCTAATGTCACACTGAGTGAGGCTTCTCACAGTAGAGGCTTTAAGACTTGATATGGCTGACCAACCTCCTTTAGTGAGTAGAGGGTCCTACAGATGGGTGCGATTGCTGTACTTCGGAAGATGGGTCCTTCTTTAAAGAAGGTTTGCAATGCTCCTACTTCTTCGCTTTTGGACTGTTGACATGGGATCACAGGCTAATTTGGACTCTACAAGATACCTTCGTGGATGAAAAAAAGACACCTTTATGGATGAAGATCTTCCTTTGACTGCTGAGATGTTGCCGTCTGATGACTAAAGGTGCATAAGGTCAGAATTCTGCATGAAAATAGTGTGGACTGACTTAGATGCGCAGACACATTGGAAGATGTTCATAATTTTTACTTGCCTCAGTCTAGGGAGGCATGTTACGACTTGGTGCATGATTGGCCGGATCCATTTAGTGCAAGGGCTGTTGGGCCTCTCCGGGAAATGCTAGTCTAGATCTTTAGACGGGGAGACACAACATCCCGCTCTTTTGCGAACAACAGTTGGGGGTGGGGGGGGGTGTGGGATTGGAACCCTAGTCATTGGAGTGGGAGCCCACTGCTCTTTTGTGGACAATTGGGTTTGCACGTAATGGGATTATGTTCCGTCAAGGATACTATGTGGAAAATGTAATTGAACATGCCATTTTTTGAGTCATGGTCTTTATAACTATCTCTATGGTATTAATATAATGATGTAGGGTGTAGCCATTTGGGCACACCCACCTTCTTCCCTTTAAAACAATCATACCGAATTAAGCAGAATTTTACCTAGGATGTTCACCCTCCACTTTATCAAAAAGAAGAAGAAGCACTATTCTCTCACTTAGTTGGCCTGGATATGTGGATTCTTCGCCACAAAACAAAGTCAAAATCTATCTTATAGTTTCTTTGTAACACTTATTTAGACTTCTTCGAGCCTTCCAATAAGGCTCCTAAAAAATTTCTTAAGACATAAAAAATGAGTAATGGTTAATTTTATTTAGCCAAACTTTCTTCTTCGTAGCTAATTGATTTTAGTTGCCATTGTAGGATTTAGGCCAAGAGGTGTAGATTGCATGTGACTCAAAGAGTACCTCATGTGTGTGTTGTGTCGTTTTCCCCTTGCCACCAAGGAATCATGCGTGCAAATTATGGTTGAGAGATACTCAGGGAGGTATGCCATGCCATATTAGAGTTCAAACATCCTTGTGTTAAGAGCATTCATACTTCACTTCTTAAACAAGTTAGGATTATGGTTTTATATATCTCGCTTCTTACTGAAATGTCATCTGAAATTTCGGAAACAAGTTAAATGCATATCATGCCAAGAATCCACCCTTAACTTCTTTTGAAAAGGGCATGATAAGAGTGGGCAACAACTGTTGCCGGTACACAATTACAGAGCACTGCTATTTGCCTCTCTTGGAACTGTCCTCTTGTTGGATTCTTTGAAACTGAAGATGAAAGTATCACGCTGTTGCAGAGCTCTGCTATTCTTCTGATTATACAGTAAGCTAAAGAGGGTGTAAAGAAGTAAAATTGTGCCGAACATCTATTTATTTTTATATCACATGCATATTTTCAAATATTTATCCTTTCCGAGCCATCAATTTAAAGTTTGATGCTGGTTATATCTTTTCTTCTTAAATTTTGTTGATTTGGATATTCTAATAATGATAATGTACAACATGATGACATATCTACATTTGAAAGGTTTGGCTGGGACAGTGGACTTGTAAATGGTCATAATGATACTCGGCTTTTTTTTACCAAAGATGGATCTGTCGATCTGAACCTCCATCCAGCCTCAAACACTCTGTGCTTCGGACATTTTTGCCTATAAAATTCTACATATGTTTGTTTGTCTTATGACTTCCTTTCAAGTCACCAGCAAAGCAAATGTTGGTGTATAATAGTAACATTTAACACAGCAAAGATGTTTAAAAAGAATCCCCTTATATAGTTCTTTTGTTGGTATCTGATTTTCATCATCATCATCATCAACAACAAAGCCTTCTCCCACATTAAGTAGAGTCGGCTACATGGATTTCTTGCTTTCATTCAAATCTATTTTGGGTCATTCTCAGACTTAGATTCAAGTAATAAGATCCTTTGGGATAGTCTCCTTCCAACATTTCTTGGGTTTTCCCCCACACTCTCTTAGACGGCTCAACATCCAAAATCGCGTATCTTCTAATTGGAGCATCAACAAACCTCCTTTGCAAATGGTTAAACCACCTTAAGCGGTTTTATCTCTTCTTATCCTCAATCAGAGATATACCAGCTTTCTTTCTGATCAGATCGTACCTAATCCCATCTTTTCGTATATGACAGCACATTCACATTTTCATGTGCTACTGTCATTCTCTTCACATGTCTATAGTTCACATGCCAACATTCGGATTCATAGATCATAATAGGTCTTATGACTGCTTTGTATTAAGGCCCTAAATGTCGGTTTCGATCACCATTTTGGTGACTGTCTGAAACGGAATTTCGGTGGAATTTCGATCGAAATTTGACCGAAATTTTGGGCATTTCGTTCATTTTTTGTACTAGGCCCCCCATATTTCAGTCATTTCGATTTCGACAAGATGTCGATATTCTACAGAAATTCGACAGAATTTCGTTGAAATTTGAGGCCATGCTTTGTATTACTAGAGATGGCAATGGGTCGGTTCTAGCTCGATTCCCACCTTACCCGGAATCGACCCGCTTCATGTTCTGAAATACTCGGAACCGAACTAGAATCGGTCTAGGACCGGAATCGAAACTGGATCAATGGATCCATCGGTTTCGATTCCGACTCGATTCTAACTGAGAACTGTTAATCACTTAATCCAAATTTATATAACTTAGTTACTTAACTCAGAACTCAAAAGTATTACAATGCATAGCAGCAAAATACTGAAATTTAAAAAATCGAACACTCTAATCTGATTGTTGAAACTAAACTAACAATAACAAAAGTTCAAATAGAACATGAAGTTTTAATCTCAAAAAGCAAAGTCAATCTGAAAGTCCATGCACACATGCTTCAACTTCGGAATTCCTTACAGAAGCACAACTCTCTTTTGTAGAATAAGTTCCTAAAACAATATAATCATACTAGTATTAAAATGAATAAAGATAGCATAACAAATGATATTGAAACATCTTTGCTCATCGTTACTCTCATTCCAAGCCCAATGACGACCACACATCAAGGACTCCAAAATATCATCCTCAAGTCTGCTTCGAATTGGTGTAATAATATTACCACCTGTGCTAAAACAGACTCGGAAGCAACAATCGAAACAGGAACAACCAGAATGTTTTTAGCAATTTTTTCATAGTAGGGTATGAATTCCCATAAAGTTGCCACCATGAAAGGACATTGAAGTTATCCACTTTTAGTATCAAAGGCTCTCTTAAATATAATTCTAACTTTGAAACATCTGAAGCACTAGAAAACTCCATTCCTTGAGACATGTATTGATCATACATTGACATATCCTGATCATCAAATTCAAAACTAGTGGAGGAAGAGGAAGCAACACTTTTTCTAGAAGCACCAAGACTACTTGAGGCAATAGTAGAAGCATCACAAGACTTAAACTCATCCAATAAATCTTCGCAACTTTTCTAAACTCTAAAATTTTTAGATATGCATCTTTTCCATAAATCAAAGGAAAATAAAACTCCACTACTTTCATTTTATTCCTCGGATCCAATACAAAACTCCCGATAATAAATGACAAGTATCCCAATATTTAGAAAATTTTTGTATCATTTTGCTTGCCATCTTGCAAATTGTCTCATCTAAACTTTTCTCCCATTGATCAAGCTTGATTTTTATATCACATGTAATAAGAAAGAACATATTGGAGGTAGGATACAAAGTACATGAAAATATCAAGGTTGCACAGTAGAAGATTTGCAACTTATTAGCTATTTTCATTGCATCTCTCCAATCCTTTTCGGTTGGGGGATTTTTATACAGTATGTCCACTAAAGGAAGTCGTGGAAATACATCTTTATAAATGAAAGCAGATTTCAACATTAAATATGTCGAATTTCAGCGCGTCTTGCAATCAAGGGACAAGGTATGTCGCATTGACGAGTTGCGTACTCAAATTTCTCAATTCTCTTTGGGGAAGCAGTCCAATAAACAATACCAACACGAATTTTCTCAATTATATATCCTCAATCTCTAACAAACCTACTTGCACAATCAAATTAAGAATGTAAGCATTGCAATGAACATGAAGTACCTTCCCATTCAAAAGCAAATCTTTTCTTGGAAGCTTATCTAAAAGCAAACTAAGAACTTTGTCATTTGTTGAACAATTGTCCACTATAATCGTAGATAGTTTGCGATCTATATTCCATTCGACAAAAGTTTCAACCAAAGCATCAGAAAGTGCATCTGCGGTATGTGGAGCAGGAAGATATGCAAATCTGAAATAAAGAATCAATTATCATCATAATATTCCATCTTGGATTGTTAAACTATAAAAGTAAATATACCTTAATATAAAGCTCTTCAACAACCAATCATCATTAATGTAATGAGCTGTAATTGCTATAAACCATTTATTGTTATTTTGAGATGTCCACATATCCGTTGTTATGGCAATTCAACACTTTAACTTTTCCAAATACATGTAGTACTTGGATTGTACTTAGCATACATAGCAAGGATGTCATGCCTCAAAGTATTTCTCGTGATTGGTTTAAAGCTTGGATTCAAGCTTGAGTAGAAATTTCTGAAGCCAATATAATCCACAATACTGATAGGGTGATCATGGAAAAGTACCATTTTTGCATGCTCTTCTCTTGATTGATCCTTATCAAGCACAAAATTTTCAACATTTCCACACTTTCCCAACCTTAGCGCATCCTGCTTAATATCCATTGTCTTCGATCTCTTACGACATGAAGACTCAAAATATTTTTTCAAATTTGAGGTACCATTTTTTGCGTCACCAGGCAACAATTTCTTGCAATAATTGCATTGGGCTTTCCATTCTTTTGACTTATCATCATAGTACTTCACCGTTATCATCATCAACACATTGGTCTATTGTTTCTCCTTTCCTATTCTCATCTTCACCCCCATTCTCAACATCTTGAGTTTCTTCACCCCCAGAATTTCTAACTCCCAATATTGGTAATGATATACGATAATTCTCTCCATGTTCAGATGCCATCTAGAATAACAAAAAAAATGCTTTCTATGCCCATCTTCATAAAACGAAACCAAAAACAAGAACAATTGTAAATGAAACAAATCTAGGGTTTTATGAGTAAAAAACACTAACTTGGTGGCTTAAATGGAGTGAGATTTATCAGAAGGTCTACAACAAAACATCAATGGATGATGGCAAGTCGGCGACGGCAGTCATGAAATGATGGAAGATGAAAATCATGACTGGTCGAAGGGAGGAAAGCTATGCCAGGATTTTCATTTGGAGATTAGGGCTAGCCAATTAGAGTTCTAGGGATATATTTAAATTAATTAATTAATTAATTAATTATGAGTCAGTTCCGGTTCTTCCGGTCAGTTCCACATCATAACTCGAATTGGCAGACACCTAGCGGTTCTGGTTCTATAAGAACCAGAACTGACAAATCTACCTCATATATAGAACCTTTAATAACCCATCCGGTTCGATTCCGGTTCGGATCCAGGTAGACTCGGACCCGTTGCCATCTCTATGTATTACTCTCCTTTGATTTTCAAAGGATTTTTTATCACATATAACAGTAGAGGTATCTACTTCAATTGTCTGGTGGTAGATCAATGTGCCTATCACCTAAAAGACCATCGTTCAAATCTCCCCTTCAAGAAGGTTGCATTAGGTAGTCGACAACTAGCGCAAAAAACAATCAGATCTTTCAACATGGATTTGATAAGATCTATCTTGCCGGCCCCACTTAATGTGGGAGATGGCTTTGTTTAAAAAAAGACCAGTAGAGCTTCCACTCATCTTTAGCCAACCTGCATTTATTTTATGGGTAACATCTCCATCGATTTTTCCATAATAATATAAAATCGATCCCAAGTATCTAAAAGAATCTTTCTTTTGAATGTTATCTTTTCGAATCTTCACCTAGATTCCTTAACCACTGCTCTCATCAAATGTGCACTTCACATATTCAGTTTTAACTATACTTATATGAAATCCTTTGGCCTCTAAGGCATCTCTCCAAGTCTCAAACTTCTCGTTCACTCCATCTTTAGTTTCATCGATCAACACAATATCATCGACGAACAATATACAACGAGGTTTCATTGACCAACACAATATCATCGGCCAACAACATACACCAAGGTATCTTATCCCGAATGTGGCTAGTCAACTTGTCCATAATCAAAGTAAAAAGGAAATTGCTCAAATTGGAAAAAAATCATTCTCATTTTCACTCCAATTGCTGGAATTGTTCTTTCACCTATATTGCATGAAGTGGTGCCAACTGTACTTCTGTCTTCTCGTTGTCGTTTTTTTGTCATATCGATCTACCTTTATCATTTGCTGGGTGTCTCAAATGATGCAGAGTTCTACACTGGCTTATCGTTGATTAAGCCTTTTCCTAGACTTGGATTAAGGATCTTTCTGTTTAATGAACATAATCAAGGTTTTAAAAAATGTGAGGCGTATCGAAGCGTTTTCCTAGTATTGCCTCGAGGCGTAAGCCTCGAGGCATATCGAGGCATAGGCCTCACTTGTGAAAGAAAATTTTTCATAAAATATAATAATTAATCGTAATTACAATGTTCAAGTTCTAAAAGTTAAATAGTTATGATTAAATATATAACTCCATGATATTTCAAGGCTAACATCATGGTTTAAACACCCAAGTTGTTATATAACTCTCTTTTTTTAAACTCTAAATATGTAAGGAGTCAAGTAATTATGGATATGTAAGCACAATAACGGGTAACTCTCCGCAAAATTTAAAGTTTTGAATAAAATTTAACTAAAGGGACTAGATGTAACCTACTATTTTCAAAATTAGGTGAGATATGTGTCATTCAATTGAGAATGATAAGAGAGTAAGCAGTGAATATGTGATCACTTTTTACTTTACCATAATGATTGGGGGATAAAATGCTTAAATATTGCATGTTATGATCATCTTTGTTTATGCATAATTTGATGTGTATTAATTTAGTCTTGATTGAATAGAACAAAAGATGAGGCATTTTTACAAAAATATACTTTTCAAAATTTAGGTCAAAGTAGGGGACTTGCATCCAAACATTTTAATAAAGAAAGCATTTATGCTTGGTTCATACTAAAGAATAGAGGCATTAGATTTAAGCACCCAAGGCTCAATTTTTTGTTCATGTTGATTTATAAAAAAACATGCATAACAGAGTAAAAAATAAGCTTAATACGTTAATAAATTAAAAAAATACATTTAAGTGAATCATGAGCTTAAAGATTTGAAAATACATGTCTAAGAAAGATGAAATGTTCACAATCAAAAAGAAAAGGAAAAAATATTGCAGAAAAAAAAACCAGCCCATTCATGAGGCAGCGCCTCGAGGCACGCCTCGAGGCGTAAGCCTCGAGGCGCGCCTCATAAGCCTCGAGGCGCACGCCTCATTGAGGCTGAATGAGGCTATAGCCTCGAGGCGTTTTTCCTTGAAAAACGCCTCGAGGCGTACGCCTCTGCGCCTCGAGGCGCGTTTTTAAAAACAATGAACATAATACATTAAGAAGCTGGTTGTCGAGGAAGAAATGAAGAAAAAGGAAGGTGGCTATAGATGGGAAAATAAACCTTTTCTTTCCTTTGTAACGGTTCTTAAACAAAAATTGGGGATTTTACACCATGACCATTAACTTTTACAATTACACCATAACTCTTGAAATCTTAACTCTTGAAATCTTCATAGTTACCCTACAACACAGTAATCTTACTCTGTCTTACACCACACTCCTTGCCTTCTATTTAAATCTTTTTGGGTTGTTAACCTTCTTGAGCTAATCAAACCACTTGAACTTTCGAACGTGTATCCATTCCCTACCTCTGTCCTTTCTTCTCCTCTCTCCCTTCTTCTCTAGTGCTTTTTGAGGGCGATGTCATGGAGGCGAGGGCATCGAGGGCTGTACTTGCTCCAGAGGCAATGCATGTGATGGCACATTGGCACTCATTCTCGAGTGGATGATGAATGTCGACGAGCGGGTCATCACAACAAGGGCATTGCCCATGAGGGACTAGAAGGGGAGCAACTGTGTGGTTATAGTGTGGAGTAGGGTGGAGCATTGGGTTAGGCCGGCCCTGGCCCGACCCATAAAATTTCGAGCCCAGCACGGACCCACTGTATATATGAGATGGGCCCGGGCTTCAAAATTTTCCCATTTTTGATTTTGGGCCGGGCCCGACCCGAACCCGCTTGGACCCGTGGAGACCCGGCCCAGCCTACTCCCAAACCCCACCAAAGTTCCAAAACCCTGCATGCACAATTGCACGCCCCCTATTTGTGCAATCAGGGCCAAGATTCTTTGATCCAACTGATGTGATAACTTCCATTCTCTCTGCTGACTGCTGAGAGGAGAAAGGGAATAGGACAAATAACAATATATATGTCCCCATGCATGTCACCTTCACTGTCCCTCCTCGTTCCACAAACTTACTTTTGGGGGACTGATATGAAAATGTTCCCATCATTTTCTCTTTGATGGTTTCATGTATGCATAAAACTAAGTCAAAATAACCTGGAGGTGTACCGGATTTCAAAATTTCATGGACTTGAATCAAATTACATGGCTTGGTAGTTTTACATTTTATATTCCATTCAAAACATGGTACAAACCTCGCCAACTTACTAAAAAAATATATCACTGAGGTTTCACTCATATTTCTGAAATCCAACCTTCTAATATTAGCATTGGCTTATATACGTAAATCACAATGGGGGCACGTTGAGTTTTCATGGTCAAATTACAAACACAGTCTTGATTTTGGTCTAAAAGGGAACGCAATCTAAGGGGAATGATCAATTTTGTTTTAAAATCCGCATGGTTGGTTCCTCAAATTCCCCAAACATGCAATGCTCACCTAATCAAAATGGGAACTGGTCGAGCTCAACCCGATCTCGCGGGCCTTGGGTCGGGCCCATGTCCTAAATTTACCAAAAATCCAGGCCCAATCTGGCCCAAGTCTCAGAGAAAATTGACAGGTATGGGATGGAATTTTTGGGGTTGGTTTGGGTCGTGGCAAATGCTCCACCATAGTGTGGAGGGGTTGTCTTCCCTGACGAGGCCAATTGAGGGATGATGAGGAGAGTATACAATAGATGTAGGTGGTTAGCTGTGGTGAGCTCACTGCTCAATGTTGAAGGATAAGCTCGACCGGAGGAACAAAATGATGTTTCCTCATTGCCTCCAGTAATGGAAACATCGATCGCTGGAGGCCCATAGTGATGAGGGAATGTGTGGTTGAATGCGACGGTGAGGGCACAAATTAGGGATTCCATGTATGGCATCGGATTCACGACCTAGATGAGGCGACATCAATGGAGTCTCGACCGAGATTACCGCAGGGGTTGGTCAGCGATGATGGATGGGAATGTGGGGCCAACAAAGCTTGATGTTCTTTCAAATGAAATGGTAGATATCTTGAGGGAAGGAGGTTGTTCTCCGAGGTTGATTGTGGTGGATGCATCTCCAACAATCATGAGGGAATCATATATCTAGAGTTTGATGAAGATGGGAGATCCTCAGTGATGGGTCCATGCTAGCTTTTATAGGATGGAGGTAGCTTATACATCCACCAGGATAAAGGCCCAACATAGCCCTTTTTCTCGAGAAACACACCGATGCTGGCTTGTTTCTTGCTGAGGAGACGAGGATGTTTCATGTGGGCATAGGAAGGTGACAACCCACGACGATCTTGACTGCTTGAACAACCATCTCTTCTTAAAAAGGGGATGAACAATGCCTTCAAGGGGCACATTAGAGGAGCACGATAGGGGGAGGGGGTGGTGTGGGGAGGGAAGATTCAGAAGAAGGGTATTGTTGGTAAATATTATCCAAAAAAGCTGAATGAAAACATATGATCTACTTTGTCGTCACTATTTTCTTAGATCACACAATCTGGTGTAAATTGGAACCACGATATCTTGTACGCACCATCTTAACCAACCTCCTCATCAATAACCAACTATGATGTCCAGACACCTCTTAAGCTGTAAATTATCCTCTCTCAAAGTCCAAGTGTTCACCATCCCGCCCATCAGCGTCACATTCTTCAACAATGTGATCAACAAAGTATTTGGTCCGCATAGTATAAAGCTCAGTAACGCCCCATTCGAGGGTTTCATATGAAACTCAAACTTTAATGTTTTTTTTTTGCTTTGAGACCTCACTTTTGTTAGCGGTACCTATGACATCTATTTAAGATAATTATTGCTTACCTTATGACCTTGTTTACATGACATGTGCACCCACTCCAATGGTCTGGTGGTAGTGCAGTATGTCTACCACCAAAAAGACCAGGGTTCAAATCCCCACTTGTGGGGGTTGCGTTAGGTAGTCGATAACCAGCGTAAAAAATAGTCGGATTTTTCAACATTGATTTGCCGACCCTACTTAAAATGGAGAAGGCTTCGTCTAACCTTTATTTATTTTGTCCATTAATCTTATTGTAACCTACCTGTATAATATTATTTAAAATACATTTAAAAACTGTGTTTTTATTTTAAAATTAAAATTGCACTAGTGCATTCTCCCGTGCATGCCTTTGCGCAGTGATCCATTGTAACAACACCTTCTATGTCATTTTTTAATTTGACACGAAGTTTGGTGAGATCATTATTTTTTTATGTCATACGGTATGTATTTACCGTAATATCAATTTCCATCCATTGTACATTTAATCTGCAACATTAACATGGCTGCATCTTATAGGATATGGAGTCAATAGTAGAAACTATGATGCAACACCTTCTGTCCAAGGAGATTCTTCACGAGCCCATGAAAGAGATTGGGGAAAGATATCCAGCATGGCTAGAGGAACATAAAACCACTCTAGCTCCAGAAGATTATGACCGCTACAGTCATCAATATGAGCTTATTGTAAAGCTTAATGAAGTTTATGAACACGATCCTAATAATTTCTCCAAGATTGTGGAATTGATGCAAAAGATGCAGGAGTGTGGTCAACCACCCAACGACATTGTTCACGAGCTTGCTCCTGATCTTGATTTGACAAATCTGGGCAGTCAATTGTGAGTTTTTTTCACACTTTTCCAGCATTAAGTTATTATGACGTTCTTATTTCTTACTGGCCTTTGATGCAATCCTCCAGTCACCAGTAGCTTGTTCATAAGAAACAGTTTCTTTTTAAAAACTTGCGAGTTTTACCGGACTCGAATTATTTTCTTCATAGAGATTTAGAAAATTTCGGGAGTGTCAGCAGAATATGCTCTGCCAGTATTTGGATGCCATACGTCTAAAAAACACTGAAAAATGAAGTTCTCTTTTTGTAACATACATGGACCTTTAGGGCATGTTATTTCAATTCCTCATCTTAGATCTTTTATATCAATTCTATTTTAGAACATTTTATGGTGGGAAAAAACTTGATGATAGTTATTGTGAGAAAAACACTGGGATGGAATGGGATGCTTTCGATGGAAGGGTTAGGGTTTTTTTTATATAATGTGAATCCCAGATGTCCAAAAGATGAAAAATATAAAAGAATTCATGACTACAAATGGAAATGCTAAAAATAGACAAAACATCAAAGTTTAAATACAGAATATTTAAATACTCCCTCGCAAGTAGAGCATATTTATCTTACCTAACTTGGAGGTTGTAGAGATATTATTATGTCTTCGTACTGTTTTTGCACTTTATATTCTTTTCTTCCATCTTATGTAATTTACCCATGGGCTTCTCCTCTATATAAGAGAATCATAGGGTTCTTTGGAGTATAAATTTTGATTTTTTTCCCAACATGGTATTAGAGCGACAGTTCTAGATCAGAGCTCTCGTATCTAAGAAAAAATTCTAACCCCCACCCGCCGCCCCTCCTCTCGGAGCACCGCGAACGGCTCTGATCGTCGTCTCCTATGGCTCCCACCGCCACCGCCTGCGGCATCCGTCACTTCTGCCGCTCCCTGCGGCTTCCGTTACCGCTCGTTGCCTGCGACTGTTGCCTATTGTCGTATCTTCTTCCAGTAGCAGCTGCATTTTCCAACATATTTTGTTGATGGGATTGGTTGCATCTTAAGTATACACATGCAACCACTTCCCTGTATGTATGCGTAGACGAATCTTATTTTTGGTATACAAACCTAATTTTTCTTAATTTGACAGTATATCAGAAAACAATGTTGACATCCTTACCATAGGCGCTCTTTGAGGTCCATCGTCGTCAACCAAGGTGGAATGAACAAATTATGAATCATGGACCATGCAGTTCATGAGCTTCATGCAGTTTACTAGTAAGAAATATATTCTTACCCAAGAGGAGCCGGCTAAGAAAACTGGGGGAACTCCTCATGGGAGGCAGAAGATGTCTATGAACGTGTTTGATTATCTAGTACATTGACGATAGAGATTGCCAATGATGTTTTACATCAACCCACCATCAAGACGATGCAGGATATTCTCGCGGCCACCTATTCCCAAGAAACGATGAGACGAAAACCCTGCAACTGCAGCATGACTTTTTCACAGTTAATTAGAATGGGTGTCCTTTTCATTCTTTATACACGTCTCTTCACGACATGTTCGGGAAGCTCCACAGTTTTATGCCTCTTGCTGCTACCCCCGAGCAGCAAAAGGCATACAGGAATGTCACCATGGTTGATGTATTTCTAGCAACACTTGACCAGAGTATGATGATGCTCGATTACGGATACTTGCGGATGCTACTATTCCCCACATGGAAGAGGGTTACCGCAGACTCAATAGGATCATTGTCTCATCATCTGTCTTAGACAGACCTCTTCTACGATGGTCGCCTCCCGTGGTAGGGGATGCTATTCTTAATTTCGTAGTTGTGGACCTCGTGGTAGAGGATGTCATATTCACCATTGTAGAGGGAAAATGAATTGAATTGACGAATGAGAGGCCCCTGGGTTCTCTTATATAGGAGAGGAACCTATTGGGTAAATTACGTGAAGAAGACAAAATAAATAGATAAAAAGAAAACAATACAAAGATAGGAAATATTTCAACACTCCCCCTCAAGCTGGAATGTAGATATTGATAAGGCTCAGCTTGGAACAACATCTCTGATAGGGAAGAAGACAAAATAAATAGATAAAAAGGAAATAATACAAAGATAGGAAATATTTCAACCCTCCCCTCAAGCTGGAATGTAGATATTGATAAGGCTCAGCTTGGAACAACATCTCTGATAGGACCCTCTGGTTAGGGCCTTAGTAAAAACATTTGTTGTCTGATCTACAGAGCTAACGTGAGTAGTGGCAATAAGATCCTTCTATATCATATCACGAGTGTAGTCACAGTCCACCTCTATGTGTTTGGTTCTCTCATGAAAAGCTGGGTTGCTGGCAATGAAAAGAGTAGCCTGATTGTCACATTGGAGGTACATGGGAAGAGTCACCTCTATATTCAGGTCAGTAAGAATAGATCTGACCCATATCATCTCTGTGCTAGCCTGCGCCATGGCCTTGTATTCTGACTCAGCACTCGATCTGGTAACCACGTCTGCTTCTTGCTCTTCTAAGAAACCAGGGAATTCCCTATGAACACCGCAAAACCTGAAGTAGACTTCCTATCCTTTGGACACCCATCATAATCTGCATCTGCACATGCTGTAACTGAAAGAGATGTATCTCTGCTGAACAGAAGTTCTATACATGGTGAAGTCTTCAGATACCCCTAAATCATATGGACTGTATCCGTATGTGCCTATCAACCTATCTGGGTTGCTCTATAAACTGACTCACTTTGCTCATGACAAAGGATATGTCGAGCCTGGAAATAGTCATATATAGTAGCTTGCCAACAAGCTCCCTGCCTTCTCTTATCGACCTCCTCAGTGTCATCATCATATAACTTCATGCTTGGGTCTATAGGAGTAGTGATAAATTTGCAATCTGCCATGCCTAGTAGTGACAAGTTTGCAATATGCCATGCCTGTCTTTGAAAGGTCTGTAACATACTTCCTCCGGGTCATCACAAGACCTCGATGGCTTCTGGAAAACTCCAGTCCAAGGAAGTACCGTAAATTACCAAGGTCCTTGATTACAAATTGCTGACCAAGGAAGTCCTTGGCATTCTTAATATCCTACTTGTCATCCCCTATAATAATAATAATGTCATTAACATAAACGAGAATGACAATGGTACCTCTCTGGGTCCTGTGCACAAACAAAGAGTGATCTGCAGTTGATCGGACAAACCCCTGCTGTTTTATCAAGTTTGAGAGTTTCTGAAACCATACACATGGACTCTGCTTAAGGCCATAAATAGCTTTGTGAAACATGCAAATCTTCTGACACTCCCCCTCAGTAGCAAACCCAGGTGGCTGCTGCATGTAGACCTCCTCCTGTAGATCACCATAGAGGAAGGCATTCTTCACATCAAGCTGGCAAAGGGGCCAATCTCGTGTCACATCAGCAGAAAGTAGAATGCGCAGAGTGGAATGTCTGGCAACTGGAGAGAAAGTATCCTGATAGTCCACCCTATATGTCTGGATGAACCCTCGTATCAGAAGTCTCGCCTTATAGTAATCCACACTGCCATCTGCATGGTGTTTCACAGTAAACACCCATATGCATCCCACAACGGATGCACAAACTAGAGCAGAAACAAGATTCCACGTACCCCGTGACTGTTACACATCCATCTCCTCTTCCATGGGTAATCTCCATTGACTGTCCTGAAGTGCTTCCTGATATGTCCGTGGTATCTCCACGACTGATAGTGCCAAGGTAAACCTCCTGAAATCCTCTGATAGTCTGCTCAAGGAAATCTGGGCTGCAAGAGGATTAGTAGCACACCTACGTTTCAACTTGCGTAGAGCAATCTACACATCCAGATCATCTCCCAATGGCACTGCTCATCTTGTATGGAATCCTACTACACAAACAACTCAATAGTGTCATCAGTAGAAACAAAGTGCTCATTACATACCTGAGGCATGCTGGATGATGGGCAAGGCCTATGAACAAGGGGAACCGAGCGAGACCTGTGAGTAAAAATACGTTGCAAAACTGAGTCACAGTATGAGGTGGAGCCATAGGAGCATTTGTAGAGGCATGAGTAGGTGTAAGAAGTAACGATGATGGTGGTGATAAAGCAGGAGTAGAGGGAGGTGGTAGTATGACAGTAGGAGGTGGAGGTACGTAGATAGCATCGTACGAGTCAGACGGGGCTAGTCTGTTGCCTGTAGGAGAAAAATACATGTCAGACTCAAAGAAAGTGACATCAGCACTTGCAAATTATTTCCACTTAGCGGATCAAAGAACGATACCCCTTATGAGTACGAGAGTAGTTGATAAAAACACACTTGACAGCTCTGGGAGAGAGCTTGTCACGACTTGGAGAGACATGATGAATAAAAGCAACTGAACCGAACACATGAGGTGTAAGAGAGAAAAGATCGTTCTCGGAAAATGCAATCGAGAAAGGAATCTTCTCTTCCAACATAAACGAAGGCAAGCAATTCACCAGATAGCAAACCGTGAGGACAACATCTCCCCAGTAGGCATGAGGAGCACAACTCTATGTCAACAATGTTTGGGTCACATCAAGTAAGTTACGGTGTTTGCGTTCGATAACACCGTTTTGCTAGAATTATAGGTGCATGAGGTCTGGTGAACATCCCAAGAGATCTAAGAAATTCATAAAGCTATAAGGCGCAGAACTCTAAATCATTATCAGAATGAATATATTTGATACTGGTAGAAAAATATTATTTATCTCATTAATAAAATATTTGATCACATTATCCAACTTCAGATTTATTCCTCAATAGAAAGACCTAGGAAAGTATAGAAAAAACATCTACAACAACAAGATAAAAATGACGTCCCTAGTGAGAACTGCTCTGACTTTGACGGGATGGAAATGAGGAATGGTGATGCTTCCCAAGTTCGCATGCCTCACACTGGAAGGAGGATCTTGTGGAAATCTGAGGGAGAACATGACAGAGCTTCTGCAGAGGAAGGTGGCCAAAACGAATGTGCCACATATATGGTGAGAATGGTCCAGTGGTATAGTAGAAATGCCAACATGAGGAGGTTGGACCAATTTGTAGAGTCCCCGTTACTTACGGTCACATCAAATCACCCTGCCCGTGAGTATGTCCTGAAACACAAGAGACGAAGGGTCAAAGGTGGCACGACAGTGCAGATCCTTAGTAATACGACTAATGGAAAGTAAATTCGTTTGAAGGTCAGGAGTATATAAAACGTTCTGAAGACACATGGATAGTTTCTAATGCACCTCCCCCGATTCTATAATGGGTAAGTGGTCACCATTGGTAATAACAACCCATCTACCAGGTGGTATGGTCATGTAGGACCTCAGTTGTGCTATGTTTTCACAAAGATGACGGGAAGCATCAGAGTCCATAATCCACTCTGTCATATCTGCAACATTACTACTAGTGAAAATATAAGTGATACTTGAGGAGCTCGAAGAGGCTCTGGCTACGATATCTGTAGTAGTGGTTCCTACATTATGAGTTATCATCTCTTGAACACGAGAGACGATATCATCCATGCGAGGATCGGCCTGGAAAGCAAGTGTATCCGAAGGCTCAATCTGTTCTGCCATGTGACCAGAAACGAGATATCCATGCTTCTGGTAGCATGTATCCTTTGCATGTCCCTGTTGACGGTAAAAGGTGCAAGGGCCGCACGAACGTCCACCACCTCTGCCACAAGGGGTATGCCCTCTAGATTGGGTCATTACTCCTCAGTCACGAAACACGACCATAGCTGACGGGGGCTGAGGAGTGGGCGTAGGAGGCACGATGATCCGACCGAGACAACTATAGGCCTCCTCCATGGGGGAGGTATGGTAGCTCCAGTTAGAAGCTGAGTACGTGCTGCATCGTACTCTATATCAAGGTCGACCATGAAAACTCCAACCATTGTGGAGTTCTTATATGCCTTCTACTGCTTAAGGGATTTCATAATAGGCATATAGCTATGAAGCTTCTCAAACATGTCACGGAGTGAATTGTAGTACACGTGTAGAGGACGACCATTCTGCTTGGCCTTGTAGATGTCAAACTGTAGCTAAAGAATCTTGGTATCATTTTTCGCCGAGCATAGGTTGAAGCCAAAGTGTCCCACATCACCTTGACGGTAGGCTGGTTCAAAATATCATTGGCTATCTCTGTGGTGAGGGTCCCACATAACCAAACTCGCGCATAAGCAACATCTTGCTTTCAAAAAGCATTTGCTTCAGTCTTATCAGTTGGCTCTGGATCTGTCAGGATGCGCTCCTTATTATTGCACTGCACGAGGGTGAGAAACTACATGGACCACAACTCATAGTTGGTCCCATCCATCTTAGCGATGGGAGCTGGGCCCTTGAAGGCTCCGGACGAAAAAATATCACCCTTATTCTCTGACATAATGGGAAAATGGCAGAATAACTGAACTCAACTGGGGAGTAGACCGATATGAACGAGTCTACACGATCATACAAAAGATTGGTTGTACGTGTAGACTCATACAACCATTCTCATCAATTTCCGATGCGCGCTAGGGTCGGAAAACGTGATTTGTGGGTCTGAAATCACTTTTTCCGTTCAAAATCAGATCGATTCAGACTGCAACTCGAGCCGCATATGTGCACGAATGCGGTCGGCGTCCTGGGGGGGGGAGGGCTTGAGCGGCTTGGCTGTCTTGGCAGCAGCATGGGCGACGGTCGATGGACTGGACGACGGGAAGGAAGGCCGAGGTGTCCTGTGGCCGTGGGAGGGCCTGGGCGACGTCGGAGGAGGCCAGACAGCTTAGGCAGCGGCGACCTGGGCCAGGCGGTGGTGTCGGAGGAGGCCGGGTGGCAGCAGGAGAGTGGGGGGCAGGTATGGATATGGTTTTGGTGGGATAAGGGAGCTCCGATATAGTACCATCGCTCCGATACCATGTTGAGGGAAAATGAATTGAATTGATGAATGAGAAGCCCTTGGGTTCTCTTATATAGGAGAGAAACCTATTGGGCAAACTATATGAAGAATACAAAATAAATAGATAACAAGAAAACAATAGAAAGATAGGAAATATCTCAACAATCATCCATGCACATATTGCTACCGTACATGACACTCGGAGGATACATGCTACTCCAAGCACGGCTTTCCCACATGTGCCCATGTAGCTGAGCTGGTTGAGCCCCCCGATACTCCTACATCTGATCAGAGGTTTGATGACTTTGTGGCTCGATTACGAGAGACTATGCCCATGGCTGATTCTCATACTTCCCCGCCTGCATTGAGAGGTCATTCATATGTTGCAACCTCTGCGTCTGCATTACCTTATATTGCATCTTTGCTCTTACCAATTGTCATAGAATATTTATTACATAATGGATTATGGATTCTGGGGCGTCCATCACATATGTGGAGACATGAGCCAATTTGTTGAATACATACATGTTTCCCCTGGCATATCGGTTATCATAGCTGATGTGAGCCATTCTCCAGTTGTAGGACATGGGGAGATCAGTTTGATGCCTTCAATACGTCTAAAGAATGTGTTGAATGCTTCTGATTTTTCTGTAAATTTATTGTCTAGCAGTCAGATTACGAAGGGTTTACATTATCGTGTTATTTTTTATCCATCTTCCTTTGTATTTCAGGTTATTCCTACGGGGAAGGTGATTGGATGTAGCCGTAAGCAGAGCGGTCTCTATCGACTTGTCCGTACTCTATATGCTGGTCTATCTTCTCATCCTACATGATCAATCTCTCCATTTATGTGGCACATGTGCTTTAGTCACCTTCCTCTTCAGAAGATGTGTCACGTTCTTCCTTAGATTTCACGTCACTCATCCTTTCAGTGAGGCAAAGCATCATTGTTCTGCTTATCCTAGTCGTCATGGTCGGAGTAGTAGCTCTCCTTTTGAGTTGATTCATGTAGACATTTGAGGGTCTGAGTCGTGTACTCGATCACCGGAGACAGATTTTATTTAGTGGCTGTAGATGAGATCTCTCGTTTGTCTTGGGTTTTCTTATTAAAAAAAAATTGAGGTTATAAATGTGATAAAATCTTTCATCAATGAAGTAAAGAATATATTTCCTCTATGTTGAGAATGTGAAAAGAAAAGTTGTATATCACGTAGCCCTAGAACCCTCTTATATAGGAGAAATGTTCTAGGGAGAAATTACATAAAGAAGACGGAAAAACATGAGAAATATAAATAAAGACAAAGATACATAAGAATTCTCTCAACACTCCCCCTCAAGCTGGAGCATATATCTACCATGCTCAGCTTGGAATAACGCTGGAAAGGACCCCTTGCGAGGGCTTTGGTGAACATGTCTGCAATCTGTTCTCCTGAAATAACATGGGAGGTGAAAATGAACCCTTTTTGGATCAGATCATGAGTATAATGACAATCAACTTCGATGTGATTCGTTCTCTCATGGAAGGCTAGATTATTAACTATAAATAGAGCTGCTTGATTATCACATTTGAGATGCATTAGAAGAGGCACCTAAATGGCAAGATCAGTTAGAACAGACTTGATCCACATCATTTCTATGCTCCCTTGGACCATAGCCCTATATTTTGATTTAGCGCTAGATCGAGCAACAACAGTTTGTTTCTTACTCTTCCATAAGACCAAGGAGCTACCAATGAACACAGTGAAGCTTGAAGTGAACTTTCTGTCTTTGGGACACCCAACATAATCTGCGTCAACACATCCTGTAACTGAGAGTGACGTGTCTCTTCTGAAAAGTAGACCTGCACCTGTAGAGGATTTTAGATATCTTAAGATCATACAAACTGCATCCATATGAACTTGTCTAGGTTGCTCCATAGCTAACTCTACTCACAACAAAAAGATATGTCAAGCTTGGTAATAGTAACATAAAGCAACTTTCCTACCAGTTCCCTATATTGTCTATTATCTATCTCCTCAGAGTCATCATCATAGAGTGTAGCATTAGGATCCATTGGTGTAGTAGCATGTCTGCAGCCTGTCATACTTGTCTCAACCAGAAGATCAATAACATACTTCATTTATGTCATAATCATACCCTGCTAACTGCGTGCAAACTCCAAGCCAAGAAAATAACGTAACTTGCCAAAATCCTTGGTCACAAATTATCGTCGAAGGAACTCCTTGGTAGCCTGAATACCCTGTTCATCACTACTAGTAACAACAATGTCATCAACATAAACTAGAACAACAACCATACCTCCCTAAGTTCTCTTAACAAAAAGAGAATAATCTGCAGTAGATCTAACAAAACCATTTTGTTCAATCAGCTCTTAGAGCTTCTAAAACCAAGCCCTCAGACTCTGCTTGAGGCCATAAATGGCCTTGTGAAGGCGACACACCATAGTAGACTCCCCCTCAGTAGCAAACCCATGTGGCTGCTGCATGTATACCTCTTCCTGCAGATCACCATACAAGAAAGCATTTTTCACATCCAACTGGTAAAGCGGCTAGTCACGGACAACAACTGCAATAAGAATCTGCAACGTCGAATGACATGCAACTGGTGAAAAGGTATCTTGATAGTCCACCCCATACGTTTGAGTGAACCCACGGGCCACCAGTCTAACCTTGTATCGGTCAACTGTACCATGAGGACGGTGTTTCACAGTAAACACTCACTTGCTGCCAATAATAGATGCACCTGGAGGAGCTTGCACAATGCTCAACGTACCTCGAGATTGTAAAGCCGCCATTTCTTCTTCCATTGCTAGATGCCATTGATTAATCTGTAGCGCTTCATGATAAGAACGAGGTATGTCTAGTGATAACAACCCCAAAACGAACTTCTGAAACTCCTCGGAAAGGCGATTAAAGGATACATAGGAAGCAAGAGGATGCATAGTGCCTGCATGCTTTTGTTTCCGTAGAGCAATAGGCGCATCTAGATCTTCAGTATGCACAAGAGATGGAGCATCTTGGATATCCTACTGTATATGCAAATCACCATTGCCATTAGAAGAACTCAAATGTTCAGAACATACCTCGGGCGTGCTGAATGACTGGCGAGGCACTTGAGCACGAGGTCGGCGATAATAAACCTGGGGAAAGAGTGGAGGTGGTGGCGGTGGTAAAAAGGACGTAGGAGGTGGTGGAGGTGGTGACGGTGATGGAGTAGAGATAGGAGGTAGAGGCATATATGCTTTTCCCCATCCTCAGAAGAAATGAGTTTGTCACATGTAGGAGAGAAGTACATAATAGACTCAAAAAAGGTAACATCAGCCCTAACATGGCACCTTCGTCGAACATGATTGAAGTAACGATATCCTTTTTGGGTCTTAGAGTACCCAACAAACACACATTTGATCGCTCTAGGAGAGATCTTATCAAGACCAGGGGATATCTGATGAACGAAAGCCACAGAACGAAAAACTCGAGGTGTAAGAGAGAAAAGACCCGTCTCGAGAAACACAATCAAGAACGAGATCTTTTCTCCCAGAGCTGAAGAGGGCATACGATTGACTAGGTAACAAGCAGTTAGGACCACATCCCCTCAGTATGAATGAGGATCATGACTTTGGATCAAAAGGGTCCTTGTAACATCGAGAAGATGGCGCTATTTTCTTTCAGCCACTCCATTCTGTTGTGAAGTGTATGCACAAGAAGTTTGATGGACAATACCATGAGACGCAAGAAAAGTGGCAAGCTGATTAGTACAAAACTCCAAAGCATTATCAGAACGTGTATACTTGATTTTTGCAGAGAAAATGTTCTTTGTTTCAGTAATGAAGGATTGAATAACATGACCAGCATCAGATTTGTTTTTAAGAAGATAAACCCATGACAATCTTGGAAATTTATCAACAACAACAAGATAAAACCTATGCCCCTGATGATCAGGGACACGACTGGGACCCAAATGTCGAAATGGAACAACTCAAACAGACCATGACTACTTCGACCCTGACGACTATGGAATGTAGACCGATGATGCTTCCCAAGCTGGCAGGCCTTGCATTGAAAGGTAGAACGAGGGGAAATATGTGGAATAACGTGACACAGCTTTTACAGAGGAAGATGACCAAAACGAAGATGCCATATGTAAGGAGAAGCAGACCCAGTGCGAATGTAAGAAGCACCAGCATAAGGAGATTGCACTAGTCTGTAGAGACTTCCTTGCTCACGGCCTGTGCCAATCACCCTGCCCGTTAGAATGTCCTGAAAAACAAAAGCAGATGGGTCAAAAATGGTACGACAATGTAAATCTTTGGTGATTTGACTAATAAATAATAAGTTCATTGAAAAATCAGGAACTTAGAGGACATTCTGAAGACTCATTACAGGAGTTAGCTGCACCTCCCCCTGACCAGTAATGAAAAAATGTGTTCCATCTGCTATCACAACAGATCGTCTAGGTTGTGTTGGACCGAAAACACTAAACCGACTTCTATCACCACAGAGGTGACGAGATGCACCTGAGTCCATAATCCATTCTGACAAATATGCTCTGTAACAACTAGTGAAGGCATATGCTATACTTGAAGAAGACACAACATCAGAGACAACTACAAGGAGAGCTAGATGGTCCTGAAGTAGGCATGATCTCCCTGAGTCTGGCCACAAGTTCGTCAAATCTGTGATCGACAACTGGAGTGGGGCTCCCAGACCGTAAAGTCTGTTCTGCAACTCTAGCTGAAGCAGGAAGCCCATGCTTATAATAACAGGTTTCTTCAAAGTGGCCAGTCCTGTGGCAGAAGGTGCACGACTGACGTGATCTACCGCCTCCTCCTCTACCACGAGAAGATCCTCCCCTACTACGATATGGAGTAAGGTTCCCCCTACCACGAGATGCAGCCATAGCTGATGATGTCAGAGACTATGCATTACCACTAAAGGAGATAGACAACCTGCTGAGCTTGCGATATGCCTCCTCAATTGGAGGTATGGTAGCGTCTGTAAGAATCTGGGCACAAGCTGAGTCATATTCCGGATCAAGGGTCGCTAGAAAGACCCTAGTCATCACAGAGTCTTTGTACGCCTTGAGTTGCTCTGACGTAGCATTCAAGGGAATGTAGCCGTGTAGCTTCTCAACATGCCCTTAAGGAAGTGTAGAGGGTATGGAGGGGTCGACCATTCTGCTTCGATGTAAAGATATCATGTTGAAGCTGTAATATCTTCGATTCATTCTTCGCTGAGAGTATGTCACAGCGAGAATGTCCCACATAGCCTTTGCAGTAGGCTGATTCAGTATGTCATTTGCTATCTTTGTAGACACCGTCCCTGATAGCCATACCCGTGCATAGGCATCATATGCCTCATAAGAGGTATTTATCCCAGTCTTGTCACTTGGCTCTACTGGTAGGATATGCTTCTTGCCATTACACTGCATCAGACTCATGAACTGCATGGCCCCCAATTCATAGTTAGTGCCATCCATCTTGACAATGGAGGCTGGATCTTTCAAGCCCCCTATGGATGAAACATCAGTTTCGTTGTCAACCATGATAACAACTATCACCAAGACTGGGACTGGAACTAATAAGACCTTTGCCTACGCGAACATATGAGAAGATGGTTGTGGGTGTAGACTCATACCACAACCTCTTCCATTCGTCGAAACCGTCTTTTGAAAGGCTAGGGTGTTTTTAGACAATCACTTCACACCTTAGAGGTCAAAAAGGGGACCTAAATCGAGACCAAGATGAGCGGGGGCGACAAGAATATAACCACGGTGGCGGCGGCCTGTAAGGAGGGCTGCGAGAAGCAGCGGTGGCAATCCATGAGGCAGCAGCCCACAAGGCAACCCGCGAGATCACGTGCGAAGGGGCACGTGATCGCGCAAGGTGCAACCCCCCCGTAAGGAGATAGGCGGCGATGGGCGGCGACCCTCGCGAGGAAGGAGGTAGTGATGAGCGGCGACCCCGCATGGAAGGAGGCATCGGCCCGTGCAGCGGGATCTTGGTGAGGAGGGGCTAGGGTTAGGTCAGGCTCCGGTCTAGGACCATCGCTTTGATATTGAGAATGTGAAGAAAAATTTATCACGTAGCCTTAAACCCTCTTACATAGGAGAAAGGCTTTAGGGATAAATTACATACAGAAGATAGAAAAACATGAGAAATATAAATAAAGACAAAAGATATATAAGAATTCTCTCAACACTCTACAATCAAATTTATGTGGACTGACAGTGCATTAGAATTTTGATCTCTTGCACTCTCACAGTTCTTCTCATCTCGTGGTATTGTTCATCAAACTTCATGTGTCTACACGTCTCAATAAAATGGTGTTGCAGAACACAAGCATCGTCGCTTACTTGATGTTACATGTACCCTTCTCATTCATAGTCGTGCTCCATATTCATTCGGGGGTGATGTGGTTCTTACTGCTTGTTATCTTGTGAATCACTTACCCTCCTCTGTACTTGGTGAGAAAATTCTTTTCTCACTTGCTTTTCACGAGAAGGATTTGTTCTCATTCACTCATGTTTTTGGCTCAGTTGCCTTTGTACATTAGTTGTCTCCTGGTCTTGACAAGCCCTCTCCTAAAAGCTACCAAATGTGTTTTTGTGGGGCACTTCATGACACAGAAGGGATAAAGATGGTATGATCCATTGTACAAGAAGCATTATGTTAGTATTGATGCCTCATTTTTTGAGTCGATAATGATGTATTTTCCCCCTATAGAAGATAGATTGACTTATTCTGATTCAGATGATGAGCTATACATGCGACCTCCTCCTACAAGCCCATCACCACCTCTAGTTGCGCCTATTGCTCCACCTCCTCCTGTACCTCCACCATCCAACTTCCCTTGTTCCACCCTTGCTACCTTTCTATACTCGTCGACTGACTTCTGCTCATGGTCCTCACCCATCATCCAACATGCCTTAGGTTTGTTCTGAATACATTGTTTCTAGTGATGGATCTGGAGATGTGTCTGAGAAGGAATCTTTTTAGGAGTGTGGCACAGAAATTGAGGAGATTCCCAACGACCTGGATGTATTTATTTACACTTTGGAAGCAGAGGCGTACGCGTGCATCAAATCCTCTCGCTTCCCACGTTTCTTTTGATTGCCTAACAAGGGATTCAGGAAGTTTGCAGTTGGTCTATGATTCTATCTGCCATGGAGATTCCATGGACTTACCAGGAGGACTTGAGAGATGGTAGGTGGCATCTTGCCATGGAAGAGGAGATGGTTGCGTTATAGTTGGTGGCACATGGAGCTTGGTCCCTATGTCTATTGTCAGTTGCAAGTGGGTGTTTACTGTCAAGCACCACACTGATGGAAGTATTGATCGTATAAGGTCAGATTAGTTGCACGTGGGTTCACTCAATCCTATGGGGTGAATTATTTGAACACATTCTCCCCAGTTGCTTGTCACTCCACACTTCGAGTTCTCCTTGTTGTAGCAGTAGTACACGATTGGCCTTTATTTCAGCTTGATGTCTAAAATGCATTTCTGTATGGTGATCTCCATGAAGAAGTCTATATGCAGCAACCTCTGAGGTTTGCTGCTGAGGGGGAGTGTCAGTAGGTTGGTAGACTTCACAAGGCCATCTATGTACTTAAGCAGAGTTTAAGGGCCTAGTTTCATAAGCTCTCGAACCTGATTGAGAAGCATGGATTCAAGAGATCAAATGCAGACCATTTGTTGTTTGTTCAAAGGACCGACAGAGGTACGGTCGCTATTATGATCTATGTTGATGATATCCTTTTTATAGGAGATGATGTGCATGCGATAAAAAAGGCAAAAGAATTTCTTGATCAACAATTTGTCACCAAGGATCTTGCACTCTATGGTACTTTATAGGGATAGAGTTTGACAGAAATCAACAGAGCATTGTGATGACCCAAAGAAAATATGTTACATATATGCTAGTTGAGATATGCATGATTGGGTGCCAACCTGCCACTACTCGTATAGATCCGAGCATGAGGCTATATGATAATGATACAGAGGAGGTAGACAAGAGAAGATACAGAGAATTTATGGGAAAGCTACTTTATGTTACCATCACTAGGCCATACATCTCATTTGTTAGTCAAGTCAATTAGTTTATGGAGCAACCCAGACATATTCATATGGATGTAGTCCATATGATCTTGGGGTACTTGAAGTCATCCCCAGGTGCAGAATTGTTGTTCAGAAAAGGGACATCTCTTACTATCACAGCTTGCGCAGATGTAGACTATGCATGATGTCCTAAAGATATGAAGTCTACCTCAGGCTTTGCTGTATTTGTTGGCCGTTCTTTAGTGTCATGGAAGAGCAAGAAATAGATTGTGGTTGTTAGGTCTAGTGCTGAGTCAGAATATAGAGCTATGGCACAAGAGAACACCTAGATGATGTGAGTTTGAGCTGTTTTAGCTGACTTATATATTGATGTGCCACTTCCTATGCAATTACAATGATGATCATGCAACCTTATTCATTGTAACTAACATATTGAAGTAGATTGCCACTACGGGACATGATTCAGAAAGGCTTTATTTGTACTTCCCATGTAAGATCAGGGGAATAAACTGCACACATTTTCACCAAGGCCTTACACATAGGACCCTTTCAAAAGTGTACATCCAAGTTGAGCATGACTGACATCTATGCTCCATTTTGAGGGGAATGTAGAGATATTATTATGTGTGTGTACTGTTTTTGTAGTTTTTATTCTTTTCTTCCACCTTATGTAATTTACCCATGAGCTTCTCCTCTATATAAGAGAACCCTAGGGTTCTTTTGAATATAGATTTTGATTCTTTGGCAATTTTGCTTTCACACACTAAATCCCTTATTTAGTGTCAATCTACTTCAATGTGCTTGATGCATTCATGAACTACAAGATTGACAGCAAGTAGCTGATTTGTTATCATAGTAGAGAGTAACTGGAGTTTTAATGGACAACCTAAGTTCGTGTAAAAGGGTGACAAGCCATATAATCTCAAAAGTAACTTGCGCCATATCTATATACTATGCTTTCGCATTGGATCTGCTTGCCTCTCCCAAGGTGGTAGACTGGTACTATTAAGATCGATTTTCTCTGCTATTTTTATTTCTTCCTGTCTGCTAGGATTCTTCCGGTAGGTGTGCAGAACATGCTCGCAAGCATCATGAGATGCTTCTTCTGGTCGTCTTCCAAGTAGTCGAAGGGGATGCCACTAGTTGATTAGGGAACAGTTTCATGTTTAAAGGATGATGACAACCTTGGGTGTGCATCTTGGAGGAAATGAATAAAACCCTCCTGTTGGGAGAAAAATGAATCGTATTGTTGGAATAGACCGAGGGCTCTCTTATATAGGAGAAAAGCCCTTGGGTTAATTACATGATAAGTACTCAGAGAAAAAATAATATAAAATAGACAAAGAGATATATTTATCTCAATACTCCCCCTCAAGATGGAGCATATATATCTATCATGCTCAGCTTGGATCAACACCTCTAAAATGGACCTCTAACAAGAGTCTTGGTGAAGATGTCAGCCGTCTGATCTCCTGTGGAAACATGGGAGCTGGATATGAGACCTTTCTGGATCATGTCTCTAGTGTAATGACAATCCACCTCTATATGTTTTTTCCGTTCATGAAACGCAGGATTATTAGCAATAAATAGTGCAACTTGATTATCACATAAAAGTTGCATAGGAAGAGGAACCTCAATGGTAAGGTCAATCAATATCGATCTAACCCACATCATCTCTGCACTCTCTTGTGCCATGGCCCTGTATTCAGATTCTGCACTTGATCTAGCCACCACTGTCTGTTTCTTGCTTTTGCATGAGACAAGTGAGCTCGCAACAAACACAGCAAAGCCCGAAATAGACTTTCTGCCCCTAGGACAACCTGCATAGTCAGCATCTGCGCAAGCTGTCACCTCAAGAGATGCATCCCTGCGTCCCGGTCACTGAGCTCTTGCAAGACTTCAGGCGATTTCATCTCAGCTTTGATGTAGGAGATCTTTCATGACTGGGAGGTGGCCGACCATAAGAATATAAGATCTGAGCTAGGTGAGTTCTTCAGATATCTCAATATCATATAGACAACATCTATATGCACCTTTCTGGGCTGCTCCATGAACTGGTTAACTTTGCTTACTGCAAACATTATATCCGGCCTGGTGATAGTGACATATAAAAGCTTCCCAATCAGTTCTCTATATCTCTTGCTATCTATCTCTTCAGTGTCATCATCATATAATCTCATACTTGGATCCATAGGAGTAGTAGCAGACTTGCATCCTATCATACATGTCTCAAAAAGAAGATCCATCACAAACTTCCTCTGGGTCATCACCAGACCACGTTGGTTCCTGGCGAACTCCAACCAAGGAAGTATCGAAGAGTACCAAGGTCCTTAGTCACAAACTGTTGACCTAGGAACTCCTTGGCAGTCTGAATGCCTTGGTCATCATCCCCTATAACAATAGTGTCATCCACATAAACAAGAATGACAACAGTATCTCTCTGTGTCCTCTGAACAAAAAGTGAGTGGTCTGCAGTAAACTGCACAAACCCCTGGTGCTCTATCAACTCCGATAGCTTCCGGTACCAAGCTCTCGGACTCTGCTTCAGGCCATAAATCGCCTGGTGGAGCCTGCATACCTTCTGGGACTCCCCCTCAGTAGTAAACCCTAATGGTTGTTGCATGTAAACTTCCTCCTGAAGATCCCCGTATAGAAATGCATTCTTCACATCAAGTTGGTACAGAGGCCAGTCCCGTGAAACTGCAATGGAAAGAAGAATGCGTAGTGTCGAATGTCTGACCATGAGAGAAAAAGTGTCCTGATAATCCACCCCATATGTTTGGGTGAATCCACGTGCCACAAGTCTTTCCTTGTAGCGATCCACACTGCCATCTGCCCTTTGCTTGACTGTAAATATCCATTTACAGCTTACAACAGAGGTACCTTGTGGAGCAGATACAATGCTCCACGTCCCACGTGACCTCAAAGCAGCCATCTCCTCTTCCATTGCAATTCGCCATCTATTGTCCTGTAGCGCCTCCTGAGATGTACGTGGGATAGTAAACGTAGAGAGTCCCACTACACACTTCATGTTCTCCTCTGAAAGATGATCCAAAGAAACATGTCCAGGAAGAGGATACGTGATACACTAGCGATGAGGCTTCCTTAGGGCGATATGAATCTCCATATCATCATCCATTCTGTCTGTTGGAGTCAACACATCCTGTGTATCATGCAAACTCCACTGCTATCAGTAGAAACAATGTTTTTATGACATACCTGAGGCGTAGTGGATGATGTGGATGACACATGAGCAGAGGGGCGAGTAGAAGACCTGCGAGCGTAAACAAGGGATAAGAACTTTGACTAGGTAGACAGAGGTGGAGGTGGTAGGGGCGATGGCAGTGGTGGAGGTGGGGAAGGCTAAGGTGCAGCATGGGGTTCATATGGTGGAGAAGACGGAGGTGGAGGAATAACAACATCCTCCCCAGAAGTAGTAGTGGATAACCTGTCACCTGTAGGAGAGAAATACATAATCGACTCAAAGAAAGTAACGTCAACGCTCACATAATATCTTCGGCCTACAGGATCAAAACATCTATACCCTTTTTGGGTACGGGAATAACCAACAAAAACACATTTGACAGCTCTAGGTGAGAGCTTGTCACGACCAGGAGTGAAATTGTGGGCAAGGCCACAGATCCAAAGACTCTGGGAGTGAGAGAGAATAGTTCTTTTTCGGGAAACGCAATCAAGAAGGGGACCTTTTCTCCAAGCATAGTGGACGGCATGCGGTTCACCAAGTAACAGGCAATGCGAACAACGCCCCCCCCCCCCAGAATGGATGAGGGTACGACTCTGGATCAATAATGTTCATGTGACATCAAGAAGGTGACGATGTTTGCGTTCAGCCACATCGTTCTGATGAGAAGTGTAATTGCAAGAGGTTTGATGAACAATGCCGAGAGACATGAGAAATTTAGATAAATGTAATGTGGAAACTCCAAAGCATTATCCGTACGAATGAACTTCACATTAGCAGAGAATATATTTTTGACTTCAATAAGAAAAGTTTTTGTGATAACACCTGCTTCAGACTTAAGTTTTAACAAGAACACCCAAGATAGTCTAGAATAATCATCCACAACAACCATATAAAAATGATGCCCCTGATGATCAGGAACACGATTAGGACCCCAAATATCGAAATGAAACAACTCAAAGGTCTGACTACTGTGATGACTCTGACGACTCGAAAAAGAGGAGCGGTGGTGCTTTCCAAGCTGACATGCTTCACAATACAATGTAGTACGGGTAGATATCTGCAGTAGCGCATGACACATCTTCTAGAGAGGAAGGTGGCCAAAGTGAAGATGCTACATGAAAGGAGAAACATATCCGGAAGGAGTGGTAGCAATTCCAGCACAAGGATGTATGACAAGCTTATAAATCCTCTCTGCTTACGGCGATGACCAATCACCCTGCCAGTTAGTATCCCGAAACACAAAAGAAGAGGGATCAAAGATAGCACGACAATGTAAATCTTTTGTAAGTTGACTAATTAACAAAAATTCATCTGAAAGTCTGGAGCGTATAAGACATTATGAAGATGCATAGAGGGGTCTAGAACAATCTCCCCCTGACCAACAATGGGTAGACGAACCCCATTGGCAATAACCACAGATCTGCCCGGTGTGATGGATCTGTATGTGCTGAACTGCGTCTGATCTCCACACATGATGTGACGCTCCAGAATCCATAATCCAGTCGGTCAAATCTGAACCGTTGCTACTTGTAAACACAAAATGAGTACCTGATGAACTGGATGATGCTCTGGCAGTGGCTGCAGCATCAGTTGAACCTGGAGTCGAAGTCGTAGGAGTGCTCATCATGTCTCGAAGCTTGGAGACAATATCATCGAAACGTGGATTCGGAGTAGGCGCACTAGAATGCTCAGTATGCTCAGCAACACGTGCATATACTGGATATCCATGCTTTTGAAAGCATGTCTCCTCAGAGTGACCAGGACAATGGCAATGAGAACAGGGATCACGATGTCGGTCGCCACCTCGACCTCGAAGTCCACAACCACGAAACTAGGACGACCCCCTCTGCTACGAGTAGCTGCCATCGTAGAAGGAGTTGTCTGGATCGTAGTAGTGGATGTGGTAGTAATCCTGCTCAGCTTGTAGACTTCCTCCATCCAGTCAGAAGTTGAGTACGAGCGGCATCGTGCTCTGAGTCAAGAGAGGGCAAGAAAACTCTTGTCATGGTGGCATTCCGTTATGCCCGTTGTTGTTCAGTGCTGGTGGCAATCGACATGAAGCTGTGTAATTGCCCAAACATGCCCCTCAGATGAGAAAAGTGTGCATGGAGGGGTCGACCATTCTGTTTGGTCGAGAAAATGTCAAATTGTAGTTGAAGAATCTTGATTTCATTCTTCGCCTGCTCGTGTGTGTCCGCCAATATGTCCCACATAGCCTTTGTAGTTGGCTGATTAACAATGTCATTAGCTATCTCCGTGGTAAGTGTCCCAGAGAGCCAGATAGGAGCATAGACATCATCTTTCTTTCACGATGCATTGGTCCCATTCTTGTCCACCGGCTCAGAATCAGTCGGAATGTGTTCCTTATTGTGGCACTGCATTAGGGTACGAAACTGCATGGACCATAACTCATAGTTGGTCCTATCCATCTTTACAATAGGAGTCGGGCCCTTGAAGGCACTAGAAGAGGAGAAGACGTCACCCTTGTTCTCTGACATTGTATGAAGAAGCCGAAACGTGGAACGACTGAGGGATAAATCAAATGAAGTGCGTCTACAGAACCATAGGAGGGATAAGTTGTATCTGTAGACTCATACAACCATCCCTAGGTCTTGAGTGAGGTCTAGAGCCGCTGAGAGAATCTATGGCTTGGGATGCTCATTATCGATACTGGCGTCTGACTTGTACTGCTTCATGATTGATGTTTGGGATGGATACTCGTTTTCCCTCAATTCAGAGCTGAGTTGACAGATCATCGAATGGGTGAGTTGTTGTAGATGCTTCAGGAGCTGAAAGGTGTTGACGAGCCCACTGAGGGTCGAGACGGTTGGTGCTGGTTTGACGGATCCTTTTCTTTGCAGAACGCTTATAAGGCCTTGAAGTGATGCAGCGTGACCCCAAATTATAGGGCCACATTTATCTAATTTATTAGTGGTCAATTTTATTTACGTTTTTAGGTTGTCGAAATTGTCTAATTAAATAATTGAGATCGCATGTGATCTCAACGTTTATTTCGTAGATTTTAATTTGAATTCGGGTCAATTAATTAGTTAGAGTCAGTTTAGGCAAGTTGGTTGTCAATTTAAATTAGTTTACTATTTTTGTAAACCCATCTCTCCTATATAAAGAGAGGGTAGCCCATTGTTTTTAGGCAGTGAAGTATTAAGAAAATTTGAGTTTATCTCATTATCTCTCTCTCTTCTCCCTCCGCGGTTTTCGCGTTCTTCTTCTTCAACCCCTCGTTACCGACGAGTTTTTCTTCTTCTCAACCTCTCCTTTTCTCCACCGATATTCCACCGCCAAATTATTTTATTTTTATCGTCGACGCCGGAAGTCGTTTGCATCATTTGGTATCAGAGCATGGATATCGAATCGTTCCTACGATTCGACGATCCTGTCGACTATTGGTGTTCGAAGTGCGGTCTCCGCCGCCCATCTCATGATCCGTATCGTTCAAAGAAGTTCCATCAGCGACTTATATCATGCATCAAGGTGCACGCATGGTTGGACGCTCTAACCGACGAAGATCTCGCCGTCCACGACGAAAAGCTAGCTGCCCACGAAGAATCCGCTGCTGTCCAGATCATTTTAGAAGAAAAAATCGAAGAAGCAGTGGCTGTCCAGCACTTTCCAGAACCAAATCCGTCGCCGGAAGCGACCCCGCAACCCCCTCCAACCACCCCGACACCATCCCAGCCCTCCCAGGTAATCCCCAACACAACCCCAAGCCCCCCCATCTCCCTCTCGGTCTCACATTTTCTCTCTCCCCGATACTTCTCTCTCTCGTGCCCAACCCCAGCCGCCGCCTTTCATTCCTCTCTCCCCGAACCCCCTCTTCCCCCGAGCTTCTTCTCGACCCAAACCCTCAACGCCTCCCCCTTCGTCCCCGCTTCACGCCGCCAACCCCTCCAGCGCCGCCTCATCCCTTCTCCCCGCGCCACCTCCTTTTCCCTCTCGCGCCGCCTCTCTCCCTTCCAGCGCCGCCTCGCCTCGGCGCCCTCTCTCCCTTTCCCAACCTCCATCCTCCCGACGCCTCCTCCTCCCGTCTCAGTCCCTGCCACCACAAAAGCGCCTCCCCACCCTCGCGCTACCCGTACCGCCGCCCTTCCCTCTCTGCGTTTCCACCCGCGCCGCCTCCAGCGAGAAACGCCGCGCGATCGCCCTCAGCCCCGCGCGCGCAGGCCCACAACCACGAGCCCCAACCTTCATCGCCCAGGTCGACGCTGCCCTTGGGCGCCGAATTCACGCCGCCTCCTTTTGTGGACGGGAACCCTATCGCCATTCCCAGGAACCGAATCCCTAAGATTTGGGGATTGGATGGTTAATGGGAAAAATTGCAAAATCAAATTGGATAAGTTCTCCATTTACAGAAAGGTCCAAAGCATCATGAAAGGAGAGAAAAATAAAGGAGTGCGAAAATTGCAGGGGCACCCTTCTATTGAAAAGGACTACAAACGTAACATTGAAAGACCTAATTGAGGGCATTTGAAGCTACGGTTCAAGGATGAATTCTCCAACGGGCATCTACGTCAAGAAATTCGTCGGGAGACGAATTTTTTAAAGCAGTGGAGAGTTGATGCAGCGTGACCCCAAATTATAGGGCCACATTTATCTAATTTATTAGTGGTCAATTTTATTTACGTTTTTAGGTTATCGAAATTGTCTAATTAAATAATTGAGATCGCATGTGATCTCAACGTTTATTTCATAGATTTTAATTTGAATTCGGGTCAATTAATTAGTTAGAGTCAGTTTAGGCAAGTTGGTTGTCAATTTAAATTAGTTTACTATTTTTGTAAACCCATCTCTCCTATATAAAGAGAGGGTAGCCCATTGTTTTTAGGCAGTGAAGTATTAAGAAAATTTGAGTTTATCTCATTATCTCTCTCTCTCTTCTCCCTCCGCGGTCTTCGCGTTCTTCTTCTTCAACCCCTCGTTACCGACGAGTTTTTCTTCTTCTCAACCTCTCCTTTTCTCCACCGATATTCCACCGCCAAATTATTTTATTTTTATCGTCGACGCCGGAAGTCGTTTGCATCATGAAGGCTCCAACAGTTTTTGACCCCGGAGGGTGTGTAGCAGATTGTAGAACCTATGGATGGATGGAAGATCCCAACGCACGTGGAGGTGTTCATGTGGCTTTTTAAAAGGGGAAGATTGGTGACATTGGATAGATTCGTACGGTTTGTTTAGACGGTTAACCTGACCTGCACCTGGTGTCACGAGCATGTTGAGTGTACAGATCATCTCCTTTTCAGATGCATGTGTTCTGTAGAAGTTTGGGAGCATTTTGGGGGATTTCTATAGACGTGGTATTGAGCTTCTAGAAGTCCACTGGTGCGGAGTGGCATTGCGTAGAGAAGGAACGTGTGGAATGCGTGGCATCGATTTGAACGCTTTGGTTGGCCAGAAATGGGGTGGTATTCCATCAAGAGCGTTTTTATGGTGAAAATGTGGTGGCACGTGCTAGGGTGTTAGGCGACCACTGGAGTGTATAAATATGTGGTTTACCGTTTCTTCATGTAATCGACTTGTAACTATTTTTGGTGATTAGTGGTGAAGTTTTGGGCATACACCTATACGGTGGAGGTGCTTCTTTCTTTCAAAAAAACTTGGTAATCTAACTATAGAGCAGTTCTTCATGCTGCTGTGTTGGTTGTCTCTGATTGCTATTGGAGGCTGCTGCAATCGATGAGGTCTAGAGGTTGTTGCAGCTCGAGCTACCATTGCCTTCGGTGGCATTAATGTCTTCAATTGGAGGGTCAAGTTAGTTGTTAGTGACTACGTAAGGTGTTAGTAAGGATGATGGTGATTGCTATCAATGCCATAGGGCACCGTTAATGGCGGTGGTGGGGATGTTGACGGTGACAAAGGGTATCACTAGCGGCCATAGTTGATGTTGGCAGTGGTCAAGGGCATTGCTGGAGGAGACGGCTAGCGATGATAGTGGATGTTGGCATTGGCATCACTGGTGACTGCAGAAGAGGATGTCAGGAGGGATCGTGGGTCTGAATCACTAGTCTATGACCGCCAAGCTTGCAAAAATTGATCGACTAGTCGATCAGATTAAGCAACTCGGTGGCCTGATCGACTCGATTAGGGATAATCGACCCTTAGTTGGGTAGAGTGACTAGTCGGTTTAGTCGGCCGACTAATCGGGCGACTTTTGCAAGTGGATCCGAATACTTGATTCGAGTTAGGGATTTAGGCAGTGTTGCAATAGTCGGTCGACTAGGACGACTATTCGGTCCGACTATGAGGTGCGGGGGGCTCCTCGACTGAATAACCTCTAATCAGCCAATAGTCGACCTAACCGAATAGTCGTTCCGATTATTCGGCCGACTAGTAGTTAAATGCTAGAAATTTTTTATTTTATATTTTTTAAAATTCTCAAGAGTTACCATTTGTCATGATATTACCAAAAATGTCAAAGCTTTGTATATGTAGGTTAATCGATATTTTTTATTGGATTCTTGTTGATTGATGATAATATATGTATAAATATATAAGAATATATGTGTTAAGAATCATTTTTATATTAAAAATAACTACAAATACAAAATCGAATAATTCGGAATAGTCGTCCGAATACCGATTATTCTCTATTCAGTGACCCCTCCGACTGGATATTGAATACCGACTTTTGCAATACTGGATTTAGGTTAATGTCTAGCTCTTCGGCTCCTCATGCATCTCTTTGAAAAACCCAATACTCTGCTCTTCGAACCCTCTGCAAGTGATCGCCTTGCAGCTCCTCCGATTGCCACCTCCTTCAGTCATCGCACCTTCGATCTCCATTTCCTCCGGTTGCTGCACCTCCTCCGATTGCCCGACGCTCCTCTCCTCCTGCTCCAGCCAACGTCACCGACTCCAAATGTTATGGTTTCCAACATTTGCACCTCCTCCTATCCATTTTTCATTTTATTCATTGTCATCATGCCATGTTTATATGATAGGTATGGATTTGATTTGTTATTTATATGGTATAGTGTTTGGTAAGAGTTTCATGCTATCATGCTGGATTTTCATGCTATCATGCCGTTTTTATTTTCTCTGTTATCATGCATGCTAGATTTTCATGCTATAATCTCAGATGTTTTCTCTAAAATGATAACTGAAAATTGGTGAAAAAAGAAAGTAGCGGGATTTTCATGCTATAACTATTATCATGCCAGATTTTCATGCTTTAATGTCACTGATATTTTTGTTTGCATTTTGTTTGCATTGAATCCGCCGTTTTTTTGTTTGCATTGGTTCCATTTCCAACTATATTTTTGTTTGCATTGTTATCATGCTAGATTTTCATGCTATAATGTCACTGTTATTTTTGATTGCTGAAAAAGGAAGTAGCTGGAAAATTTTCAATTAGTTGGTGCCCCAAAAGTCATCTAATGATTTTCAGCATTAAATCATTATTTATAAGTTGAGTTGGTGGATTAGGTATTTGTCAACATTTGAATTGATTTTGTTTTACAGGTATAAGTTGGGTTGGTGGACAATTGAATGACTTTTTACTTGCTGCTTGAATTGATTTTGTTTTGACATGTTGTATATATTTGCGAACATTAGCTAATGTTATGTAGCCAACATTTGTTCTTAACTTCTTTTTTCCTTCTTTACTTTTAATTACTTCTTTTTTAGCTCTTATACAATTGAAAATGGCTAGATCTATGCAAATTTATGATTGAGTATATGTATAAAAAATAATTTATATATTTAAAAGAGTAAAAAATTCAAAACCGACTAATGCCTGACTAAATTCGATTAGTCGTCTGAGTGCCAATTAGTCCTTAGTCAGTGACCCTTCCAACCAAGTACCGACTGTCGACTTCTACAACCTTGATGACTGCTACTCTAATGCCATATAACATATAATGCTTGATGTATTGAATAGTGAGCCCGAAGTTTTCTCATATAGAGTAAGGTTAGAATTATGTTTTTTCATGTAGAGTAAGGTTAAAATTATGGTTAGCGCGAACGAAAGGAAAAGGGTGATTCAGACCCTAACAATAACGAGCATAAAATATAATGCACAAATAGTAGCACTAACATCATCAATTTGTCTTTCTATCTTCTATGGTATTATGAATATCGACAAAGAAACATGCATTGAAGATAACTCACTTCAGTAAGACCAGCCTTCCACCATTAGAAAGCAACTTCGACTTTCAACCTTGCAGCCACTTTTCCACCCTCAATAACACCGATCCCCAATCCATCTCTGTTGGATGGGTTCGTAATGACAACCCCTGATATTGCTGAGGAAGCATTTTGTGCATCGTAATTAAAGTTGTTTCCCTTCTCCTGAATTCTTTTCAATTACGCCAAATAAGACAAAATATAACTTCATATTAAGACCCAAAGTCTCCCTAAAATATCCACTATTGCTCTGGTTTGACGTGCCTGAAAATTCTCATGAGGAAAAAGATAGTTTCTGCAGCTGCAGGATGGGATTCTGCATCATGCCCATCCCAGAAGAGACCACCACCATTGCAAGTTTGGAAAGCTCATGTTGACAATGCTGAGGGTGAAAAATTACCTCACGAGATGAACGGGTGCTCCAACCATGGATACAAGATTTGTCATATTTGGAAGCGGGCGTACAAATCTAAACCCGACCAAGACTGATTCCTACTTGCATAATCCAGAACTCCTCGAGATAAGTCGATTCATGAGTTCCAATCCCCAGTAGAGGATATGGTCTGACCTCTAAAAGGATGATCATAAAGGGATTGCATACAACCTTGCAGGGAGGATGCTCTGAAGTATCCAACAAAGAAAAGATTCAGAGTTAAGGAGATCCCTCATAGCTTAACCGGATTTGCCAGCAACTCATCACTGAGGTGGGAGAATGTCAATTAAACAAGAGTGATTAGTGCTGACTTCACCGGGATCCAAGATTGAGGTTTGGGACTAGGCCAATCGTCCCGGACCTTGAGTTCTTACCACATCTAGGTTTGGGGAATGAGGCCGTGGGCTGGAGAGGTATTAGTACTCGACTTTACTGAGGTCTAAAAACATCATCCATGTTTTGGGATCTAAGCCCCTTAATGTATTGAATACCTACCTGTCCTATGTGTGGGGAGTAAAACTGTAGGTTCGAGAGGATAAGTGACCCAATCAAGCGGGGGGTTTAAAGATCCCAATCATGGTTTTGGAATCAAGCCACTTGCCTAAGACATCAAATACCTACCTTGTCGAAGTGTGAGGGGCAAAACTGTAGGTTGGGACTTGGGAGCCTAATAATTGTTACTCGAGGTTGGGCAGTCTTGTCTAAGACCCACAAAAGGGCTTTTGGATCAACTCTGTAGAGTAGCTCAACTCAGCATAAGTGTCCTCATACGGGCCATACCTTGAGACATTTAAGGGACCTCGACAGAGTTTTTTGTCCTCCAATAAAAAATATGAGTAACAAAGGGTCTTAAGACCCCTAGGTGGCATGTGTGGACCTGGGTAGAACTGAGGTCACCCACTACTCGATGCATGCCAATTGAATTTGAATTAGCATACTGCACAACCGTCCGCTCAATACAAGCTGTGGCATGACATGGACAATCCCTTCTATGGCAACCATTATTCACCTCTGCTGCAATCGTCTCCGTAATACAATCATGATTGGGATCCATAGACTGTGTAATGCCTCAGTCTTGATTTGGAAAGATCCTTTGCACTTCTCTTTGGAGATCTCAGATCCATTGCCTTCTTTCAATGTCCGAATATATGTATGACGACACGAGGACACGTGTGCATGCTCAAGGAAAAAGGTTGACACTCATGCTAACAACCAAGAAACAACGCGTTACACGTCTTTCTAGGAGGAAGATTTTGAATAGTATCAGCTATTTATGATGAAGAATTCCTCTGGCTAATATAGTATGCAAAATCTTTGGCTGATTTCTTTAACAGATAGAAGGGAAGCTCGATATTTGTAATGTGAGAACCTGACATCTCTTGAGTAATTGTGGGTGTTTGGGTCCTCCCATCCCTCATAGTAATTAAATGAAGACATCACCTTCCCAGAACGTACATCAACTTTTTGGTGGAACGGGGGTACACCAACTTTTTGAAACAGGGGTATTCTCTTTTCTGTTTACTTTCGTGCTTGAACGTGTATCTGTCCCACCTTTCTCTTATTTGGTGGCACGGAGGTCCCTGGGATTTAGGTTACTACGCGTATAGATGGTTCTTCCTAGCACAACTTTCTGGACCCTTTCTAGTATAGGAAGACTTGCGAAGGGTGTTGAAGCATTTTGGCATGTGAGGACTCGACTGTCTGTGGTGATGTAAGCTATATAAATGTTGAGGAATAATGTGATGTTTAGGGTTACATAAAATTTATCATGAGGATGTTCCAGTGTTGTGGAAATTTGTCAGCATGGGTGGTGAAGTTGGGGATTTTGTAATGCTAGGTGGCATTTCCCTTGTTATAACTTGTCTTTTTATTTGAGCGTGTCTATAAACTCTGGCAACCATCTTTTGGCTTGACAAAAAAAGGATGGTGCTAAATGTTTTCTTTTGGGACGTGACCATTCTTTGTTTTTTTTAAAACATCTTAGCTGGTGCTTAGTGTGATCTTTGAGATTATATCTTCTGGTGATTCACATCTTTTGGAGTAACTGACCAAATGTTTTGTGGTGGATATTCTGATGTTGCAGGACACCCGAGGCGCTTGAGGCTTCGCCGAATTGTTCAGTCATGTGATAGACAGGTTTTCTTGGACTTCTATCTACCTTTTCCGAGCACCACAGATCTCTTGCACCTCCACTTGCTGCATTGTACCGCACCATTCCTTCATCCCTGGGGAACTTTAGCAGCAATAACTTGTTCATACCCTAAAACATCTCAGGAGCAGCTTCTGTTCGTGGAAAGTGGGATAAGAATGTATTCAAATTCATGGGCACGTACTATAATTCGACAGATATCTCATGTTATCTCCCTATAAATTATTCAATTAGTCATCATATGGGGTTTGTGAAAACATCATCTTAATTGAGCGGAGTATTATCTTAAATTCTGATCATATTTGCGTATGCAGGCTTGTGCCTCGTTGCCTGCTTGTAGGTGTGTTTGAGGAGGTTCCACAATGTCAGGTTGGATATGCCTGATGGCTGAATTTCTGCGGATTCTTCAAAAGCTGAAGCATCCAATTGCTTTTAAGGAAAGTATGAAATGAGTAGAAACATCTCCTGCATCGGCATATCTAATTTGGTGGCGACACGGCGGGCGGTTCTCTGCCTGCGTGGTCGTTTTTTTCAAGAGGGATGTTGTTACTCTCTTGTTGGAAGGTTATATTTGTTATGGGGCCTCAAATCAGGGACACCTTTGTGCCTTAGACATCCTTACTTTCGTTAGGTTAATCTCCATGGGACATGCTGTCGAGGCAGAGTGGTGGTAATGCGGTACGTTTGAGGTCTGGGATGGGCGATGCGTCAAGGTAGTGATGCTGGGTGTTTCGATTGTAGCGTGAGAAGCGATAAAGATCAAGGTGGATCTGTTGCACCTAATGAGCGAGCACCTTTGGAAAGTGGAAGTAGTGCTATCATCCGTCAAACATGGGAATACAAATCATCATTATTCTTTCCCTCTGTTGAGGACATATAGCGGTAGCGTTGGGGTGTACATGAACTGGATTGTATTGGATTTTAGTTTAGTTCGTGTCTAATGCATTCATAACAGTTGTCCAATCCAATCCATTAAACATATGACCGAATCGGATTTGAACATGAGTTGAAAATTCAAGACCAACTCTTTGTATGTCATGCCAAAGTGCAAACCAACTTAGCAGTTCAATACCATGCCTTAAACCGTTCCCGTTGAACTTCGAGTAATCATAGAATAGTATAATCATGTTTGTAGCACCTGACATTTGCATTATGGTTCAACAATCTAAACAAAGAAATATTCACTGTAATATGCATGTGCATGTCATGTGATACATCACGCAATATAGGCGATGGATCTAATATTCTATCGAGGAGAACTAGGATTCAACTTGAGTGTTTGGACATTCTAATATCTATTTGTAGGGTCCTGGGTTCTACCTTTTCAGCCTTCCTATCGATAACGGGTGATAACGTTGTAGGATGCTACTGGAATGGCAAGGCGATGTGTTATATAACTCTTTAGGCATTGGGAGCAATGGGAAGTTTGGCTATGTATTGGATATGATGTTGAGAAGAAGGCTGGATGATTTCATATTTGTTTGTGCATCAATTCACAAAAGTTGGTAGCTAGGGTGACGCGAGACATGCACATACGTGATTTTTCTCGAACGTCCGATGCATGCATCTACACTGTTAAAAATTGAAAACCAGCCTTGCCGTCTTGTTGATTTTGGAACTAGTTGGACTCAATGGTAATCAAAATGCTAGTGAGAGAGTCTCCTCGTTATGAGTTGAGCGAGTCAGATGATGCAATCGGACCCAAGAAAGAGGTAGAAGAACTGTTTCTTACCACTGGTAACCACAAAAAGGGACATACGGATTTTAGTTATAGTGCCGTTATTCAAAATCACAATTATGACAAATACATTTTGAGTTTCTATTTTACTTAGTAAGGTGGTAACAAAAGCCGAACACATAGAGACAAGCTTAAGAAGCTAGGCAAATGGAATAAGGGTCTGTTTGCTGGGCGAGTAGAGATCGGAATAAGCACTTATTCCCCTCTTCCCTTGTTCTTCTTTATCCACTCTCTTATTCCCATGTTCCCTTATTCTATCTTTTTTGGGTTTTACGAAGAGAGGGCTTATTTGGTCCTATTCCTTCTTGGATTTGTAAAGAACATCACACGATGTGAGTTTGTGGTGCTTCTGGGCAATAGGGATTCTAGAAGATAGACATGGTGAGGTCCGTGGCCATCAGATCCGATGGGTGGGATGATGCAAGGGCATGTAGGCGAGGATGCACGACTGTATTCACCGCTTGAAATTAACACATCCCAATATGCTACCACGTGAGAGAGAGAGAGAGTGAAGAGTATAAAAACATATGCCTTTTGAAGTTGGAATCAATTTGGGTACATACCTATCATAGTTCTTTTTGGTGTGTGCCTACAAATCAGCTAGGTAGCTTCAACATATTTGGATATTGCAATAATATAGGTAGGGATGAGCATTGGGTTGAGCCTGGTTGGTCTGACCTAGCCTACGAGCATGATCCATGAACTCGACCCGAAGCCCGACCCAATATGATTGGTCCAAAAAATCATGCGGAGAAGCTAGAGGAATAAAGTACGGAGAAGCTGGATGAAGCCAAATGCTTACTTTCTGATGAATCTCAATTTCATCACCTTTATTCTATCATTTTGGCCTTAAAAACCATATCTAATGCATGCAAATATTATTAATTTGTACAAATTAACATTCATTCTTTGCTGTACAAATTGTGTATAAAATACTATTTTTAATGCCAAAATCATATAATAAAGAAAAGAAAAAAAGAATAAATTACCAAAGGTACTTTATGTCCTTAAACCATGAGACCTAGGCATCTTGATGACTAGCTCGACAAGGAATAAAGTAGGAAGAGATAAGGGCCAATAATCCATTAAAATTCTTATTTATTCATTCATTATTTATTCATTTTCAGAACCTATTTTATTCTTCATTATTTATCCTTCAAATAAAGAAACTTTGTGCATGAAAGTTGTATATAATAATATATATAAAAATACAAATTAATTTCATACAAAAATAATATATAATGTAAAAGTTATACTTTAAATAAGATTCTAAAATCCCAACTTCTCAAACCCATATCTCTCAAATAAAATCTCAAAATATATCAAAATCACACTTTAATTATATGTAACTTTTAATGAGCTATTTAATGAAGATTGTTTCATATTTTTGGAGTTAAGGTGTAAAAGTTAGGTTTTGGACCCTTATTGTACATTATACTGATTAAAATATTCATTTTATTTATTCTTTATTATTTTTATAATTTATACTTTTATAATTTTGTAAATATTATTTATGATATATGTACATATTAAAACTAACACAAAATTCTACATAAGATGCTAAAATAAAATAAAACATAAAAATACATAGATGAATATACAATAACTATACCTATATAATAACCATACATATTTATTTAAGTGTATATACTATATCGGAAAAATACAATAAAAATATATTTATTTATATAAAAGAAAGTTATAATTTTATAAATTAAGAGAATAAAATAATAAAATCAAAAATACAAAATAAAAATAAAAGACTTAAAATATAGAAGACTATACCTATATATAACCCCTAAAAGTAACTTGCAATTAAATGTCTCTAAAAAACTAAATAAAAATAGTAATGAAATTCTACAAAAAATAACAAAAAAATTTATTTTATAGCTTAAATTTAATAAAATCATTTATTTTAGATTTTCTAATATTTTTAGGCTGCTTTTTCTTAATTGGTCCACGTAGACCAACTAGGTAGCAGGGAGTGTTGTCTTCGGTCAACTCTCTGACTCACCTTGCAGCCTGTATCAAACCTAGGTCCTAGCCCATCTTCTCAAATTTTTACACGCCAATTCTTTCACCAATTGATGTGGATTCCTTCTTCAATTTTTGCCCTCATTCATTGCTTTATCACTCATGCTTGCTTCCTCAAGGATTGGGCCAATGAATCGCCCTAACCACCCCATTCTTTGTCGTCGTTCATCGTCTGTACATATCTAAACCATCGCCTCCCTCTTGGATTTGAACCCCTTTGACCAAGTTTAGCCCACCCCTTGGAGGAGCTCTGGATCGAGGATGGTGACAGCTTCCTCTCCAGCCCTTTTTTGCGGCGGAGTTGAGCGAAGTTTAGCGCAGGTTCCACCACCTCCGCCGCACGTAGTGTCGAGGACTTATCTCGTGTCTTAACGAACACTGGATGTACTCTTCTTCCCTATTTTCTAATGCCTTTAGTCCCTAGATTCCTTGTATGTATTTGCTTCATCTTATTATTACGTATACTAGCGTTAATCAACCATTCCGTAGTTCGTCGGAGCTCAGCTCAGGCGAACCTCTCACTGTGCGCCCCCGCTTGTCTCCAACTGTTTATCGACCATCGTTTCACCTTACATCTTGACCTATCACTTCCCTACACCTCGCTCCACTCCAGACCAACTGACCCTAACATGATCAGATTTTGGGCATCCCACCTCCGCCATCTCACCGGGACACCCCCACTCCGCATTGCTCCACACCCATTCACCCTAATAAAGCCCCAGGACCCCTTTTGTTCTTGTGGTGAGCCTTCTTGCAGGTCTTGGAAGCTTCAGACTCCTTTTGGGAGTCGATTTTGTGTCATTGCAGGTTCCTGGAGCACATCACCTTTCACGACCCCAGGAGCTTGACGGAGATCTTCTTAGGCTCGTTCGTTCCCATCTGCTGGTGCGCATGATTCCCAGGGAGCTTTTGCACTTCGAAGGAGCCTTTGTGTCAGCTGGAGGAGGGAGCTACGAGCGATCGAAGCTAGACCTGACCATGTTCTTCCATGTTCCACTAGGGGAGGTCTCAGCCGTCCGATTGAAGAGGAGTACTAGGTCATCCAGATACTGTCAGATCTCTAGAATCATAGTCGATTGATATGAGTTGAAGATCTAATCCTGTCCGTTTAGAACGATGCATCATCGTGCAACGGGAGGATGCCACATGGAAAGTGAAGAACATATAGCACATCCTCTCTCAACTTAGTGTTGGGTATTTTGCACTTCTTACCCAATGCAAATTAGTGTTTATTATTTATCACTAAATCTTTTATTTGCAGTTCTAAATTTTTGTAACATTTGCATACTAGCCTCGCTACTTTATTATAATTGCATTTTGGTCCACAACAACTCACCTCAAGTGTCTCCCCACGTGAGGTGGGCATTTTGCAGGCGTGCTCCTGGGGCTTTACGTATTTTGACTTGGATCAAAGACCTTTTATTCCCGTTATAACTTTTTAGAAATTACTTGTTGGTCCATGTGCTTTATTTTATTTACATCTATACCCCTGCCAGTCAATGTATTTTTGTGTGTTTGCTTGATTTATTAAAAATAGTTTTTGTGCTCGAAAATTACCAAAAACTAGTCTTAGGTTCTTGTTGAATTGTATTTTCAGTCCTAATTTTATTTATGCATTTAGGATCTTTTAATATTTTATAAAAATCATTTAGAGCACAAAAAGGCCCTGTATATAGTGTAAAATTCCAAAAAAATATTTTTTTGGAAAATTCCCCAAAAAATATATTTTGTTTATTTAAGTGCTTTTAGCCTTCAGAACAAAAATTATAAAAAATAGAAAAAGAAAACTCTTAAAATTTGAAAAACACCAAAAACCTTTATAAAAGTTTATAAAATTCATAAAAATTCCTAAACTTATGTTTTCTATTTTATAATTTTATCGATAGTATTATTTATAAGTTAAAATTAATTTGGAGAAATTTTGATACTGTTTGGTATTTTTCATCTCCATTTTAAATCGACCCATTTATTTTATCCCTGTTTTGGGTTATTTTCAACTTTAAAAATATATAAACATGAGCAAAAATTCTAAAAAATCACAAAAATAGTAGAAAAATATTCAAAGGCCCAAAAACATTTTTTTCATTTTGATTATTGTTATTAGTATTTATCCTTATATTAGATTATATTATATATATATACTCTACATTTAGCTATATTATATATTTTAAAGAAAAAGAAGTACACAAATCTAAAAAATATAAAAAGAAAAAGATAAAAATATAAAATTAAAAATAAAATATAAAAATATAATACAAAATAAAAAAATAAATTATAAAAATTAAAAACCTACATAAAAATAGACAAAGAAGCTCACATTCAATTTGTGCATTCCTTTACCGATCTTGTTTGCTCTCTATGTTCGATCTCTACATACTTGCACACTATACACATCTATTATAGAGTTATAATAAATTTTAAGTCCATACATTTATTTACATTGCTTGATTTATTTGTGCGTCAATTGTTGTTTGAACTGGGGTTTCGTCTAAGGTCGCTTCGACAACTGTTGATCCGCCTTGTGGATTGACAAGACCTTGGCAAAACCTTGTTTTACACTTTCCGAGAAGGAGCGGCTCATTGTGCACTTGACTGGTAGATCAACATCGACACATTGACATTATGGACGTATCAGTGTGTGATAAGCATATTGTGATGTATAATCCGTATACAATCATCTTGCTTATATGTATGCACTTATGAAGTCTTAAAATTTAATAAAAAGGGAGAAATTTTTCACTAACACATCTGAAATGTACCTATATCAGGTAATTATTATAGGTGCCAATATGATTGATAGTGCATCAAACTTATTTCTCTTATTCACCAACTAACATATTTAACTAACTTACAAAACTTATTCATTATCCCTCGTGTGCCGACCGACTACCCTTATTCCTCCTCATTCCTATCCTTCCAGCAGAACAGAAACAATGTTTTATTCTACCTTATCCCTCACCTTATTCCTCCTTATTCCCCTACGGAACGTGCCATAAGTGTTTGGAATTTTTTTTATTTCTCAATTTAAAAATATTCAAATATGCAATTCATAGAATCCAAATCTATATTATTTAGGGTTTTTATCACTTGTGCCCCTCCGAGATATAGCAATTTCAGTTATGCCACTATCTTTTTTGGTAATACCAGTTGTGCCCCTCACTGATAAATTCATAAAAATAATTTTAATATACACATATTATATAAGTAATATTTACAAAATTACGAAATTATAAAAATAATACATAAAAATAAAATGAATATTTTATTCAAGTATATTATACAATAGGAGTCCAAAATCTAACTTCCACAATTTAACTCCAAAAAATATAATACCACCTTCATTAAATAGGTTATTAAAAGTTATATACAATTAAAGTAATTTGATATATTCTGAATTTTTATTTGAGAGATATGGGTCTAGGAAGTTGAGATTTTAGAATCTTATTCAGAGTATAATTTGCACAATGTAAATTATTTTTGTATGAAATCAATTTTGTATTTTTCTATATATTATTATCTACAACTTTCATTTACAAAATTTTTTATTTGAGGTATAAAAAGTAGAACATAAAATAGGTCCCAAAATTAATAAATAATGAATGAGTAAATGTGATTTTTGTTTTATTATTGGTCTTTATCTTCCCTTACTTTATTCTTTGTCGACCTTGTCATCAAGATACCTTGGTCTCGGGATTTAGGGCATAAAATACCTTTGACATGTTATTTTTTTCTTTTCTTTATTCTGTAATTTTGGCATTAAAAATAGTATTTTATACCGTATTTATACAACAAAGAATGAATGCTAATTTGTAAAAATTAGGGTTATATACATGCATTAACTAGGATTTTAAAGGCCAAAATGATATAATAAAGGTGAGTAAGTGGAGATTCATCACTCCAAATGATGTTGGCATCTAGTCTGGTGTCTCTTCTCACCTGCACATCCTCACCAATGAAGAACCGGTAACCCTTCTTTACATGAACCTTCTATGACCCCATATCCAATGGTCCCTCCCAACCATTGAACCCCCCACCTCTGCCACTCCCTTCGCAAGCTAAGGAGATATTCCACCCGGCAGGAAAAAAGTAATGTAGAGAATTGAAAAATCAATACGGTCGGAGGATGTCCATATCGGTCTACCAAATGTACATACTCAGACATATAATAATACATATGTCTCCGGTCAGAGGATGCATGCCTATATTGTGACAATATACGACATAGGTTTTGGTTATATCGATCTCGTTAAGTCAACTCTTTGACCTAAATTTTCTGGCACCTCTGAATCTCTATTCCCATGCAGAGGACCTGCATCAAGAGGTCGGTATGATATCAACCTATAGAGAAGGATTGATATCTCTTTCTCAGACTAGAGATCATCTATTAATAATCATTTGATGGTGCTTGATGAGTCCACAATCTAGCTCCTTAGATATTCATCCAGGCACCGGTCATTATGATTCAGTCATTAAATCAACAACTGTATGATCATTTAGATGGTAACGGTACATAACCCTAATTGTACTAAGACCTTATAGAGCATTCATTCATTTAATCTTAGTTAGGGAGTGAAATAAATTAATAACTTTTATTGCTACATCAAATATTACAATAACAATTAATGTAGAAATGGTTATTCTCCAGCTCACATGTCTAACAAAATACCCTTAAGCGGTTGAAACAATTCTTGCAAATCAAATAACTTCCTGGTCAACCATGCCAAAAGGAATAAAAGTGGATTTTGCTCGATTTATTTTGAGCTCAGATAGCTCTGTAGAAACATCAATTACTGCATTCGTTCCTCTAAGTTTCTCTTTTATGAAAATGATGGTATCATCTGCATAATGTAGAAGTGGGATAGAAATATTCTCATTGTAGTAGTTTGAGGTGTCGGTACAATGAACCACTCTCTAATCATCAATGCCAAGATGTCCATAACAAGAATAAAAAAATAGACGAGCGAGAGGGCATCTGATAATTAGAAGGTCGACGAGGAATCCTAGCATCCAATCTTGGAGGGCATGCGGTGTCCAATAAATCGGATCTGACAATCGCTTTATCGGTGTCTCTCTTCGTTCTCGAATCTCAATGTGGTGTCAACATGAAAGGTGTGCACTGCAAGAAAATCATATCCGACAATCCTCATATCGACAATATCATTGTAGTAGTGTGCAGTGTTGTAAAACAACCAACTAAATCAACAACCAACCCACAATCTATGATAAATCAAAGATAATTATGCGGGGTGAAATTTATTATACCTTGTAAATAAATGTGTATAGCAGTGTAGTGCATGGGTCAAACCACTGAGAACAAATACGTGGTTATGTGATTTATTGTAAATTAATACAAATTAAATAATAGATATTTTTGTACTTTTTTTTTAATTTTTTGTTGGTTTTTAGTTATGTTTAATTTTTATAGATTTTTTATTTTTTATGTTTTTTGTTATTAGGCATGAGATACTTATAGGCTGGTGAGGGACAAGAGGGATGAAGAGATTGCATGAGGGATGAAGAGGGTTAGTGGAGTCTATGGAGTGGGCAAGGTAGAGGGACAGTAGGGCTGTCGATTGGTGGAGGTCTCAATGTAGAAGAAGGATGGAGGTGGCATCGAGAATTAGGAGAAAATGGGCCGGTCACGGGTTCTGACATGCAAGGCATCTGAGGGGCATATAGTTGACCTAGGATCAACGAAATGTCAGGCTCTAACCAGAAAAATGAGATTAAAAATACCTTATAAAATTGATTATAAATAATAATTGGTTTATTTATCGAAACATAAAAATGTTTGTAATTTTATGTAGTATTTTATTCTAATTTTCATATATTTTTACAAGCTAATTTATTATGTGCTAATATTTACATGTATATACATAGGTATATACATTTATTTAGCATATTTTATTTTTATGTTGTATTTTATATTTTGTTATTTTATATGCATAATTTCTACATTTATAGTTTATTCAATTACATATTTACATATTTTTATTGTATATTTTGAATTTATTTACTTAGATTAGCCGATCCTACTTAATGTGGGAAAAGGCTTTGTTGTTGTTGTATTTATTTACTTAGACAATTATGTACACATATTATATACGCATATAATAGGTATATTTTACCTAGATATTAAAGTGCATGGTTTATTTTCATGTATTTTGAATGATTTTATTTTTACGGTTGAAATATATTTGATGTAATATTAATAAATATATAAAAATAAGAAAGTGAAAAATATAAAGAATACATATATTGAATATTATATTTATGTATAGTGCGCAATGAGGGCCCAAAAGCAAACTTTTGTATCTTAAGTCCAATTTAAATGAAACTACCTTTATTAAGTAAATAATTTAATTTTATGAACAATAAAGGTGAGTTTATTCAATCTTGAATATGCATGGAGAAGATACAGGTCTGTAAATTTTCTTTGCAGTTTTTTATTCGGTGTGTCCCTGGCACACTGTGCATTATTTTTGAGTGAAATTAATTTTGTATTTTCTTTGTACTTTTATATACAATATTAATGTTGATGGTTTTCTTATTTGATTTGAAAAAATAGTTAAATAAAATAGGCCCAAAATGTAATATATTGACAAAAGAATTAAGGTCTTAAACAACGTTTTTTGTACATTTGGTTGTCTTATCTCCCCCTACTTTATTCCTTTTCGATTAAGTCATCATTATGACTGGATCTCGAGGTTTAGGGTCATTCAGTGTCTTTCACATTTCTTTTTTGCTTTCCTTTATTCTTTTATTTTGACATTAAATACATTATTTTATACAATATGTTTTGTTTATTTATTGAATGTTATTTTGTTCAAATTAATGCTATATATGGGAGGGAACTTAATTATGTTGAGATATTAAAATATAAGGGAAAAGAGATAAAGGAGTATCATACTAGGAGTCCAAACGAAAATAGTTTATGAATGATTTTTAAGAATTTATATTTTATTAAATAATTAGAAATGATTTTTATCAAATAAATAGGTAGTTTAACCGGTAGTTTGGTTCAATCAGTTCAACCAGAACAAGCAAGGTTTGACATGCTCTAAGTTATTTTTATTTTCTTAATAAAAATTGGTTGGTTGGACCGACCATCTTTCCTCGGATTAATTCTTGATTTAATCAGTTGAACCGGCTGTTTCGATTTGATTTTTAAAACGTTAGAAAGTATACTTGTAATACAAGAGTTCAATCCAAAGGAGTGACAAACTAATGAAACTTCTTGTGTTTACCGTAAAAAAGTTCAGGATCTGAAGCTTTTATCTTTTAAGACACGAGAACAGTTTATACGGTGATCATAAACGTAAATACGGGTCCGTCTCTCATTCTAACTTAGAAGAAAGCATAATAACATACTATATATAAGTTCTCATTACTGTTCTAGATTAATTACTACATATCCTATTGATATTTCTTTTTCTCATGAACCATTCAGATGAGTCCCAATATATTTCTGTTGAACAATAATAACATAAAAATGCAAAGAAAGAAAAGAAGAATCCTCAAATTTGGCTCATTAGGATGCAATTTTCCATGAACGTCAGCCATATTTATCTCAACAAACAAAGCCATGCATGCACAGCTATAGTCCTAATCGAAATCAAAGGGCCACGTAACGACAACCACGAATGATCAAGGATAATAATAATCAGATTTACTTGCCTCCTAAATATAGACGTTATTATCCGCGAAACGAACCCAACGTCCCAAAATTCCATAACAAACCCCGGATCAGATCCAAAACCCTAGCCACATTCTCCTATATATACGTGCAGAGAAAGTTCTCCATCACCACTCTCTCAACCCTTCCTCCGATCCATCCAGATCTTCTGATCTTGTCTACATCCATCGTCCTTCACATTCCTTCTTCCTCCTTCGCTGGATCTTGAGATCTTCCTGCAGCACATACAGTATATATTCCACTGAAATCAAAGACTAGACACAGATCAGAGGAGAGATCATGGCTGGAGGCATGGCGATCTCCGGCGGGGGGAGCGGGAAGGAGTTCGAGGCGAAGATCACGATCTACGTCATCATCTGCGGTATCGTCGCGGCCACCGGTGGCCTCATGTTTGGTTATGATATCGGCATATCTGGTACGTAGTTCAGGGAGGCGATTATGGTTGAGATGTTATCCCTTGATGTGATAATACACTTAAATCTGGATTTAGCGCACATAAATATTTCGATCTTTATTGTTATTGGTATTAAGAGGACGTTTAGAATCGTAGATATGAGTGCTGGCATCATAACTGCAAACAAGTATACATGTCAGAAATATTTTTTTTTATAAACAATCTTTTATTTATCTGGATCTTATATCCTAAAGAATTATTTATCTGGATCTTAGAGCCTAAAGAATCAGATAGCTATTTCTATGGATTTTCTTATTTTAAATATATCGTTTGATCAGATTTTATTAGCTGCCTTAATGTAATTGCCTAGATCATCACGACGGTACGTAGTTAAAATTCTGATATTGAAGGCTGTGATGATGATTTTTCTGTTACGCGACACATGCGTAATTATTCTAATTAATTTGAACAAGCAAATTACAAGATATTTGGCATGCATGCTTTATATTACAAGTTTTTGATCTTGCGATCTGTGAAATCTTTCTCTCTTAATTTATGAAGTATTATGGTTAAGAATGGCAAAACAAAAAAAACTTCTTTGTAGTTTTGCTCCATTGATAAACGGATTTGATTTCGTCGATTTATACCGAAATTATAGGGTTTGTAACGGTGGTCATGTATAGTACAATCTAAATTTGTTACCTTCCTATAAATAAAATCCTATTTGAATCTAATTTAAATTGAATGAAGATTTACGAATTTGTAAAATAAATAAGGAATGAATCATGGATGAATCCGAATAACATTTCTATATATAAATCCAAGTTAAACTTTTCAGTTTTTGCTTACTAAAATTTCCATTTTTTTCTCTACTCCCCCATTATCTAGATACGGTTATATCCTTGTTTCATTAAAGTATTATCCTTTTAAACGGTATCTATCATCTAATTCACTGGATATTTACAATTATGCTCCTGCAAAATTGTCTATGTATATTCTAGCCCTTGTAGATAGGGATGAAAATGAATGTGAATATATTCGTATCCGATCCACCATCATATTTGTTTTATACATATTTTGACATTCGTATTCGTATTTGTTTTAAAATGGATGTGGATATGGATATCACTTTGATATTCGTTAATATTCACATTCTTATTCGTATATTCATTTTCGTATATAAGCATAGTAATAAATTTAGTTATAATTGTGTATAACAACATTTTATGATTGCATTCATCATTTTTAATATAATTGTTATGAAATTACTATATCTGTTATATCTATTTTATTTGTAAACCATCTTAACACGTATATTTTAGTTAATATATTAAAATTTTATTTTATTATTTGTATTTGATTCATATTTGTTTTACATTCGTATTCATTTTTAAAGATGTGTGACACATTTTTTACATCTGTCAGTATTTGTATTCGCATTAGTATTTTAAAATAGATAAGAATATGATAAAACATATATTTGTATTCATATCCGACCGTTTTCGTACCTATTTATACACCTTTTGTTTACATCCTAACTTATTAAAGTCACCAACTGTTTACAATGCCATATTTACCCTTGACGATATATCGAATTTAGAAAAAATGCCACCTCCATCTTCTACTTTCTCCTCCAAAGTTCCAAACATCCTCCACCATTCCCTGCACGATCATCTAAACGTTACAATGGTCGAGAACGTGTGATAAGAAACTTAGAAAAATGAGATTAATAGTAATGTAGGTTAGATTTGATAACTAGAACCTTGCTGAAGCTTGTCTCCGATTTGATCAACAGGAGGCGTGACGGCAATGGACGACTTCTTGAAGAAGTTCTTCCCGACTGTGTACGAGAAGAGGCACAAGGCCCACGAGGACAACTACTGTAAGTACGACAACCAGGGCCTCCAGCTCTTCACCTCCTCCCTCTACCTCGCCGCCCTCGTCTCCAGCTTCGTCGCCTCGTGGTCCTGCAAGAAGTTCGGTCGCAAGCCCACCATGCAAGCCGCATCTGTCTTCTTCCTCACAGGCGTCATCCTCAATGCCGCGGCGTCCACCATCGCCATGCTCATTATAGGCAGGCTCTTGCTCGGCGTCGGGGTCGGTTTCGGCAATCAGGTCCTGAAGCTTCCCCATATTTACTTACAAAGTTGACCGATTGAGTATTTCACAAAATAACAATCTCGTCTTTTTTATGGAGTGCAGGCAGTTCCTCTGTTCTTATCAGAGATAGCACCAGCGAGAATCCGTGGAGCCCTCAACATACTGTTCCAACTAGACGTGACCATCGGCATCTTCATCGCGAACATGGTCAACTACTTCACGTCCAACATGCACCCCAACGGCTGGCGTGTCTCCCTTGGTCTTGCTGGCGTGCCCGCTGCGATCCTCTGCCTGGGCTCCTTGCTCATTACTGAGACACCCACAAGCCTCATCGAGCGTGGGAAGGAAGTTGAGGGACATGCCGTTCTCGAGAGGATCCGCGGTACCGAGAATGTGGATGATGAGTTCCAAGAGATAGTCGCAGCGAGCCAAGCTGCAAAGCAGGTCAAGCATCCTTTTAGGAACCTCATGAAGAGGAGGAGCCGTCCTCAGCTCGTCATCGCCATTGCAATGCAGGTAGATATCATCCCAAACTTTAACAATCTAGTAACATGCGTATACAATTCTTATTCAATCCATTGCATACGTACAATGTTGAGTGCAGGTGTTCCAGCAGTTCACCGGGATCAATGCCATTATGTTTTACGCCCCGGTTCTATTCCAGACTGTTGGATTCAAGAACGATGCCTCACTGCTCTCAGCGGTCATCACTGGCATCGTCAATGTCCTCTGCACCATCGTATCAGTTCTTGCAGTCGACAAGCTCGGACGCAGAGCCCTGCTCCTAGAGGCTTGTGTGCAGATGTTCATCACTCAGGTACAAGCTCGGTGAATCATTAAAAATCATATTTTTCTTCTCAAACGAAGTAAGAAAATCATAAAACAATGATCTGGAGATCGATGTAATTGGTGCAGGCTGCAATTGGTGGGATTTTGCACTCACAACTGAAGGCAACAAACTCTCTGCATCCATCCACTGCAATGTGGGTCGTGATACTTGTCTGCCTCTATGTCTCGAGCTTCGCGTGGTCATGGGGTCCGTTAGGATGGCTCATCCCCAGCGAGACCTTCCCGCTGGAGACGAGGACGGCGGGCTTTGCCTTTGCTGTGAGCTCCAACATGCTCTTCACCTTCGTCATCGCACAGGCATTCCTCTCCATGATGTGCCACCTGCGTGCCGGCATCTTCTTCTTCTTCGCAGCGTGGATCGTTGTCATGGGGGCCTTCGTGATCTTCCTCCTCCCGGAGACCAAGGGTGTGCCGATTGACGAGATGGCGGACAAGGTGTGGGCAAAGCACTGGTACTGGAAGAGGTACATGAGCAGTGAGAGCAGCAGGCATAATGTGGACTTGGAGAATGAAAGGAATGACGCCATCTAAGAAATGGGATTCTCAACAAATGGTCATAAATCGAAGGGAAGATATAATGATGTATCATGCCCTTGTGATGTGCGATTGCTTCCGGAGATGATTGGTGCAGCCTTTTTAAAGACTCTGTGGGTGCGTTTGGTTCGTGGGTTATCCAGGAGTGGATAACCCGGTTTTGTGTTTGTGTGTTTGGTTGGTGGGTTAAGGGTTGGGAGGGTTTGTGTGATGTGATTGTATTGGAATTTGAAAAAGTTGGTAGTTATTATGATATGATTGCATTGGAAGTTGAAAAAGTGGGTGGTTGTTATGATGTGATTGTATTGAAGTTTGGAATGGTGAGTAGAAGTTGAGTATTTTATGTTTTTTAGATGATATGATGGTGTAATATATATTTTTTTTATGGGAAGAGAGTGGGCCCCATTAGTGGGTTAAAAGTGGGGGTTTTGGAGGGTTACCCACCCAAAGTGGGGGGTAACCCACCAAAAGAACGCACCCTGTATGATTATCAGACTACATTATTAATGGTCTTAATTTCTGTTCGTTATCTTGTTTTTTTCATTCCTTAGCATTACCATTCAATATGCAACTTGTAAGCTTTATATAGCTCAGATTATGACAATGGCGATTGATTGTGAAGCTCAGATTTCTTATCCTTAATTAAGTTTGTTCCTGTAAGGCTTTTATTTTAGCTTCTGGATAAGGTGGTCTCTTATTTTGCAATTTTATATTCGTGCGAGAGATAACTTTGTGCATGGAATATGCTTTGCGCATTGTTTGATACGAAACGATGCAGCAACTGGTTACATCGTTTGTTTATTTCCACTTGTCGTTGTTGGTAGGATGAAAGATATCGATATATTTGAATATTCATTTATTTTCTTCGAAAAATTAAACATTATTATCTAAATAGTAATCGAATAAGAATCAAATATGAATGTGAATTGTAAAAATTTTTCAGGCACAGGTAATGGCTTGAATATTTAAATCGGGATATCTGAATATAATATTTAATATTATTTTATATATTAATTAATATAATATAAGTCACAAACATGTGTTATTATTAATATTATACATTATATAATACAATATATTAATGATATTAATAAAATGGGATTTTTACCCGGCAGACCCTATAATCTTTTGCAATTATCGCTACGACCTTCAAAATATCCTAATTCCTCCATAAACCCCGTAAACTTGCTCCGTCTTACCCCACGAACCCTGCCGTTAAATTGACATATCTTGAGTTAACTCGGGTAGGTTAAAATTGAGTTAATCAAACCATATAAAATCTAATGGTTGGATTTTTTTCTCTCATCCATGTTCCTTCTTCTATCCTCTTTTTCATCTTCCCTTCCAATCCACCACTGAGACAGAACCTTACAACACAACAACGTCGAGGGCACTTTAACATGGGAGGAAGTTCTTGGCCTGGGAGCAGTTCCATCGGTGCGCGGGGGGTGGGGGTCGGGAGGCAGTGCGTGAAGGGAAGGAGGTTTGCGGGGGTCGAGGGAGGAGGTGACTGGGCTAGAGGGGGAGGTTCTCGGCCTGGGAGCAGTTCCATCGGTGCGGCGGCGCCGAGGGGGTCGGGGCGGCCGGGATTGGGGGGGGGGGGTTGATCTGGGTGGATGCGGCGGGAGGAGGGGGGAGGCTTTCGATCGGGGCAGCCGGGGGCGGGGGGGTCGATCTGGGCGCCGTGTTATTTTCCAAACATAGCAATACCTTACATAGCAAGGTGGGAATCACGCAAAACCTATATTTAATAAATATAAGATATAAATTAGCCACTCATAAATAAGCAATACCTGACTTGAGCATCAGGAACAAGCAGTTTGGTCACCAATAATACGGATGGGGGCAACATGCCAAATGCCAATACTATTGCAGGTTTTATTTGACCTGAACTTTCAGCCTTTAGGACAGATCTTACCATGTCAACATACCCATTCCTCTTATGCGACCTAACACCCCCACTCTGTAACATCAAATATCAAACAAACAATATAGGTGCAAGTATTTTCCATAAATAAACATTCTAACATCACCTGTCCAACTTGGATATGACTCTTTTCAGGTAAAAGAAACATTCCCATCATATAGCTATCAAGTTCCAGCCCTTAGGTATAGATGCACAAATCTATGCTGATATGGTTTATCTACAACGAATGGTGATGCTATCACACTATTGGTGAATATCATCCTCGAAAATTTATGACATACTCTGCAGCTTGAAACATACAGCTGCTGAATTTAGCAGAAGAAACAATCCAGCTCATGGTCAAATTATCTCGAACTCACCTCAGATCTAGTTTTGTGCTAGCAAAGGTCAAATTATCTCAACTCACCTAAGATCTACTGCATTGAGGATAGGAATGATGCCGAATTACTTCGCAACAACCATCCGTAACCATTTAAAATAAGGTACTTCAATAAAATTTACACCAGTACCACACAACTCCGGGAATGAATATGAATTTGGTATTTATGATTGTTGCCAGAGTACATATGCATACCTGAGGAGGATTAATGATAGGGGTGCTAAGAAGGCTTCCATAGACACCTCCATTAGAAATTGTAAATGAACCACCGACCATCTCATCGAGGGATATTGTCCCATCATTGGCGTTCTTAGCAAGAGTATTGATCTCCTTCTCAATCTTAGCAAAGTTCATCTTGTCAGCATTCCGTATAACTGGAACCACAAGGCCCTGAAATAAAAGAGCACAAAGGAGGAGGGAGGGTGCTGCGGCGCGCAGTGCAGGGTGCAGCAGCAGGGGGGTTGGGAGGGGGGGGGGGGGGTGCAGCGGCGCGCGCGGGAGGGGGAGGGTGCTGTGGCGCGCGGTGCAGGGGTGCAGCAGCACGGGGGTTGGGGAGGTGTGGGGGGTGCAGAGGCGCGCCGGGGAGGGGAGGGTGCTGGGCACGGGGCTCGTCGGCGGGGAGCTGTTCGTCGGTCGGAAGAGAGAACAGGGATGGAGGAGTTGTTCGAGGGGGGGTGGCGCTGACGGGGGAGCGGCGTAGGGGGATCAACTCCTTTGGGATAATGAGTGGCATTAAATGTAAATTTGATAAACAAATTGGCCATAATATAAATGAACATAACATAATCGGGTTAATTTTAACGGGTAAATGAATGAGAGTTAACCACAGGGTCTGTAGGGTAAGGGTTAGCAAGATTACGAGGTTGAGGGAGGAATTACGATATTTCGAAGGTCGTAGCGGTAATTGCAAAAGATTATAGGGTCTGCCGGGTAAAAATCCCTAATAAAATTTTGTTTGTTTGAGGATGGGTACAACAAAACTTATGAAATCCTATCCCTTTTTTGCTTCTGGTCACATCGATACTTCTTTTTTTCATAAATGCAGGTCACATCGATACTTCTTTTTTTCATGATGCAACTTATTTATATTTCATTTCTATTTTAAAATCATTATGGACTTTGATAAAAAAATGTAATTCATATTCGTATGTGATCTTTATTCAATCCGTATTCGGATTTTATGTTTATTGGATTTATATCTGGATTCCACTCTTTATTTGATTCATAATTGGATTAGCTCTTTATTTAATTAGTATTCGGGTTGGCTTCCGTATTCGGATTTGATAGATATCTGATTCCGATTCATATCCTTAATGCATATTCGAATCATATCAATCAAATACAAATATAGAAATAAGCATATTCGATCTGTATCCGATACGTCTTCATCCTTGTTGGACCCACAATTTCAGTCCTTGAAGATTGAAACAAGAAAATGCCCCGAGATTGAAATACAATTCAACTGTCTACAATAATCACTGCATTCAGACAATTCAAAAACATTGCATATAACTACTGATTTATTAACTTTTATCTTCCCAAGTCTGTGTGAAAATGGTTAAGAAGAAAGAAATTGTACAATATAATACACAGCTCAAAATGGTATTCAGAAAAAGTGCGCAACATTTTTTACCCTGACCCCAATATGTTTTAGACAGGGATAGCTGCGGGTGCAGGAGGAACCCTGTTTTCTGCAGGAATGTCGACAAACTCGGACAGAATAGCGCGGAATTCATCTCCTGAGAGAGTTTCCTTTTCGACGAGTACTTCGACAATTTTATCAATAGCTTCACGGTTGTTCCTGATGTGTGCCAGTGCAATCTCATATGCATTGTCTGAGATTCTCTTCACGGCAGCATCGATGTCTTCTGCTAGTTTTTCCGACATAGAGTTACGTGCCATCATTCTCATTATAACATCAGCACTTTGAGCTGAGGAGTCCATAAGGGACCATGGACCTATCTCGGACATCCCAAATGTAACAACCATCTGCATAAAATACAAAATTTTAAAAAATGGTGATCGGAATCAAGCATATATGATACCAGATGGTAACAGGCAGGGAACTACAGAATTTGCATGGTCAATAAACTGTCTCAGGTTCGGTGTAAACACAGTCAAGTATTTGTTGGAAATAAATGGCATCTCTAGCAAATGCTAATGACACTTCTTTCCTGTTTCATTTATAAAGTATTTAAAAAGTTATAGTTCATGAGAAGAGATCTAAATAAACTTAGGGAAAAACATAAAACTTGTACCCAGAGAAACACATGACTCCCAGGTGCCAGGTGTTTTCATCTAGGATGATTGAGTTTCCAAGCATCCAGAGTTGAAGTTCTATCATATAGTAATGGGTGTATAGTAGCAGTAAAAGTGTAAAACTATCGCAAGGTGCTGACATCTGAATGTACCTGTTTGGCCAAACTGGTTATTTGCTGCAGGTCACCGGCTGCTCCGGTAGTCACCTCAGGCTCTCCGAAAATGACTTCCTCTGCTGCTCTGCCACCAAGACCGCCGACAATCCTAGCAAACAGCTGCTGCTTGGAGATCAGAGTAGGGTCATCTGATGGAATAAACCAAGTCAGTCCTCTGGCCTGGCCACGGGGAATGAGAGTCACCTTCTGTACTGCATCGTGACCTGGGGTCAAAGTTCTGCAATGGAATATGTCAACTAGAAAGAATTATCAATCTGATGGATAAGCTCACAGGAAACTTTAAGAAAAAACTATTGATAAGATCTAAGAAGTTATTAAAAGAATCGTGATGCCAAATAGAAATACAAATCAAACTTCTAGTGTATCCAATTCAGTAGGTTGATTTCATCCCAGTATGCAGATCCTTATCACCATATCTACACTATAGTTCCCGGTATCGGAATCACCATGACATTATTTTTTGTATAAAACAAAACAAAAGAGAACTACATTTATTGAAGCTTCGTTAATAAGAGTAACTATCGGTATGACATGAAAATCCAAATTAAGATACCAATGACAACAAAGTGAAACCCAAAGGGTATCTAGACATTTTACATGATATTATGCATTCTCAAACTATTATGCATGTGTACTCTACGGAATATTATAGGGTTCGGAATTTAACCTAATGTAGAGTTTTTTTCATCTTCCCATGTGTGCTGACACCTTGTTAACATGCACTTCAAGATAAAGACGCCTCATTTCTTAGCTGCTGGGCCTAAGCTTTATCCACAACTTGTAAAGAATAAATAGTATATTGACAACTGGATCATATGTAAACATCCCAAAACTGTTTGGGGATGTATGCCAGTACACATTTTTGCGGTCTTCTGTTCTTGATCATCACAGAAGCCTAGACCTTGTTAAAAAGCACTCCACCGCTATCCATATTATGTCATTATGAATCCATATATATGAAAATTCTCATGACAAGGAAAAGATTTAAAAAATGATTTCTTTGATCAGAATTTTGGATGCAACCAAGGGTGTTGATGGCACCATGGTTTAAAAAAAATGTGAGGCAGATCGAGGCGGTTTTCCCATGATGAGGCGATGCGTAAGCCTCGAGGCGGTCGAGGCGCAAGCCTCGACTTATATAGGAAAAAATATATAAATACAATTAAGAATACTTTTATATATTTATAAAATCATAAATTTATACATACCCAACATATTCACCACATATGTTATGAACACGAGAATATATAATATTCTTTGCATGATTTGCTTTGAATCTAACTCGTATAATGTCATCTATATACAATAAAAAGCTTATTATAACCTCCAATGATGTTGGCAGGGTGAAGTTCTTGTCGATATACAATACCACCCTTTATCTGCATGGGTGAAGCAAAATTATGTAACTAATATATATTATTAATATACACAACATACAATATGTTTATGTTGTATTATATATGTTACATGACTAACACACACATATTGATATACTTTGAATCCTAACCATCCGATTTGCTAAACCCAATTAAAGAACCCTTGTATGCACCCCCTGCTACACCATACCCCAAAATGAATTTTTATATGACTAGCACACATTTTTTGGATATAAAATAAATACATATGAGTATATAACAAACTAAATTATTAATAATTGATATATAATATTTTTTTACCCTATGAACCCTATAAACTTTGTCATTTACCTTCTAAAACTTTGAAACAACGTAATTCCCCCCTCGACCATGTAAACTTGCTAACTCTTACTCATTGAACCTTGCGTTAATCTATTTTGAAACTCGTGGGGGTTCTTGGGTAATTTACAGGATCGATGTGATAATTACATTATGCAAAAAAGTTGTAGATGTAATTTAACAAGTTTCTAAGGTTCGTGGGGTAAAAATCCCTAAAAATTAATATATAAAAATGAGAAAAGGGATCCTACACCCAGGGGTGTAGGTAATTACCTACACCCGGCTCTTTTTTTCAATATTTTTTGATTTTTTTTGAAATGAAACTTTTGGGAAATTAGATCATTATATATCACCATGGTGTCAATCCAAATTCAACTTATTTTAAGACTTCTATCATCTCCATCAAGATTACCAAATTTTAGCGGTCTCAGAATTGTTGAAATTGACCCATTCTAGATGAACATGTTAGGAATGTTTGTTTTGCATGAAACTTGAAACACATATTCCTCTCAATATATTAAGAAAATCCCCATAAGGTTTCCTTCGAAAAAATCCGAAAATAATGAAAAAAAGCCCGGGTGTAGGCTCCCAGCTCCCTATAAAAATATGAAAAATCAGGTACCAAATATGCACAACTCGAGGCGGCACCTCGGGAGCGCATCAACGCCTCGAGGATCACCTCAGCACCTCGAGGCACGTTTTTTAAAACCATGGATGACAGTGCTGACCAATCTTGAGAACACCACCGACTCAAAGTTCCAAAAAATTATGATTTACTGCCATTGATTTTCCTAACATGTTGAAAGAAAACATACTCATGCACTCCAAGAATACGTGATTATTACATTCCAAATTATCTAGAATATGATAATCTCTCTTCTAAATACTTCACCTTCTTATCTACCTTTTCCTCTGCTCATGTTTCTAAGTCCTAAAGGGTGCACAAGTTGATTCTACGAAAAATATGAGAAACTGAAAAGGATGCTGAAGAATAAAATCAGTCTTCGTATCAGGTGGCAAAATACAGTCGTCAAAAATTCTTGAGACTGAAAGCCGGGATTGATCCCTTCCCAATTGCCGACAACTTGACTAGGAGAGAAGGGCCTAGACAACTTTGATCCTTCAAAAAAAAGGACCTTGAAACTGTTGTAAAACCATTCACGTGATTTATGTCGCCTTGTACACACACATACATAGGATTTTTATCCAATGGGCCCTGCACCCATTAGAGATGAGATGAGCTCGCTTCATCTCCAGAAAAATACAAGCTCCAGTAAGTAATATATATCCAAGCTTCAATAATACCTCCCGAAGCTTTAGTAAGTAATATCATAGCTCTAGTAACTTGTATAAAGTTACAAGCAAGTGCGAACCAAACTTACTGATTAAATTACTTCCTTTACTTACAATTCGTTTAAAGTTACTGATGGCAATACGAAAGTTACTGATGCATTCAGTTACTGATGGCAATACGAAAGTTACTGATGCATTCAGTTACTGATGGCAATACAAAAGTTACTGAAGTTACTGATCGTCATATTAAGATCTAAAGTCTGAGATAGGGGCTCATCTCATTTCTAACTGATACAGGGTCCATTGGATGAACCCTCTCTCTATATATGGTGGAGCTTTAGAGAACAGAAGTACTGCAAAGTTATATCTAAACTAAAAATGGCGTAAATTGATAAAAGCCACTCTACAGACTGAAGCAATTTGACCTATGGCTAGATCAGAATGGCTATTAGGAGCTATGCTAATGATGACATTGAGGATCTAAAGCTAACTAAAACCTATCACATGGAATGACAACATTTGATAATGTTATATAATTTCTTGGAGACGAAAAAACAATTTATGAGAAATCAAGCCAAGTGTAGCGGGCTGGGTACAAAGGTGCGAAACTAGCTTCCACTAGACCTCTTTTGGATAATAAGGTTTCTGACGGGCACTAGGATTGTTCTGAAGTCTCCCGTGAAAATTACAAGTGAAGATCAACATGCACTTCATTCTGAAGAAGCTTATAACTTCCTGAAGGCACTGATACTACCTGAAACCAAAAAAATGCATTGATCACCCTCAAAGGCTCTTCCCCGTGTATATTTAAGGGTTGAATGTCATCAGAGAATGACAAATGTATGTGCTCAGCTTGATGGTGAACAATGGGAGTCTGCCTACATATCTTTTTGTACTCTCATCTTATTAATGAACGATGAAACCCGAGGCCTCGAAATATCCCGGTACAGTTTGTCATTGGAATGCTCTCCAAACTGGTGAGAATATTTTTTCACATATACCACTCTCCCCTATAACGTTTGATTTCCAATTGTGCTTGAGAAACAAAGAAAATATGTTTATCTACTTCCATTAAAAGGGACGTAGAATAAGATGAAAGTCAAAAAATGCCACTACATGCAATATACCTAAGCTATGGTCCCCGATACTAGATAACATAGGCTTTAAAATTAAAAGCAACACATTATAGCATCTCGGATAAGGCAGCAAAGGTTTTAAGAATAAACATGCAATACGTACTGTCAGAATATGTTTTTACAAAGAGACTCTTTCAGACATTATGCAAATAGAATAGACAAATATATAAATCATATTACCCGCAGATAGCATGCCCAACTTCATGATATGCAACCAGGCTTTTGCTTTTTCCATCTGTCATCACTGTTCCTTCCATTCCAGCTACAATCCTATCAATTGAATCATCAATTTCTTTTGATGAGATGGCTGTCTTCGCACGTCGACCAGCTAAAATTGCTGCTTCATTTAAAAGGTTTGCAAGGTCTGCTCCACTAAACCCAGGCGTTCTCATGGCAATGACATCAAGAGAAACATCACTGTCAAACTTTTTGTTGCTTGCATGGACTTTCAGTATCTCGGTCCTCCCCCGTACATCAGGAACATCAACTGTCACCTGTACGCAGATTTATCAAAAATAGTCAAAGAAAGGCCTCTAATTTCATGCAAAAAGGTTGTTGACTCTTATAATGCAGTACACAATCACCTGTCTATCAAAACGCCCAGGCCTTAGTAATGCGGAATCTAATATATCTGCACGATTAGTAGCAGCAATTACAATAATTCCTGTGTTCCCCTCGAAACCATCCATCTCTGTCAAAAGCTGATTAAGGGTCTGCTCTCTTTCATCATTTCCTCCTCCAATTCCAGTTCCTCTTTGCCTACCAACGGCATCAATCTCATCAACGAAAACAATGCAAGGAGCATTCTCTTTAGCTTTCTTGAAAAGATCACGCACACGGGAGGCACCAACACCGACAAACATCTCCACAAATTCGGACCCAGAAATTGAGAAAAAAGGGACACCAGCTTCTCCGGCAATCGCTTTGGCGAGCAAAGTTTTTCCTGTTCCAGGTGGGCCGATGAGAAGAACACCTTTAGGAATTCGAGCACCGACTGCAGTAAACCTCTCTGGCTTCTTAAGAAATTCGACTACTTCCATAAAATCCTGTTTTGCCTCGTCCACTCCGGCAACATCATCAAAAGTTACCCCTGTATTGGGCTCTATTTGAAATTTTGCTTTGGATTGTGCGAAAGGAAAGCCTGGACCACCAGGCCCTCCCATTCCACCACCAGATCGTCTTGACAAAAGGAACAAACCTCCAATAAGAATCAATGGGAAAGCCAAGTTTCCAATCAAGTTGAATAATAAAGATCCAGTATCCTCTTGAGCATTATGTGCAGCAAAATCAATGTTCTTTTCTCTAAACTTCTGAAGAAGCTCCTGGCTAAGGCCAGGTAACTGTACACGTACCCGCTGCACTCGGTTACCCAGCTCAGGAGAAAGAGCTTCAACAATGGCTATGGTTCCGTTCTCAAACAAATCCACTTTCTTGACTCTGTCCTTATCAAGATACTCTAGAAACCTTGAGTAAGACAATCTTGATGAGGAAACATCTTGTTCATCTGCAAGTGCATTTTTTGTACCTATTAAACTAGGCAAACTGAGACCAACGTTTCCAAGCAACAACTTCATAAATCCTCTCCTCCCTTCGTGGCGCTTAGAATCCAGAGAAGCTTTTACTGAACAAGGCCGAGAAAATCTGGCTAGGGAAGGAAGGCTAGACAAAGCGATTAACTGATGGCCATAAATTTCCTTGTTCAGTCTGCGGTTGGACAATCCATTTGCATTAAGACAGATTGATGAAGTTGCCATATCCTTCATAGAATAATGCAAGAAGGCAAAAAAATGTTAGTTCAAAGGCTAACTAAAAACATAATGTTCTGTAGGAAATCACATGCATAAAATGAATGGTGATTATAGAAGCAATCTCCATGTCTAAGTCTAAGATGGACTCATGTGAGCAAAATATATGAAATTGCGTAAATTAAGCTTAAAAAGATGATGATGCTAGCTGAAGTCATTTTTCGAAGCAGATAAAGACTTCAGTAATCGATAATATATGAGTTTGCATATCCTTCATATTTGCATATTTCTATATAGATGACCTAGACTTCAGTAAAAGTAACCTAAACAATTATGCGGCTCGTATGATCTCAGTCAGATACAGATGTCAAAACCAATGCAATAGACTCAAATGTATTAAGATCTCGTATTAATAGGCGTATGTTTCTTTTTTGTCCCGTTTTCCTCCCCTAATTCTCATTACATTTACAAAGTTCAATTTATTAGCAAGGTCAATAACATGAAAGAAGGCATTTAGCAAAGATAAATGGAATATTCAAGAGTTAGAGAGCATACTAAGTCGATATCTTGATAGTTGATACCATATCGATTGGTAATTGGAGAAATGCAATACTATCAAAGAAATGGTGTATATCAAATCCAAACATGAGGTGTCATTTCAAGTACTTGTGATGATTGAAAACATCTTTCTATAAGGAATGTAGACAACACAATCAACAAAGTCATTCTCAAAATCCTTACAGTTTGTTTAATTACAAAAAGAACCTGCTTGATCTGGTTACCAAAAGATGGGGTTACCTATGTTTTGGCATTCCAAATTTAGTGGTGAGATCTGAACTAAAGTACAATTATTTCATGCATACGTCGGGAGAAGGAAGAGTGCCCAAACCAGAAAGACAAAATCAACTAAAACTGATACCATTACAGAAATCTGTTTACAAAACAAAGTGGGCAGACACCAGCTAAATATGGTCGCCACCACCAATATGAACTGATATACCACTATCAATCCATCAAACAGTTATTCGCTCCAAAATACCACCAGCACTACTGTTGTTTCAGACATCCATTATCCTGTCCTTAAGTCTCAAAACCCATCCTTCTCCAATCTCACAGGGCAGTAATGAACCAACCAAAAACAACCCAGATATAAAGATAAAAAATACAACCTCCCCATCACATCCAGGAAGTAGAACTTTCCTAGTTAAGTCAAAACACTAACTAAGGATCACTTCCATATATATACACACTAAGTCTCTATCTAACCAATCACATAGTGCATCTCACTACCACAAATAACGAATCCATTGACATACTTCCACGGGTCTATAAGAAACCAGCACAAGAACCTTAAAACAAAAACCAATTGTGAACTAAGCTGACGAGTCGCGCCAAACTAAACCCTAATCCCGAAATGCACCGAATCAGAGCAGAATGATGCTAAGGAAAGCGAGGAAAAATGGATCAAAAAATCTAGCGCGTACCTCAGGTGGAGAGACGGGGACGAATTGGGGGTGGGACTGGGGAGACGTGGGGAGGTCGGATTTAAGTGGGGGAAACGAGAGTGTTTAACGACCACGAGCTCTAGCGTTGTTGGGGACGGGGACTACGTGGAGGATCTCGCCTTCACGCTTGAGATAAGAATCCCATCCGACGGTGGGGACGCGTGCATCATGGAAACTGGACGGCTGCTGCTACTCCATCTCCCTTTCCTCCTAAACGTTTGTATTATTTTGGGTTTAAAACAAGAAGCCACTATTGTTTTAGTGAGGAAACGTATGGAAGTACCTCAAGTGAAGAAGATGGGGAATGGAGGATGGACACGTAGTCAGTGAAAAGGAGTAAGGTGGAAATGGCGGAAGCGGATCTTCCGTTCGATCTTCATCAAGCGGTTCTTACGAATTCGTATGATCGGGGCTCACAAAAAGTGCGAATTCGTGGCAGATCTGTGGTTTTGGGGGGAGGTATATTTGTTTAAATTTAATTTCCCCAATTATTGATGTAATTGATTTGCGCTTAGAAAAATAATAACTCATGTTTATGGGGATAGATGTCATGTTCGAAGGAGGATCCAAAATCTTATTTGGAATGTTTTAATAGTGCTAATTATTCTAACCAAGGTCATAATTCCAAAAAAATACAAAATCCTAATCAGGTAAGTTAACTATTGACGCTCATTTTCGTAGGATTAAGTATTCAATTTAACAATCCAATAATCATGTTTGCCCACAAAAATATGGATCAAACAAATAATTGAGATAACGTAACTAAAATATGCTCGAGGCATTGCATATGGTAAATGGTGGTCGAATCTACATAAACATGAATGATGAACTTTATTTTATCAGTTGCTTGTTTTATCAATTGTGAACCAAATAGAGAGTTCTTTGTAGAATACGAAATAGAACAAAATTATAGAAATTTTATATAAACTTGGATTGAAAAATCCAAAAAAGTTATTATGTTGGATTGCATGATTTGGTTTCCTATACAACAACAAAGCCTTTTCTCACAATAAGAAGGGTCGGCTACATGGATTCTTTGCCTCCATTCATATCTATCTCGAGTCAATCTTAAGCTTAGATCCAAAAAACTAAGATCCATTCGTAATGTCTCATTCCAACATTTCTTGGGCCTTCCTCGCTCTTTCTTAGCTAGCTCAACATCCCAAAACTGGCATCTCCTAACCAGTGCATCCACCGACCTCCTTTACAAATGATAAAATCACCTTAAGCGGTTTTCTCGCATCTTATCCAGTGAACTGGTTTCCTATATCCGGTAAAAATTAGAGCATCTCATATTATACATGGATTAATATCCACTCGAAGATCTTAAAATATCCAAGTAGAAGGTTTGTGGACATTGCATGTTTGAAAAACAACACAAGAAATAGTCCAACAAAGCATATCACGTGACAAAGGATATGGTTGATTACATTTTTTGAAAAAACAATCAATTAAATCAGAACAAAAACCCACTGCATAGGCGCAGTCACTACCACAGAAATGTCTTATGCTGACGTTTTTAAACATCGGCTTAAGTTGATTCTAACGTCGGGAAATGTGTATGTCAACGTTAAAAAACATCCAAAACTTTTGTCGGGCTAGCCTTGTCGGCATAAGTTTTTTTGGACGTTTATAAAGAACATCGACACAACCTTATATGGGATGATGATACAAAACATCTGGTAAAACATATTTGGGGGGACGTTAATTAAGAACGTCCGCATACAAATGATTTTTGTGGGCGTTAATACATGTCGACTTAAGCTTCTGTGGTGGACGTTTCTAAATCATGTTTTGTGGTCGTTAATAAACATCGTTATATGCATATTTGAGGCCATATGAATGTCCATCAAGTAGTACCAAGTTCTTTTTAAAAAAATTATCAGTTGTTGGTTAAGATAAACCATAATGTCAATCAATTGTTAACGTCGAGTTACATACGATCAAATTTTATAGAATCTCACATATATTACATATTAGTTATACTAAGACGTCTTCTATTTTTATATATGCTAATTGTGCAATGATCTTGATAGAAATAGTAGGAAACAAGAGTGATAGAGAGTCATGTCTCTTTTTAGAATGAGTAATTTGTGTCTACATTTTTTCTTCCTTTTGTCATAAACTAGCATTGTATTATTTATCCATGAAGAGACAAAAATAGATTCAAGAGTACATTATACCTCATAATAAGGAATAACTACAACATAAGTAGCTATACAAAAGGTCACAACAAGAGTCAGTGGTGATGAACTTGAACTGAACGACGCAAAAGGTGATGAAGCAACCTAGAAAGACTCGCACTCGAACGATCAGAGATGAGTGGTTGCCAAGCGATAGCAAAGATGAATGGATGCCCAACAACAGCATCAACAAATCAAGAAAATCCCAATCACATAGCAAGAAGTCTTCATCTTTCATCTGAGGCGTGACTACATCATCCATCACGATGAGGGGAAATTTCAACAGGGTCTCAAATGAGAGACTAGTTCTACTTGATGGAAATGGTAGCTTTCATTTCTTTGTGGCTTTTCCTCTTCTCTAGGCTGGAGGATCGATTGCATTGAAGTGTACCTGATGAGGAGAACAGTCATTGATTTGCTTGTGAAAAAAATACGTATAGAATTGGTATCGTTATATTAAAAAGAATGTAAAGAAATTTGAAATGATTAAGAAAGGCATTTACTGCAAATGAGAACACTGTCATTACTGGGTTCTCAACAACTCTATTGCCACGAAACAGACAAAGAACTATATGGAATGGCACAACTAATAAAACAAACTTTGTCATTGCTAATATCTGCAAAAAGAATCGTGATTCCATTTAGTAGTTGGAATAACTGTCCAATTTGATTTGTAATACACCAAATTTAGACATCTACATCCAAATAGTTAATATCTACTCTATCATAAATGATGACAAAATAGAAATCTGCTTTGTTCCATGGGGAGGACAAAAAAACAAACCCAATATAACCTGATACATTGACAAGCTAATGGCGGTTCAATTGTGAAGCTTGTGGATGTTGACCATACATCATCAGAATCATATGTGCCTAAACCAAGTTAGACTATATATTAATAGTCCTTATGCATCAAAAGACAATATATTAATAGTCCTTATGCATCAAAAGACAATAAAAAATCTCTTTAGATTTCTCCTGATTACTCTTATTGTTAAAGATACTTCCCACCACATTGATATTATCATACATCATTCTGCCCAGTTGGATCTTCTATCCATTCAGAAGACAATTGTAGATAACCATATTTAAAAATACTAGATCAACCCATTAAGGAATATGTTATCTGTGAAAAAGGATATAACTCGGGAAAATGATGGGAAGACCTGCAGAGGGTGAAGGGGGTCTCCATTTCCGTGTTGCTTGATCACCGCCCTCCTCTCCTCCAGCAGCGGCTCTGCGTCTTTGCCTCTGCTGCTATGCCCTCGAGCCGGTGCTCGAGCTCCTCCCATCTTCTTTTCGGATGTTGGAGGGCTTCCCACGACACTTCATAGATTGTACCCAGGATGCGAGTACTAATGAGAGATCCTTGCAAAGCTTGATGTCCTGGTTACGATCATGGCTTAGATAACAAGGGCGTCAAGGGTGGTAGATGTGGGGTTGGTAGCCAGGTGAAGACAATGGTGCAGTTGGAGAGGATGTCGTGATGAGGGCGATGGAGATGTGGGAGGGGGGCGTGAGGGTTGTGTTGGAAGGAAGATGACTGGGTTAGGAGATATGCTCGGGTATGAAAATACACGGTTACGATTGTAGCCCTTTCACAAAATTTAACGGTTAAGATAGTGATCCATGAAGGCTGGATTAAACCAATCAGATTTCTAATCAATGTTGATGTTTGATAAGTAAACGATGAAATAGCTTATCTTTTCTAGATAATTTTTTCTAATGTCGAGATAGGTTAACTTATCTTGACCAAGGTTGCAAAAAACGGTATGCAGTATACAGTCGGTAGGGTCACTGATTACTGTTTAAACGGTATGCGGGAGTTTAAACGGAAATTAAACGGTCTATGTGGTTTTACATTTTTAAATTAATAAAAAATATTACATATATATATATATATATTTAATAAAACAGTATAAATGAACTTTAAAAATATAATCACATATCCACAATTTTGATCAGATACTGTCAATTTCAATGACTTCTTCATCCAAATGTGACATGTCAAAGTAGATAGCATAATCAACATAGGATTTATGTTACCTTGATGCAAAACGCGGCCGCTTAAACGGCGTGTAAACGGCCGTTACACCCGTTTAAACGGTCTGGCCATTTACATAGCCGATTAAAGGTTATACAGTCGGTCGAGGACCGAATGAGTTTAAACGGCCTTTTAAACGGCCGCCTGAACCGATTTTTGCATCCTTGATCTTGACATTTAAATAAACATCGAGTTTGGTAATTCCTATTTTGACGTTCTTTAAAAACAAATGTCGAGAGAGAGTGCTTTTGTTGTAGTGAGCGAATCAGAACAAAATCCACCAGCAGCGAAAGTGAAACAAAAAACATCGACGAAAACGATCATCTCTGCCCAAAAACAGCAATGTTGGAGATCAATGTTCCCCATAAGAGCCAAAACCACTACCTTAGTTCGTAGGAGACTGCAACTTCCTTCGTACAACTCTTAAAAGTCTTGTTAGTATCCACCTTCAGATCTAGAAGGGAAAGTAAAGCATTGAGGGAAAAAACATAATAAACAATCATTAAAAAATCCAATGAATTAAATATCAATTTGGTTATCTGTCAGAGGTAAATTTTGACATAGACGCAACAAGCATATTTGTGATGCTTCTGCAATATTTTTCTCATCAAAATCGGCACATTTTCGTGTGTCTTCTTGCAACCTGCTAGCCAAATCAGCCACCAGATCGATCCCTTCATCACAAAAAAATGTCAAGAAGTAAATGATTTTTTAACCATTGTGGCGCATGTGAAGAAATCATGAAATGAGATATGATGATTATCGAGACCTGATTTCTTAAAATGGACTTTGTATCTTCGCAAAGAACAAACAATTGTTCGTAATTTTCTTCCTCGCAATGGGAAAGCAAACATCGGTTAGAAGAGTGGATTTTCAATTTGTAGAGCGGATCTTGTATGTAAATCTTTTCATGTTTCAGCAGCTAAAGGAAGTACAAAATTCACGGGTCAAACGATTTTGATCAAAATTTAGAATCAAAGGCAGAAGATAACCCCCTAGAAACCAGCAAATTGTAAAGGAGCTTGTTAATTGATATCTTTTCCTCTGATCGACTTGTAGGAAACACACAATAATCCATGGATGAGAAACTCGGAGAATTTGTTAATTCATCTAGTCTTCCCTCAGACATTTTGTTTGAAACGGGAGACCAATGGGGGCCTTGTTGAATGAGATTTTAAACCCATTATTTGTATCCCACCTAAACCCCAAACCGTGTTGGACAGTATTAAATTTGTTTCAACTAAGTCTCCACAAAGTAATGAATTCATTCTTTTTGTGGCATTCTACTCGAGAAACTATCCCTTCAGAAAAAGAAAGAGCCATCACCAATGACTTTGTGTTCAACATTTCGCAAACCCATCGAACCCTTAGTCATATCTTTTCATGCCAGAGAGCATATTTTCCATTTAAGGTCCTAAATGTCGATAGGCCCCCCTCTATGGTAACAAGCATTAATGGTCGTAGATACCCATTTTTTATGGTCGGTTATTGAAATACCAGATTTCTGCGAGGGACTTGTAAAATCCACAAGACGGATCATCAGTCGTCGAAGCAACCACTCACGAAAGCCAGTGAATTAAATAAATAACCCCCAATAGATATAATAATGAAAATCAAAATAAATGTAGAGTTAAAGTTTATTACTCTACAAAGTGTGTGTATAGGTGTAAGAATGTAGAATGTCGAACACATGGGGCAAACGTGATAGATTGTGCAAGTGAATGCCAAATTTATCCTTCTTCTTATCTTTTTAATTGTATTTTTATGTAAAATTTTAATTATATATATATATATTTATATATTTTTGTTTTTTTGTTTTTTAATTTTTAAATTTATTATTATCTTTTATAATTTTTTGGTTTTTACATCCTTATCTTTTAGTAAATAATAAAGATATATATAACTACATAGATAATATAAGATAATATATTTATAAATGTAATTTAAAATAACTAATAGGCAAAATAAAATGCTTTTGTATTTCTATATTTTTTATACTATTTTTGTGATTTTGGGGGAAATTTTGCTAAATTTTAGGTATTTTAAAAGTTTTAAATACACAAAATCAGGGACTTTCATAATTATGTTGAATTGTTTTGGAGTTTAAAAGTTCTAAATAAAGTTAAAATTATAAAAAAATATTTTTAATTAATAATATATAATAAAAAATAGAGATAGAAATAAATTTTTAGGATTTTTTAAAAAATATAATTTTTATAAGATTTTTTTAGCTTTTTCATTTTTAGTGATTTTGTTTCCTATTTTTAATGACTAGTCTGAAGGTACAAAATACAATAATAGACAAAATGTATATTTTCGAAAAGGTTTTCTATTTTTTTGGTACTTTTAAAGTCAAACTGGAACAAAACCATGCTATTTTGACTTATAATAAATAAGAAATTGTTTAAAAAGCAAAATTAAAAATATAATGTGAAAGAGCATCCAAGCAAACTTAACCCTATTTTTTATAATTTTTAGAGCATGTTTGATATTTTTAGAAAATAGAAAATAAGCATAAAAATCGATGAACTAACATGTGTATATTTATAATTAAAATATAAGTTAAATGCTACAGATACAAAATACCCAAAAGTTTTCAACTAAATTACAAAGTTTAAACATTAAACTATAATAAGTAAATCCCGTATGGGTATAACCACAAAAGGCCCAGTTCACATAGGATGACACATGAGCTGAGCTGGATTGGAACCAAATGCAATATGCAAAATGCTCAGGGGTCTCCTTGCAATTTTACCACAAAAATTAAACGTATTAAATAATTACAGAACTATTTAAAAAGATAACAAACATGAGGATATGTTGTGTAAATTACCTCCAAAAGCGTACGAACCAATGGCTCTTGAGTTTTCACTTGCCACGCATCGCGTTTGGATGGCAGATGACGATTCGCAGCCAACTTATGGGATTAGATCCTTGGAAAGGACTCGACCATCCGCTCTTCTGATCCGACAACAGTTACACATCTGGGTGATGCCCCTTGATCTAACAGTGGAGGAGTATGCTGGAAGAACAGGAGGAAGCCCCATCTAGGCAAGCTTCCTCCGATGAAATCACCTCCCTCTAGCATCCCTGTTGTTGTAAATGGGGGCAAAAGCATCCTGGAGGTATCCTTCAATGGATGGAGGGCTCAAAAGACTCAGAGAACTGCTGGAGCACTCCATGGAGGTCGAGGAAGTGGAGAAGCGGAAGGAGCGAGGAGATGAGATGACTAAGGGAGGACGACACATAGTGGTACGCCGAAGACAATGGCCGGAGCTCGAAAGCTCCAATGAAGTATAAATCTAAAACTAAGTTATGCAATAATCAAAACACAAAATAAAGAAGCATAATCGAAAAGCTAAGACTAAAGCTATCTAAAAAGCAAGAAAAAGTAACCTCAAGAAGGCTGAAGCCAACAAGATGAACCTCGATGCTGACAAGCGACGGAGACGGGCGAGAAGCACTTTCTACACATTCCCTCGTCGCTATGAAGGATGGGGGAGTGCTCCTGTCACAAGCCTTAATTCCATGTAAGTCCTCTGAGGGGCCAAGAACCAGTGGAAGGCAAACTAAAAAATCAAGAGATTGGGAGGAGGTGACTTTATATTGTGGTGATGGGACGAGTTTGACTAGGGTTTTCATGCGGACCAAGAGATGTACGAGGAAGAGGATTGGTCCACATGATGGAGGATGGTGCTGAGAAGACTTTCATGAAGAAGTCAAAGGCCATGGGGTAGTATATAATGGAGTAGAAATTTAAGAAGAGGGTGATGCTATCCTGACACTACAGGAGTAGGGAGCTGAGAAGTTGACACACAGTCAATAGATGGAGGCCTCCTATTAGTCCAACTAGACCACTATAAGATAAAACAAGCTGGAAAAGGATAAATAAATAAAAATAAAATAATAAATGAATTAAATGAATTAATTAAATAAAATTTATAAAATGAAAATTGTTTATTATTTATGTATTTTAATCTGATTTATTCATCTATGTATTTTGTATATTATTTTATTTTAGTGTATTTTTATGGTTTTATTGTATTATAAATATGTACATATATTATAAATAATATTTACATAATTATAAAAATATAAAATAATGAAAATTTTAAAGAATATATAAAATAAATATTTTATTCAAGTATATAATACAATAGGGGTCCAAAATCTAATTTTTGCATCTCAATTCCAAATTAAATGAAACTACCTTCATTAAATAGCTTATTAAAAGTTGTATACAGTTAAAGATGATTTTGATGCATTCTGAGTTCATATGGAGAAGATATGAATCCGGGAAGCTTAGATTTTGGAATTTTATTCTGAGTGTAAAATGCGCAACTTGCATTATTTTAGTGTAAATTATTTTTTTATTTTTCTGTATATTTTTATATGCAACTTTTATGTACAAAGTTTATTGATTTGATGAATAAATAATAAAGAATAAAATTGGTCCCAAAAGTAGATTATTGAAGAATAAATAATTAAGGTTTTATTGTGTTTTTTACCCTTATCTCCCCTACTTTATTCCTTATCGAGCTAGTCATCATAATGCTTAGGTATCATGGTTTAGGGTCATAAAATACCTTTGGCATTTTATTTATTTTTCTTTTCTTTTCTTTATTCTTTTATTTTGATTTTAAACAATGTATTTTATATAATATTTATATAATAAATATTGAATGTTAATTATATGCAAAATAATGATATATATATGCATTTATCATGGTTTAATTGCTAAAATGAAAGGATGAAGGTGATGAAATGGAGATTCAATAGTTATATTAAGGGAAGATTTTGACAAGAGAGTGTTATTTAAATCATTCACCATACCCATCATTCTCTTTTGGCCTGCAAATCTTCTCTCAAGCAACCCTCGCCTTTTTATTCTCATTAATGTTGCCGCACCAAAGAAATTATCTTCGAATCTTATCAATTTTTATAATCACCTTAGAAGGTATTTGATGTAGGAAAGCATGTGAGTAGGAAGTGGTGTTAGTAAGGAATTTACGAGAGAAACCCTCGTCGTCAATGTAGGATATTTGCTTTCCAACCTTGAAGCTTAGAAGTGAATTTTTCGATGAGAATATTCCATTATTTGTTTCTATGCTTTTTAGGAGCAGATTGAAAGCCCATGTATTCTATAGGAACTATTCCTTCATTCCACACAAGTATGGATTTTGCCTTATCCTTCTCCGAATTGGAGAGATTTTTTTTAATTGTAGGTCTGGTAATTTCAGGGGTTCGGAGCATCCCCACTGGGATTCGAACCCGAGTCCTTTAAAGTGAAGGAATACCGCTCTTCCACTAGACCACTCATTGGGTTCTTCCGAATCGGAGAGATTAATGCCAATAAAGTCTGATTTATGGTGGCTGATTTGCAAACCCTAAAGGTTTAAGAAGTTGTTTAAGTAGAAATGAACTTCTTCAGAGATCATTTCTATCGTATTCCAAGAAAACAAGTAGATCACCACTACTAGATGTTAGTTATCATTGAGAGCATTTTCCCTCTTTTAAATCTTTTAAATTTCTCTACTTTCGCATACTTAGGCCAACATTGCACCAAGTATAGATAAGGATTTAACGAAAAGTAGTGGTGATAGGGGGTCTCCTTGGCACCATTACAAGGAAAATAAGTTGTGGCTATAAAAATATGCTTATGGATTTGGAGTTGTGGCCACGAAATTGACTGTGGTCATATCACTTCGTGGCATATAATCGTAGCTACAAGTCTCGTCGTTAGAATTTTTTGACTACAAATATGTCGTGACCACTACAAGTGACAACAGAAATTGTCGTGGCCATAGTTTTGGGATGAATGTCCTCTTTCCATCTTTAAAGGCTTTGGCCACATAATCATGGTTATAGAAACTAGTGGCCACCGAATTATTATGTCCGCAAGTTTCCTTGGCCACATTCTATGACCACAACTCCTTTTTCTCGTACTGATCCCTTGCGTATGTTTTATTAATCCTAAAGAATATCCATTAACCTGTCTAGTTGTCTCCAAAAAAGCTCTGATCCAAGTGATTCTTAGTGTTAATCCTGTAAGCCTTAAGAGCTCTAAGAATAAAGGGCCATTCGATGGTATCAAAGACTTTACGAAAATCAATCATAAGAACTAGAGCTTTTGTCTTAGATCTCGATCAACAATCCACAATTACCGATGCAACAGTGAATGCATCTGCTGCGGAGCTATCCTGTAGGAAGGCACGTTGGGTAGGTGGAATGTTTGCATTTTGCCCATGTATCCATCTATTTGCAAGGATAGGCGACACTACAACATCAGGAATACACCACTCAAAAATGGAGCTGCAATGTACATGACACATTTAGATGAAGTAATGTTTATGTTCCCAAATGTAAGATTAATGTTTATTTTCTAAAATGTAAGATTCGATGAGGCATTCTCGAATGAAATAGTGAATATAACATATCACTTAATGAATTAGAGTCTTGCATCCACAATCAACTCTAAGAAACCTCTTAAGATATGGTTTAGTAATCTGTCAACTATTATATTTAAGAAGTCGTTGGTTGTATTGTATATTTCTTGTCAAGAAAGGAAAGTTGGAACCAAGAGTAACAAATGTTGTTGATCCGTTATGGTGTAAGAGTAAAATTATATGGAAACTGGTCCCCTTCTGAGTATGAAATAGTTGTTACTAGGAATATCGACTTCCATGAGAATCATATGCTTCATTCGATGGTAAAGCCGTTGATTTAGATATAGGTGATGATATCCAAAACCAGTTAGAATCTGAATTGACACAAAGTAGTGATCAAGTAGTTGATCACACAAAGTACTGAGCAAGGCGAAGAGATTTCTCATAGTGTTGTTGAAATAATTTTCATGCACACACCCTCAACGTGTCTGTGAATTCCAAGCTATACTTCGTTATGTTTCAGCTTTATGTCATACTTGTTTATTATGATACCTTAGAAGATTGCATGCCCTTTTCTGGTTCTACCCCCACATATTTCTATAGTACAATGATCAAGAACTCAAAAAATGAATACAGTAGAACATCATTTACTTATTCTGTCTTAGTATAACCGATTAATTAACAAAACCCAAATTTCACTTTCGTAGATTGGCCATCACTCATTAATCAGTTAACATTTCATTTGGTCGACTAGTTTTACCTATATTTAAACTTATAATAATTTAGCTAACCCCCACTTCTAGTCAAGTTAAATCATAACTGGTTGACTACTTAATCATACTTTTAAGTAAGTCGGAGCTTGTTTTACCAATTAACTTTTTAAAGGGCTTCTGTCACTTAATTTTCTCAAATATTTTTATGGATAAATTACAATTTAAGTCTCCATCTATGGGTCAGATCTCAGAATAGGTCCCTATCTTTAAATTATAACGATTTGGGTCCCTGGATCGTTAACGTAATGAACTTTTTGAGGTTTTATGACGAATATATTCTTGTTTAAAGTTATAATCTAACCTTCGTTCCCTTCTTCTCTCCTACCCGACAATGGCATTTTCATCATGAGCCCCAAAATTCCATTTCCAAAACAACACGGGAACCCAAATTACAATTTAAAGATGATGATCCATTCTGGGATCTGATCCATTGATGGGGACCCAAATTGTAATTTACCTTTTTTTATTTGATAAAGGTCTCGAAAGAAGGCCCAAATGGCAAGGGACGGTCGACCCTTTTCTAGACTCAAACAAGTGGAGCGTTTTAGGCCCATTAGGACTTTTTGGGCCTCAACATGGCCCTGTTTAGTTGGAGAATAGACCATGGAATAAGGGGTCAATTCTCCTCCCGATACGGTTCCCAGTGGTACGACTATTCTCCATTATTCCATCTTATTTCACTCTTATTCATATCTTTATCCCACCTTACCTACCGTTATTTCACCTTATTCTCCTTATTCCTATCCTACAACCGAACAAAAAATATACCTTTATTCTCCTTCTTCCACATCCTTATTCCTGCTTATTACTGAACCGAACGCACTATGTAAGTTTTTCTCCTTATGCTGAACCAATACGAATAAAAAAGGACATCTGTTGAGTAAGAGTATCGCGTGTGCATCTTCCACTTTATATCGCAGCACTGTTGGATCTAAATAACGACCACAACCTTTTTGTTTTATATGTATACTCTCCTCTCTCAAGTCCCTTCTCTGTAGCTGCATTCAACTAAATTTATTGCAGCACTATGCACATTGCTGGAAAGGAGCACTTGACGTCAACACAGTTCCACATCATATTTTATGCACCATCTCCTTCCCTATTCCCCTCTCCTCACTTTCCTCACCTCTCTACTTTAATTCCCTCTCAACTATATCATGTCAGAGACCATCAACCGATCATGCAGTTTTATATTATATCTGATCAATTGTTCTATACCATGAGAGAGTTAAGGCCTTTGACTAAGATGAGAGAGAGTACAATCCTACCATTTCTGCATCAGCTGCAGATTAATTAATCCATAGCAAAGGATATGATCCATAGATTGTTATGCCAAGGCACTGACAATGTGGAGGAGGGTCAGAGTTGAAATTCTCATCAAGAAGATGTACAATATAATCAAGTTGAGAAGCATATGCTGCAGTTGCAGGCGTTAATGGTGCTGTCATTGTGGGCTATAATTATGGGATTAACTTTTGAGTATGCGTAATGGAGTGCACGATGGATTCTTTGCACGAACAGCTCTGCTTGGATTTATTATGTATGTTATTGACAAAGTAATTAAATTCTGGAAGTTATTGCTCAGCGTTTTTACTGCGCTGCAAGTTTCCACGTTGTGAAGAACATTAAAGTTTTCGGTCTATTTTCTTTGCAGATGAAAAGGAGGAATAAATAGGTTTCCAAATTCCAATCCGAGGGGGTGTTGAAGAGCCCTGCAGTTTCGAAGCTATTTTTGACTGCAGTAAATGGCCAGAGAAATGGAATAATGAACAAAAAGTTGGTAACATGTTGGAAAATTAAACATTTTTTTTTCATAATAGTGTATATGAAAGCTCACTTAATTGGAAACTCGCAAACAGCTCGTAGTTGATACATGACAGGACTGGATGAACACACCACACACTATGGCTGTTAAACCTTGTATATATATAAGCCATTTTCTCGAGCAAAATATAAATAAAAATCAAAACAGGGGGTTATTATTTATTAAACTAAAGTCTGTAGATGATAAGAAAGCAAGGAAGGATCGCTCCGCGGTTCAATACCACCAACCCGCCTTTCCCCATCGCGACCGATTCGTACTCTTCCGGATTCTTACTCGGACTCTGTGAGATCCGACCCGCAATGACCCGGCACACCACCATGGCCCTCCTCCTCCCCCACGCTCCGCCGCCGCCGCTGTCGTGCGCCCCGCCGCTGCCGGCGAACGTCCATACGCCTCCACCATCGCCGGAGGAGAAACCTAATACACCGGCGTCGCAGACGGGTGCCCTCGACGACGCTAAGTGGAAGCGCATCATCTCGTTGCCATCAACTGCGCAGCGCGTGTCGGAAGGCCCTGCGCGGCCGCGCACGGCGGCGCGGTGCTCCTCGAAGCGTGCGACGGCGAGGGGTGGGTTGTGGATCTTGAAGAGCATCTCGATAGTGCCGGGGAAGGGGGAGGAAGAGGACCAACTGGAGGTGAAGATGATCTCGACGACGCGGCGGGAGGAGTGGCCGTGGGGGAGCTCGGTGAGGCTGTGGAATGGGGAGGGAGGTGGGAGCTTTGTGGGCTTCGAGGGCGGGTGCTTCTTGGGTTTGGTGTGGTGCTGCTTTGTGGGTTTGGTGTGGTGGTTTGTGGGTTTGGGATTGCTGGAGCAGAGGAGTGGGGTCTTGATCTTGGGAGAATGGTGGTAGACGTCGTGGAGGACGTGGGACTTGCAGTGGAGAGATTTGAGCCATCCAGTGGCCATGGAAGGGAAGGGAAGGGAAGGTGGCTCTGCTGCTGCTCTCCTTGCCTTCTGCAACCGCAGAGGTATGAGGGACGTGCTTTCGGTTTCAGCTGTGCGGCCGCCCCTTCTTAAACACCTTTTTTTCCCCTTTCGGTTTTAAGTTGGTTCATAGTTGTGCTCGTCCACGAGTCTCTCTCTCCCTCTCTAGTTTACCTTTTTAAGTTTAATTAATATTTTTTAAAGGAATTTTCATATAAGTGCTCTTGTATACTTTCTTTTTACATTTTGATCCTTACCTAATTTGTAATTACTCTCAGACCTTTGGATAGCGATCCCGTTTTACATGTATACATATATCATTACTTCTTGAGTTGATCTCAATTCTTGAGTTAATTTAACTAGTCATACATCTTCATTTCATCCAACCACTGTTTTGTTTTTCAGATCCTTTTTTATCCTATTTCAAAATTTTTAAAAATCATCCTAGTTTTCCCTCCTCCTCCTTTCCGTGGTTGCGTCGTTGTAACCCATGCGGTGGTCGCAAAGCACGGTCTCTTCAAGCATGGGGCAACAGGAACCTCCTCTTTCTTCCTCTTCTGCCTCCAAAGGCTACACGATCACCGGAAGAAACTCCACAACCACCACTTGGCCATGGCGTTGCTCAACTCCTCTCAATCTCATCGCCTTCTTCATCCTCTCACTCTCATCGCCTTCTTCATCCTTTCAAACCTCCCCTCCCGACCTTGAAACTGCAATATTTGCAAAATAAGTCACTCTCACCTTCTTGTTTCTCACCAAATTTTCTCTGGATGTCTCTCCTAAGCTCCAAGACATCTCCTATGCAAATGGATCATCGCCATTTTCTACCTCCATTGAAATCTTAGCAAGTGGGTCTATGCCACCCGAGGTGGGTCATTGATGCGTTCCCATTTTGTATGATCTCTAGTGCATGGCATTGTTCCAGAGGTTTCTGCCGAGCTAAAAAATGTGATCTTTGCAGATATGTCGATGGCATCACATTTTGATTGATTATGACCGCTCTTGTGCTCGAAGATGCAAGCTTTGAACAAGGATAGAGCTCTTATGAAGGTAGATGGATAATATGTACGATGAGAGGAGGGTGAAGGGTGCGGAAGTGAGGTACCCATTATACTTGTTAAGGAAGCGCCTATTCACGGAGCAAGCATTTGCATTCTAAGAGAATAGGAGGAGGATTGGTCGAAAGAGGGGAAGTGAGGGTAGGGAGTGGGATACAAGAGAAAAGGAAGGCGGTGGGGAGATTGTGGTCAAAAGAAAGGGAGAGGAGGCTACGAGAGAGGAAGCAGGAGCATGGCAGTAAGAGTAGAGGAGGGAGGGGAGGAGGTCGAGGGGGAGCGAGAGGGGGCCCCAAGAAAGTATGTGAGGGAACAATCAGTGGAGTGGAGTAATTAAAGATTGTGGGTGTGGGTGGGTGGGTGGGTTACGCGAGTAGCTCGAGGTCAAGGTCGAGGTTGCGAAGGAAGGAGTTGAAGTGTTTTATCAAGTTGGATGAGTTGAGTAAACCCCGAATCAACTTGAACTCAATAACCTAACTCAATTTTGATCTTGGACTCAATACGCTCCGAGTTCAATAATTATGACTTGAATTCATGCTTGTTGAGTTCAAGTTGCTTACAAATTTTAACAGCCTTTTGTAGGTTGATTCCTACATTTCTTGTTCGTGAAACTTCAAACTTTTGCACAATAGACCTTTAATTGAAAGTTAATATATTAGCCATTAGAAAAATCAAGGGTTGAAAATAGGAAATACAATCAAAGTATAAACTTCAAATTTCGAAGATTTAAAACACATTAGACAAACCAAGCATTGAAAATAGGGGGAAAATCTATTATACACAATGGACTGACTAAGTGGATTGTTATGGGTCAATGAAGCATTGAAAATAGACTTTCAAAATTGTATGAAGCATTGAAAACAAACTTTCCAAATCCTACACAATCTTAACTTTTTAATATAGAAGAAAAAATGAGTTGTTGAAGGGATTTATTAATATGCACTCAATAAATAGGTATGTTTGAGGTGTTTATATGATATCCTAAACATAATTAGAAATACATAATATCTTGAGTCATATTGTATTTCAAATTTAAATTGAAGCTTGTATATAAAAATAGCGAAAAAGTAGGCAAACTCCTTAAACTTTCAACAAGAGTCGTTCAGCCATTGGGGAGCGGATAGCAAGGGTGGGTCGTATCGCGAATACATCATCGGAGGAGGAAGAGACAGTGCATAAAAGCCTCCCAAAGGGAGGGGAAATCTCATGGAATTTGCATGGAGGGAATGCCACGCATGAGTTAGGAGGAATTGAGGAGCGACCATGTGTATGCAGAAGGATGAAGGAGAAGCTGAGGAGACATGAGGATGAAGAGCCATAGGCCGGGTGGGAGTGTTTGAAAGAGGATCACGTGCCTCGTAGGAAGGGTGTGAGAGTGTGTATGGTTGTATGGGATAATGTGACTATGGGAGGGTTTAGGGATGGCTACATATCCATTTGTTGATCGTAAATAATGGACATTTGTGGGTAGTTTATGCTTCTTGATTAAAAAAAAATGTCAAGTTGATGTAGCGAGTTGAGTACAATGTAAACTCGATAAGAATAATGAAATAATCATCCAGCTCGAACTACTCATGGACTCATATCGATTGAGTCCGGGTCTAGTTTACCGATACCAAGCTTTCTTGGTAACCTAGAAGGAGAGGAGGGATGGGATTAGGTCGAGGTGTAAGTAGATTAGGGGTGTTGGAATGGGTAAGAGAAGAGGCGAGCATGATTTGCAATGTAGATGGTTATTCATGGGTAAATTTGTAAAATTTTAACAAATAGCGTCAAATATAATAGACGAGGATGAACAAAAGTTAAAAAAATAGGGATATAACATGTTACGGTAGTCACTACTCATGCTGTATGTGAATTATGAAAAAATATATATATATTTAAAGGAATGGTAATCACGAGAGGCAGAGGTTCGTATGAGTCACCATAGTAGAGGTTCTAGAGACCATAGCAGACCCACTACAGATGGTAATGATGAGTATTATATATATCAATATGGTTATAAAATTTTGAATCTGTTATTATAAAATGTTTACTAACTAATCTAATAGGATCGCTACGATGACCTTTTCAACACGAAATATGAGTCCATACATGTTGAAGAGCCTCTGATATTTGATGCTAAGATTTGGTAGGAGATAATCGACCAATGACAAGCGGATCCCAACAGGAGGCAAGCTTTGGAAGGAGTTTAACTCATATTCTTGTCAACATACTCTAGTGGCTCCCTTAAAGTTATGACACTTATTCTCATATTCATATCGCCTCTTATTTTTGACATCACAACACTTTAATGCTATGCATCTGAATATCATATTAAATAAATATATAGTACAATCCATTTGGACAATATTACAATAAATATATCATTTTTTTTTAGAAAAGAGAGGGCGACCTCTCAAGCTGGACCCACCGTAAAAGCAATTATATTAATAACGAAAAAATAGATACATTATTTTGTGGATCAGAGTCGATAAAGGGAGAGATACAAGACTACTACATTTTTCTGAATAAAACCCCTGATTTTTAAAAACTAGATCATTTCTTCCTCCCCAGATGGCCCAAAACGTTGCAAACGGAAGTGCACAACCGTCCGTCAAGTTACCCCCTACCGACCTTACCAACCTCTAGAAGTCAGTCACCTCTCCCCCCTCCCCTCGTGAGAGACCCATGGTGCTCCCACCTCCTTCCAAATTAACCTGCATCGAAAAGGGACAAGTAAAGAATAAGTTCTCCGCATCTTCTAGTTGTGCACCACATCTATCGCAGTGTGCATCCGCGGTTTCAAACAACCTGCTCCCTCTTGCTTTGTCACATAATCTACAGGAAGGCCTTCACTCTGCATGGGATTTTACTTGCCCAAACAATAAATATATATTATGATATAATTGTTTTGATTACTAATGCACTTTATAACTTATCACTTTGAAATAAGTGTTGCTACTTTAATAATGATATGAAATTTAATTATTAAATCTAATATATGTTGGGTCAATGAGCTGAGCATGCAATAATTAATGAGACGAATCGAATTATCAAATTGAGTTAGCCAGTCGAGCATGAATGCACTTGAACTTGATTTGATATGGACAATGAACCAATTAGCTTTTTTAAGTCTAACTTATGACTTATTATCGAGCTCTAGCTTTCCCGACGTCCCTAGGTTTATATAGTATTGTGCTATGCTTGAAGATCCCTTATTTTTCATGCTTTTTATAGAGTCGGCCATGGATTATGGCCTTAACATATGTGTTTAACAATTCTATTTGTTCTGTTTTTTGCCGGTATGTAAACCTGTGCATGCCTACAACCTTCCTTATGTGAGCATTTATTGAGGGATTTAGATCAATTTTTCTGAGTAAGATAGATTAATCATCGATTCATCGACATCATCAATGCTATGGCTTGCCTTAATATTCAGGGAAAATGCTTTGCTTTTCCTTTAATTTTTTAAAACAGTAGAACCCAATAAGTTGCCTGGGCTAGTTTTCTCTGATAATGGTCAAGGGACCTAAGCTCATGATGTTACAAATGGTATCACCGTCAATTTTTTCTCTGATAGTGGAAATCGCTACTCAAGAGGTGGAGTCACCACTACATAGAGAAAGGAGGAAAATGTCACTTGGAGCATGCCATTGCAATTATCACTGAAAATAAGTTATGAACCATGTCACAATAAGGATGTTGTGAATATAAGCGGGAGAGGTTGTATCACACCAACCTCCAAACATAATCCCACATCAGAAACTCACGACTTGTAAGAGCATGTTATAAGTATCGGGATTACTACTTTACAACTTGAACTCAAGAATTTTGGATGGTTGTTAACGTGTCTTATTGGGATCAGTCCCAATAAGTTGTTCGAGCCAATTTTCTCTTATAATGATCCCAAGACCTAAGCTCAAGATGTTACAAATACTATATAAAACTCTCATAAGACTAGAGTTTTGAAGTAAATTTTGTACTTTAGTTATTCCACCACATTGAGAAAGATCATCTGCCACATCTAAAGATGAAGTCTAGTTATGATGAACTTTTAAGTCATGCATTGTGTTGTTTTTCTTGCTTGCTTATCTATGTGTTTAATCTGTGCACCACTTCTATTGTGGAAAGAGTTCGCCCTTTAGTAGGCAGTCAAACATCATTTTGGAATCTAAAAAGAATATATGATATTGGCATCATATATGAAAGTGATTCAAAATGTTAGTTGATGGATATTCCAATTCAAATTATGTTGTAAATATTGATGGGAGGAGATCTATGATTGGTAGCATTTTACTATAACAAATTTTAACATTAGCTGAAATATTTCACATATACATAGTATGTGCATTAACAAAGCTGCACATGTATCGATATTTTTCCATTCACCTTTTCGGTTGTAGTATTTAAAAATAAGATTTGTTTTTGTCTTTTTTTTAAGAAAAAAGGGGTCTCGATCGTATAGGTGTATACCAAAAACTTCACCATTTATCAACTTGAAGTATTACACGTTCGAAAATTCGGGTCTAGACATCGGAAAATTTGAAATAAAACTAACTTTCAACCAGTGCATTCGCATGAGTCACCATATTTTCACCGTACATGTGCGCATGGCTGAAGATGTTATCATTTCTGACATGCCAGATCGCCCATGCCATCACCACGAGTTTGACCCTCTCTTTCACTGATCCTCTCCAATTATGTCCTATGAATGCCCAAAAGTCTATTAATCTGCTGAAGCGACCCAAGTGGTACACTGTAAAAGATCATGCCTCCTTCGAATGATTGCATCTGAAGAATAAATGATCATAATCTTCTTCCCCTTCCTGACACCGCAAGCAAATGGGATCCACACCTGGCATAAACCGCGCAATTCTAGCCCCTTCCTCTTCTGAAAATCCCCAGGAAGACCTTCACCCGCATTGGAATCTTCCCTTTTCATATTTACATTTTCATATATCTAAAAATGGAAAGACCTTCACCCATGTTGGAATCCATATCTTGAAGATATGTAAGAATATAACTATCCATGCATTTCAGTAGCTTGTTATCTAATTCGTACATTATTTGCATTTTTTGTCCATAGATGTTTATACATCCTATATTCAATATGCAACTTTTATGATGTATGTTTTTATAAATTTGCTAATAAATTACTAAACATATTATAATACGTGTAATATTGTAAAATATGCAGCAGATTATTTAGGAAGTTTGAATTGTCAAATGATATTAAAAACTACATCAGTTTCAAACAATATGGAGTAGCATGTATTATTGAGCACTTATTGTATCCAACACTTAGGACAAGATTTGTAATTTCCGTAAAGACAGAGTAAACTTTTGGATTAGAAGTGAGAAAAGTCAGATGGAGTGTGGGTGCCACTTTCTAATACTTACAAATTTTAATTGGTAGTTGTTTTTCATAGGATGTAAAAATTAAGATTAAAGGTAGAGGATGATGATTTTCAGGGGTATTTATTTAAAGACAAGGTGATTTTAGTGCTCCTAAAAAGCAGTAGAATTTATTTCATGGACAATTCCATCTCCATCTACCAAAATTAGCGGAAATGTTTCAAAAAAAGTGGGCATATGGCGTACAAAAAGCTCGCGTCCTTCTTTATCTCTAAAGACGGGATGTTCTAACTAACCAACATCTATTCCAACTCCATTTTCCATTGATCCCGCTCTGAATAATCCCCTTTTACTGGATTAATACCGATGTAATCATAAAAAGCTAATTTTTCAAGACTTTTAGACCAAGATTCTGATAAACTCAGTTTTTCGGCTTAGCGTGAAGTAAGAAATAAAAGTAAGTGAATATTATTTTTAATTGACCAAATTTCATATGCTAATTTATAAAATAATGGAAATTATACTCCATTTAAATGGGGGACAACTTAGGACCATCAAATGGAATTTTGTTCCATCATTTTTTTTAGATTGGGGTGAAATCCGAATATTTTACAGCCAGCATTATGGAACATACCAAAATTTACTTGGGGTCCTGAGATCTCATCCACATTTTGGAATGCCTCCGACAATTTAACCAAGGTCATTAAATAAGTAATTAACAAGTTAGAGGACAAGTAAACGTGATATAAACTCACACTGATGATTTCAGTTCAAGCCCTGATTAGTGATTAAGCTTTTAATCATGTTAAGGATAAGGTACCAGTAATGAAATCAGAACCGTCGGATGGATTTCAGGCACACCACTCAATCAGATCATTCAATCATTACATGGTCATGGGCGGATCCGTCCCATTCCAATGGATACCCCGTTTCAACAACAAGTACTCAAGATTAATTGAATGGGACACGGGTACCCGTGGAACATAATGTACGGTGAGATTACAATTATTATGTTCAACCCAACAAATCATGCAATATTTCGTGCCATGCAGGCATATTCCAGATACCGATTGATCCGACACTTTCCAATTAAGGATGGCAATGGCACGGGTTTGGGGCAGGTATTAGCATTCTCAAACTCGTTTATAAAATCACTACCCAAACCCAATCACTTATTGAAAGGATTGTTCTAAGTGGGTACTCATGTACGTACCCATCGAGTATTGATGTACCCAGTAGGTATCTACACCTCTAGTATAAAATCAAATCATACAATATTTCTCACAATAAGATGACTTCACACATGCATTCAATGTAGAGTTAGTTATAAACCAATTAAAGGTACACGTTATTTGGGGATGCGAGAATTAAATGGAAATATTGAAGATGCATACCACGTTGACATTTAGTTCATGGATGATACATAATGTGCAAGGTCCATGTGAGAACGTCAAATGTATGTAACACATGTGCATGTAATATCATGGTAATTGGATAGTTTGTCTCCGTTGGATTATAGATATATGCATGTTGGAAATAAAAAAATTGAATCTGAATTAGTGAATAAATAATGGAATATAGAGAGACCTGTATATATGTGTAACGTCTCGAGCTTAAGTCTTCGGTCCGTTATTGAGGAAAACTGGCCCTGACAACTTGTTGGGTTCGGGCCCAAATGAATCCGCTGACAACCACCCAAAACGCTTAAGCCCAAGTTGGCAAGTAGTAATCCCCACCACTTATAAACCACAACCACACTTTGTGAGTTTTTGGTATGGCACTATGTTTGGGGTTGGGGTGTTACAACCTCCCCTAATTATATTCGCAACGTCCTCATTGCGACATGGCACATCACTTACTCCCAGTGACAGTGGCGGCTGCACGTTCCGGATAGCCGTTTCCTCCAACCTCTTTGTAGGGGTTGCTCCACCTCTTGTGTAGTCCTTTCCACTATCAGAGGGAACACAACTCTGATACCATTTGTAACGTCCCGGGCTTAGGTCCCCGATTCGTTGTCAAGGAAAACTGGCCCTGACAACTTGTTGGATACGGGTCCAAATAGATCCGTTGACAACCACCCAAAATGCTTAAGCCCAAGTTGGCAAGTAGTGATCCCCACCACTTATAAACCACACCCACACTTTGTGAGTTTTTGTGAAAAATGGGGTGGGGGCAACCATGTTGGCAGCCCCATTTTCCCCATATATATATATATATATATATATATATAGAGAGAGAGAGAGAGAGAGAGAGAGAGAGAGAGAGAGAGAAAGAGAAAGAGAGAGAGAGAGAGGAAAGGGAGCCTACTTTGTGAAATAGGTAACTTTACCTACTTTACATCCATTTTCTATTTTTTTTATTTTTTTAAAAATGTTACCATGGATTTTCATAATTATATCCCTCTAATATGTCATTCAAATTTCGTCAGAAACAGAGACTCCTACAGCCTCCATCCAGACAGTCATTTTTTAACGGTCAAAGATTTGGTGTATTTTACATGTTCTGGATGGAGGCCGCAAGAGTCTCTATTTCTGACGAAATTTGAATGACATATTAGAGGGATATAATTATGAAAATCCATGATGACATTTTTCAAAAAAGATAAAAAAAATTACGAAAAATAGATGTGAAGTAGGTAAGGTTGCCTACTTCACAAAGTAGGCTCCCTTTCCTCTCTCCCCCTCTCTCTCTCACACACACGCACCCACACGCACACACACTCACACACACACGTACATGTGCATGTACATGTGCACTTATATATAAATGTGTATTATGTATATATGTGCATTTATATGTGTTCGGATTCGAGTTCAGGTACCCATAGGGGAATCCTAAACCCGAACCCATACCATACCTGCATGAGTAATAAGTTTCAAATTCAAACCTATCTAAAATTAAATGGGACGAATTTCGAGTCATTAAATAGAACGGTTTCGGGTCGGCTACTGCAAAAGGATATGCAAGGATTGGCATCCCTAGTTCCAATGAAGATCCGATTCTAACATGTACCGAAATAATATGAATGAGTCGCATATATCCATGAGTATCCAAATTATTTGAATGCATTATAAGTACCTTGATTATTTAAATATACTTCTAGATACATTTATATTTGAAAGGATCATTGCTCAAAAATTTAGCAGAAATGAGTGACACACCTTAACGATAGAGATGCAAACGCTTATGAATATATATGCATCCAATTCAACAAGATATTCATTTTATATAAATTATGACATGTATATTTTTTTTATAATGATAATATATATATATATATATATATATATATCCCTATATGTTTCCATATATATGTTTGTTATATATACATATAGTTGTAGATTTATTTTTAGCTATATATAAGATAATTTTATATGTTTTCACCGATGTAATTATTATGAATTAGATAACTAATATCACTACAAGAAATTGGATCTAAGACAATAAATAATTTTAATATTCACTGACATATCTTTCGATGTTAAAGATGTAACAACTAATATTATTTGCTTGTAATTAGTAACGAATGCCATATTCATTGTTAAATGTCTAAATAACGATAATTTTCTGTTGAATTATTCGTTAAAATTCACACTACTCGTTGCCAAATTAACAACGATTATAAAAAAAGCGAATGAATAATTATTGTTGTATGATTCATTGCGAGAAATATAGAAATCAATACTATTATTCGCTATTAAAGAAGTAAGCAACGGATAATATTTGTTATTATATATTTACTACATAAGATATGACGATGAATATTAAATTATTCTTTGCCTTAGGTCACTTTTCTTGTTGTGCATATTTATATCATATTCTATCCAATGCACAAGTATTTAACTTAATCTATACAGTATTTCTAATATTAATAGCTCATGTGTGTTTTGCACCTATAGTCGTTCTTTAGAAGCTATGGTAACATAATTATCATATACGCCAATATCCGTGTTCGCACACGTATTTGTATCTAAAAATTAAGGATGCCATAGCACACATTTCCATGCATCCGACCATTTGCATATTTATTAAACTGTTACTGCCTGCGCCATTTATATGGTACAAGAAATTGAACCTAAGACAATGAGTAGTTTTTATTAGTGGCCATATCTTCCGATGTTAACGATATAAAAATGAATATTATTCGTTACCAAATCATCTTTTTTATTTATAACTAGCAACGAATGTTATATTCGTTGTTAAAGGTTAATACAACAAAGATTTTTTCATTGAGTTATTCATTTAAAATTCATATTAATTTAGAAACGATTAGAAGGAAAAAAATCAACAAATAATCGTTATTATATGATTCGTTGCGAGGAAATAACAACGAATACCATTATTCGTTGTAAATTTAAAGAAGTAAACAATGAATATTATTCATTGTTATATATTTAACTACGGATGATATGGCAATGAATATTAAATTATACGTTGACTTAGGCTAATTTTCTTATAATGATAGGGCGAGAGTAAGGGACATCACAAAGTTAGGCCATGGGTCAAGCTTCCACTCATGGATACTAATTACCCATTCAGAATAAGGTCGGAACCCACATGGTACTGGTTACCAAATCGAGAGTACTTTGTTGTGTATCCATGAGTTTAGGCTTGATCCTTAGACATCAAGGAGAGTAGCCACATAACCTATTAACCACACACACCCTAGGTAATAGAGAGGATCGTCTACTGCAGCCCTTGCTGCAACAGACTCTACAGTAGAGATTGGAGCCGTTCGATCTTGATCGAGCGGTTCACAGGGATTTGCACTTTTTTGTGGGACCTTACCGTGCAAATTCATGCGAACCGCTCGATCAAGATCGAGCGACTCCAGCCCCTCCTACGGAGTCTGCTGCAGCAGGGGCTACAACAGACGATCGGTCTCCCCTAGGTAAAACTAACATCAATCGAAAAAATCCACTGCGGAATTCGGGAATACTAAATCTCAGAAGACGAAGATCAGCATTAGTTGGTTTTGGCACTGGATTGCTAATCATCCCATGCAGGAGTTCATGCCACACGCATGCCGATGCGGCTGAGATCATAGGTAGCTACGGCTTCCCTCCCCATGTCTACTTATTGCAGGAGGAGGAGCTGAACCCAAAGATCATGGGGAGAACTAAACAACTTCTGACGACAATGTTTAGGATCAAATCATGAGACCCAAACCGATATTGCTGCAGCTGGTTGTCTCTGGTTTAGCATGCACGAGTAATCTATTTAATTTAATAATCTCACGCCAAAGGGAAAGGAACCCAAAGATCCAAAAAGAAGAAGACATCTTCGGCCTTTGAGAAAGCTCCATCGCAGACTCTGAGTGTGGGGGATCCATAAACAGTTAACATCACGACCCCCACAGATAGATAGATATGACTGACATCTTTCTTCCTGCAGGAAATTTGAACTGAGGGTGAGAGGATTCAAAGGACTTTTGGAGATGCGGTGGGATGCACTGATTGCAATCGAAATGGGAGGTGGGGTTGCCACCACTACAACCTGAAAGCAGCTTTAGTTCCATCTCTTGGTCACGCCTGCTTCATTTGCTCTCTCTCTCTCTCTCTCTCTCTGGGAGGAGAACCCATCTTGCATGGTCGGTGTGCTTTTCTATCCTAAGCGTGGAACCTCCCTTTTCTTGTGGATGTGCTTTCTGTCTCTCCACATCTCCCTTTTTATTATAAAATGCCAATCCTTCGATGATGGAGCAATAACTTCTAGGACATAGATCACCTATAGAACATTTGGTATCATAGGGATACTTATTGTAATCAATGGGTATTCACGCAACTTAAAGGTGCTAATTTCTTGATTGGAATTCTCAATTTTAAGCATGGGTGGGTTACGAGGAAGAAAGATACTCTCATATTGATTGCTTGGCTCTAATCTCTTAATCGGCTCGCATGTATACGAGTAGCAACTAGGGATGCCAACGGATACAGATATATCCGTATCCGATCCGTCACCGTATCCGTTTTATATAGATTTTGACATCCGTATCCGTTTTAAAATTAATACGGATATTGATATCGTTTTGATATCCGTAAATATCTGTATCCGTATCCGTATATCCGTTTTCGTATATAAATATAGTCATTGATTTGTTTTTAACCATTTATAACATAATTCTCTACCTCTATTTACCAAATTTATATAATTTTTATGATACAAACACATTTAGTACATCAATATCATGTGCATTCCATCCAATTCTTATATATTTAAGTCGATTCTATAGAGTATTTCTAACATTACTCGTGTGCGATCACTATCCGTTTTACATCCGTATCCGTTTTTTAAGGATATAGTAATATAGTTTTAATATCCGTATCTGCATCCGTATTCGTATTAAAAAACAGATAAGGATATGGTAATACCTATATCCGTATCTGATCGTTTGCATCCCTAGTAGCAACCCCTCGTTCTTACCGAAAAATCAAAAGAGGAAGGGAGTGCTTCTCCTACGGTTCGATTTCGGGAGAGTCAATTCTAGTCTAGATAATTTTGCTATAGTTTGTTTTGGACGTTTTAGATATGAATCGATCTAATGGACTTACGACACTGTAGGCGATTGAAAAGTTTGCAAGCTATATAACTCCCTTTATGGATTAAAATAAGCACTGAGTAGTGACATGAAAAATTTGACAAGATTATTTGTCATATACAATCATGAATTTGAAAAGTGCACCCATTCTAAATTGAATGATGATGAGTGTATTGTCCTATGAATGTATGTTTATGATATGTTGTTATTTGATTTATTTTCGATGATTATCACTGAGACTATTATTCTTAAATAACATGTTTGAGAGAAGGAGATGTGTGTTGTTGATACGATCTTGGACCTTCAACTGACTAAGTCAATTGATGTGATTATAATCTCTTAAGCTCATTATGTTGAGAAAGTACTTGAGAAATTTGGATATCAAGATAGTAATCGGTAAGCACTCCTCTTGTTCGTCCAAAAATGCTTTTATACCTGTGTCCCAACTCATATGCTCACAAATTATAAAATACTTGATACATTTTGCAAATTGTATAAGATCTCAGATTTCATTCTTGATGGAGAAACTAGGTCGACACACAATCTTTTAGTCATACTCATTACAATGCTTTTGATTGAGTACTATGGTACTAGAAAGAAATTATTTTTCTTAGTTTAGATTATGGGAGACATCGGTCTATATAAAAAGGACATTATAATGCAAGCCAAATCGAGAAAATAAAGGAGCCTGGAAGCAGATGGTATTACCAAAAGCATATTTACTCTTGCAGGCAGTGCAATCTCCTAAAAGTCTGTGAAAAAGACTATTCTCACTCAGTTTATATTTGAGAATAAGATGTGTGCTCTAGACACTACTGGAATTGAGAATGAATAGTTAAGGAACTTCTTTCTAAAATCCCTACAAAGTAAGAAACTTTTGATTGGATCTCAGAAGATGTCGATAATTTTTATGTAATTTGCTTTCAACATTTTGGATAAATTGATGTACATGATTAAATTAAAATACGAATGTTGGAATTTCAATGAAATGTTTCAGTAGTTTTCATCCGTTCTTTGGATATCCAATGTGCATCTCTTAGGGGGCGTTCGGTTGGGAGCTTACTCCCCAAAACCCATATTTTTAACCCACTAGTGGGGTCCACTCTCTTTTCATCAAAAAAACATACCTATTAAACAATCATATCATCTCAACTTCTACTTACTATTCCAAATTTTAATACAACCACATCACAACAACTGCTAGCTTTTTCAAATTTCAATACAATCGTATCATAATAAGTACTCATTTTTTCAAATTTCAATACAATCACATCACACAAACCCTCTTAACACTAAACCTGCCAACCAAATACCAAAACACAAAAAACGAGTTATCCTCCTCCAGATAATCTACGAACCAAACACACCTTTAGTTAGTGTTTCAACTAAAGAATTAAGGAGTAGTGCTCCCCAATCATACCACGGGGAATGTTCTTTCTTCCTCTCTTGGAGACATAAAGATAAAACGTTCTCCACCGTTGTTCTCTCTTCCATCCAAAAAAACTCCATTTTCTCTCGGTTGCTACTTCTCTAAGGTTCTTTCAAAGTAACGATGTCTACATATGTCGACCATAATCATGAATCGTCGTATCCTATGAGTCAACTGCTAGACCCAACGCGTCGGTAAAATGAGAGAGTTCGTATCTACACTTCGGTTATTTATAATTCTAACTCCTGCCTTTTTTTGTTTGATGCTTGGGATCTTTGCTTTTATCGTATTCGGGATTAAAAATATGATTCATTTATAGTTTGATTATCTGCTTATAATATTTTTTTAATTATGCTGCTATTGATCATATGTTTATTTTTTATTAACTATGATAATGTAAATTCATCAATGTGTATATTTACTAGATTATCATTAGCAATAATTCTAGAATCAACCACATCTCATATTCTTTGTATTTATCTAGAGGTCATGTAAGGTGTATATCTGATAAAGAAGAAAATTTCTCACGAAATAACCTTAGGACACGTGCATTGTGTCGACGAGCCTAAGGAGACTCAAGGGCAGTTTGAGGAAGAAAAAATGACCATGAGGTAAGGTTTTCAACACAAAGGGAGCATGGGGGCAGTTGATAGAAGTCACAATATTTCAGTGTCGAGATCAAGGGAGGCCTAAAAATGAACTATAGATGTAAAATGACATGATCAACATCAACAACGAGGTGATTAATTGTCAATGCAAGTACAATGTTTTGTTGGAGGTGATCGAGGATTTATCGTGAGGGAGGTTGTAGAGTTCTCGACACCAATATGGAACCTCTACCATGAGCTTGAGGTTGTCGAAGAGAACAACGAAGATGGAGTTCTAAATTTGTCTTTTAGGCGAAGTCAATGTTTGGTTAGTGGATCTACCTTCTTTATCACTTAGTATAGAAAAGTGGGGCTCACCCGCCAAGTTCTCCTTTCCTCCTTGTTCAATGTTCAGTTCCTCTTTTCGTGCCTCCAGTTGGCTGCACATGGAGAGTCGAGGTGCTCCCATGGTGGCATGAAGCTTCTTTCAATGATGAAGGCAAGGGAACATCATCAGTAAATAGTGCAACATTTGCAAATTGGATGGACTTGGAAGCATAAAATTATCTAAATTTTACGGATCTCATTAACATTAATAAGGAGTTCACAGAAGTTAACACATAGTTATACCATGCAATGCAATGGTTAACAACTATCTAGCTTTCTGCATGTAATTTATAGTTTTAGAGGGGTCAAGGTGAAATTATGAAAATACAGAGGATTATGGGTGTTAAGATACCATACTTTTAATTTCGATAAATTCCCAGAGGATAGTTTCTGAATGTTAGATATTATAGTAATTAATGTATGATACGATTGAATATTACATCATTGCCAAATTTTGGTATTGATGAAAATTATGGATCTACACAACACAAAGTATGCATGGACCTACTATCAAGAAAAATAGTACAAATCTCTTGCCCATTCCCAGGTGATAAGGCATGGTGTTGAAGAATGGGAAGGAAAACATTCCCTTAGTGGATCTTCATGTTAAGAAGAAAAGAGTCCCTTTGAGGAGGTGCATAACCATTCATTTTGGTAGGAACAACCTCAAGTCTCTAAAGAGATATAATAACCTTCCTCGTCAACTAGGGCAGTCTTATAGAGGACTTCAAACTCAATAAAAGCATGTTATCCTTCTCACATGGTAGGAAGAGTTGTGTAAGGATCATAAAATCTTTACGAATGTTGCTAACCTTGCCTTTTGTTAGGGACACCATTATTTATTAGCATAGGTGGCTTTTCAAAGGCTCTTGAGCATATACAAAAGTATTCTAGTAATTACCCATGGAAAAAACACATTTGCAAATGTTCTTGAATCTTTACAAAGATATATTAGTCTCACCTCTTCTTGGGGAAAGTCTCACACGCACACTCTATCTTTTACTAAGACATAATAGCCTCATTTTCAAGGTAGGGCCATTCTCATAGTAGAGAGGATCGTCTGTACTACTGCAGATCCTACTGTAAATGTCAAAGCTGTCTGATCATGAATGGACGACCCCGAGATGCGAGCCCACTATCCCCGAGCCCTATGAGGATCGTTCGATTCTCATCCGACGATCCTCGTGCATACAACACCTGTCGCAACTGCCATTTATAGCAGACGATATGTTTCCTTCTCATAGACATCCTTGGGTTTCTATAGAGACATGCTTACCTCATTCATAAGTGTGACTGACCTTGTAGAGATACGCTACACCCTTGTACGAGGGATCTTTTCTCTCAACTCCTTAGCAATGGGATAAGATCTCTCACGAGGACATGCGAGCATGGATTTGCATCTACAATTAGCTTTTACTTGATGAATATTAGGAAAAGCTTTTCCTTGATGAATATTAGGGAATATAAATAGCCCTATATAGATCTTTCTTATAGTTGTTGATTTCACTGACATAGGACTTCTCTCAACCAATAATATTAGTTGGCACCCACTTGGTTATGGATGGATATGGTATTCGATTTCTAATCAGACTCTTAGTATAATTTTACAAGATCACTGATAAAATATGCATTACTGGTCCCACTAGTAACATATCTTCCATCCACGTTTACTAGGGGGAGGGCTAGCACAAGACTATCGATTAGGAGGACAACCACTAGGCGTAAGATCAAAGAGGCTTAACCATCCCAAGTATGAAGGTATAATTGGGTTCCTACTAGGGTGATGAATCCACATTTCATCATCTTTATTCTATCATTTTGGCCTTAAAAACCCTAGTAAATGCGTGTAAATAGGCTTAGTTTATGCATTTTAGCATTCATGCATCATTGTGTAAATATTGTATAAAATACAGTTTTTAAAGCCAAATTATTGAATAAAGAAAAGAAAAGAAAAAGAATAAAATATTGTAAATATTTTATGACCCGAAATCCTGAGACCTAGGCATCTCGATGACTAGGTGATGACCGGGATTCTGCCGAGATCGTATCTTTCCACAAGGCGGAGAGACAGTCGCTGAGTTGGCCTCAGACAGGATCCCGAATCGATCAACAATTAACCCACAGTAAATATATGCAATGAATATCTAAAAATGTGGAGTTAAAATTTATTATAACTCTACATGTAAAATGTGTATAGGCGTAAGTACAGGTAGAGGTCGAACACTGGGAGGCGAATGGTTGTATGTCATGTATCATTCCATTATTCAATCCATTGTTCATGTCCTTTTATTGTTTTAGTGGGTTTTGGGTTTTGTAATTTTTTTATATTTTTGTTTTTTTATATTTTTTTTATTTTGTTTTTAGATTTTATATATTTTTTTTGTTATTTCTATTCTCTTTTTATTTATATAAATAGGTGTATATAAAGAGATGTATATATAAGAAGAAGAGAGAGAGAGGAATAATATAGTATATGTAAAGATAGATATAAATAGTTAAAATATATAGATATAGTTTTTTTAATATTTTAATAATTTTTTTTATTTTTCAGGAATATTTCTAATTTTTATGTATTTTTAAATTCAAAAATGTCCACAATATTGGACCAATTAAATTGCCGTATATAATTTGGGTTTTAAAAATATAAAATAAACTCCAAAATTACCCAAATCAATTTTAATATATTAATAATAATATCTAGATAGTTATAAAAGATAAATATATATTTTTGGATTTTTTAGGATTTTTATAATTTTTTTATTGGATTTTGGAGCTTTCTGATTTTTTTTTAATTTTATTTTTTTTATTTTTAGGGTTTTTCATTTTCTGGACTCAATATATATATAAATATACCATATATAATTTTTTTTTTTGGAATTTTTCAAAATCATTTTCTAATTTTTTTTATTTTTTTAATTTAGACAGTGCAAAAATGGCTTCTATTTCATTTTTAATAATTAGGAAAAAATGCAAAACATGCAAACTAAAATAAGGGCGTGGACAAGCATGGCATAGAGCACCTATCCTAATTTTTGTGGATTTTTAGAAGCCATCTAGGTATTTTTAATAAATAGATAAAGAGACAAAAATGAAACAGCCTGGCAGGGGTATTTTTGCAAATAAAATAAGTTACAGGGACACAGGTGCAAAAATACCAGAAAGTTATAACGTTTTCTGCGATTTTATGGATTAAAATTAAATATGCAAACCCGCCAGGGCCCCCTTGAAATTTACCCACCACGTGGGACTGCACGTGGTCCGCACCCACAGGGACCAAAATGTAATTACAGAAAAGTTAAGGGTCCTGGTTGTAATTCTTCATAAAAATATAACACTGGAAATTTTATTTCATGGACTAAAATTATATTTACAAACATACAGGGGGTCTTATGCAAAATACCCACCTCACGTGGGACGACACGTGAGGTGACGTGGAATGGACCCAAAAGTAATATCAAAGCAGTACCGGGGGTTCCATGCAAAAATTCCACTTTATTTACAACGTTAAACTTTAGTTACAGGACTAAAAAATAAAATACAAAAAGGCGGGGGTCAGATGTGAAATTTACCCCCAAAAGTGCGCGCTGGCGAACGGTTAAGATTTCTTCACTTGCCACGTGTCGCTCATCCAACGGCTGGTACCGCTTCGTCGATGGGCGCTTGAGATTAGATCTCGCATGAGATCTGACGGTCGCTGCTTCGCTCCATCGGACGGCTGTGATCAAAACTGGGGCCTTCATCTCCATCCAACGGCGGAGAACTGGCAGGGAAGAACAGGGAAGAAGCCTCGCCGGGGCGAGCTTCCTCCTCCTCGATCTCGCTCTCCGGCCGACCATCGCTGCTCCTGAAGGTCCACAAAGCTTCCTGGCAGGGTGCTCTGACTGCTGGAGGTGTTGGATCGGCCGGAGATACCCCGGAGCGCCACCACGAGCTCGGTGAAGAAATGGGGCTCCAGGTACCTCCGCCCGCTTGAAACTCGACTCCTGGTGCTTTATTACGCACCTATCCTGCACAGAAAGAAAGAGGGGCTCGAGGGCGTCTCCCTCGACCCGGGGTTTGAAGCTGAAAGCACTGGGATGAAGGTGGGCGAAGAAGCTCCGGCGAAGGATGGTGGGGGAGCTTCGATTCGCGGATTCAGAAGCGAATCCGGTTGGACAAGGTGGCTAGGACATGGAGAAGGCGTAGGGGAATGAAATGGCAGTGGAAGGGTGGTCGGTGAACATCGGGATCACAGTGGAGAAGTCGCCGGAGCGGAGCTCCGGCGAACTTCGAATCGCCTAAACTAAGCCACAACTAAGTGCTACTGACTAATCTAATGGCAGAAATGAAATGCTGAAATAAAATCCTAACTAAAGTAAGTAAAAGCGCAGCTCTTATACCTGGGGGCCGCCAGGGAGCAGGGTGGTCGCCGGAGCACCACCGCGACAAAATTGTCCACCATCTCCGGCCGATCGAGGTGCTGGGACGCGCCTCCTGTCACGAGGGCTTCGCCAGGAGCTGAATCGAGCACAGAAAGGGGATAGAAATTGGCCAAATTCGGCGGAGAAGGTGGAAGGAATTATTTATAAACAGTCCGAGGGACCCCCAGTAACCGGCGATTATTAAGGAATCGAGGCTATGTACAAGGGATCTAAGTGGACGACGAGAACCTTGGATGATCAGAGAACAAATCTCGTGAAGGGACTGAGGGCGATGGATCACTGAGCCACGCGGGAAAAATGGAGGAAAAAGGGGGAAAAGATGGTTCGCGTCAACTCAGGCGCCTGGGGGCGCAGTTGACCGACCGGTCAACAAACGCCAGAACCTGATTGGTCCACGTCAATCAGAAATTGACCTATTTATTTAACATATGAAATGAATTAATTTGAATTTTCTTATAAAATAAAAAATGTTCATAAATTAATGTAGTATTTATTTATGATTTTTATTTATTTTTTGGAATCATTTTATTACGGTTTTATTAAAATATAGTATTTATAAGTATATTTATATACATTTATTTTTATTTCGTTTATTTTATTTTATTATTTTATTTTCTTATTTTATAAATTTATGATTTATTTTTGTGAGTATAAATATATTTTTATTTGATTTTTATGAGTTTATTTATATATTTAAATAAATAGGTCTATGTATATGTACGTATACTTATAGGTACTTTACCTATATATTATATATTCTTTATTTATTTAATGAATTTTATTTGTTTTTATTATAGATTTGTATTTTTAATATGGTATATATAATAGATACATTATTATTAAAAATATAGATGAATAAAGAATGAAAGAATAAAATCCCTTTTTATTTATATACATTAGGTAACATAGGTGTTTTGTCTATGTGTTTCATAGACTTATTTTTATTTTACAAATTCTTTTTGATTTTATTTTACTTTTATTATGTACCTGTATTATAGACGTTATTTACAAGATTCTAAAAATATGAATTTATAAAAATAATGAATATTGAATAAAATGAATATTTTAATCAGGCATTATGTACAAGAAGGTCCAAAAACCTAACTTCCACAGATGGACTCCAAAAATTATGAAACCAATTTTATACAATAGTTTATGAAATGCTATATACAATTAAAGGTGAGTTTGGGTGATTTGGAGTTTTTATTTGCAAGATATTGGTCTGTGAAGTTGAGATTTTTGCTTTTTATTATGTGTATAAAATGTACACTGTGTATTATTTTTGCACAAACTCAATTTTGTATTTTTATTTACATTATTATCTACAACTTTTATGAACAAAGTTTCTTTAATTGAAGAATAAATAATTATGTACAAAATAGGTGCCAAAAATGCATAAATGAATGAATTAATAAATGAGATATTTATTGTATAATTGGCCCTTATCTCCCCCTACTTTATTCCTTGTCGACCAATTCCATGCTGGCCTTGGTCTCGGGGTTAGGGTCATAAAATATTTGCAATATTTTATTCCATTTTCTTTTCTTCTCTTTATTCTATAATTTTGGCATTAAAAACCTTATTCTATGTACAGTAAATACAATAAATAATAGATGCTAATATGAACAAATTAATGCTATTTACATGCATTTGCTGGGGTTTTTAAGGCCAAAATGATAGAATAAAGGTGATGAAATGGAGATTCATCACTAGGTCGACAAGGAATAAAGTAGGGGGAGACAAGGGCCAACATACAATAAAAATACCTTTTATTTCATTCATTTCTTATTCATTTTGGGACCTATTTTTGTTCCACTTTTTATACTTCAAATAAAGAAACTTTGTACATGAAAGTTGTAGATAATTAAATAAAGAAAAATAGAAAATTGATTTCACTCAAAAATAATGTACAGATAAAAAGTTGTGATATGAATAAGTTTCCAAAATCCCAACTTCCCAGACATGTATCTCTCAAATAAAAACTCGAAATGTACCAAACTTACTTTAATTGTATATAATTTCTCATAAGCTATTTAATGAAGGTAGTTTCGTATTTTTCAAAGTTATGGTTTGAAAGTTGAGTTTTGGACCCCACTAGTATACTTGTATAGATTAAAATATTCAATTTATTATCTATTCATTATTTTCATAATTGGTATTTTTATAATTTTGTATATATTATTTACAATATCTGTGTATATTAAAATAAGAAGAAAAACCTAAATAAAACACAAAAATAAATATCTGTATATAATACATAGGTATAATACCTATAAAGTATACCTGTGTAATTAATATTTATATTTTATTAAGTATACAAAACAGTTCAGAAAAATAAAATAAAAATATATTTAGGTGTATAAAAATACTTTATAAATATATAAAATAATAAACTAAAATGAATAAATTAAATACACAAAATAAAAATAAAATTTTAAAATACATAGATAAATATACCTATATAGGCCAAAAAGGCAACTTGTTATTTTACATCTCTAAAAAGAAAATAAAAATCACTATAAAATAATTCTTAAAATAATAAATATTTTTTATTTAATAACCAAAAAATAATAAAATCGTTTGCTAATTTAAATTAATTTTACAAAGAGTTTTTCCAGTCGACTCCTGTGACAGGGGAGTCTCCAGCGAGGTCCAGCGGGCGTTTGCGAGGCTTTTGGTGGCTCCACCATCTCCGACTATCCTCGGCCGTGAGGTCCGGTATCTCAGGCATTTTCGCCTTTGAGGTCCCATTTTTCCTTGTTTTTTCTTTTGCATTTTTATCTCCAGTAGTCGTAGGATCTATCCATGTCATTCATTTCGTGATTATTCCATCGAATTAACCTCTTCACCACTTGTCGGACTTCGCTCTGGCGAACCACCAACTCCCGCTTCACCACCCGCACGCCTTCACCAATAAGGACTCGGGCCCTCTTTTGTCGTTGCGTGTGCTTAACTGCAGGGTCTGGAGGCCAAAGGGACGCTACTCGGCGTCGATTTTTGCGAGGCGGAAGGTACCTGGAGCCACCCTCCCTTGCCGTGCCCGCGGCGGCGCGCCGGCTGCTCCCCAGCCATTTTGACGCCGCCAATCACTAGAGGAATCTCCAAGGAGCCTGTCCGAGCTGTTTGAGGGGAAGAAGGGTGTCGAAGAACGGAGCTACGTCCAATCCAAACTCGTCAACGATGAGTTCTTCAGCCGTTCTTCCACCGTCGGTCAGAACCGTTGGATTTGGTTCTGTTCTTCCAGCCTTCCAGTAGTCGTCCAATCTGCTCACCCTCAGACATCCATCATCCATAGATCTTCTAATCTGAGCCGTTGATCGCGAACTGGCATCGTGCAACCGGAGCGCGACGCGTGGCATAAGTGAATGATCTTCAGCCGTCTGATCCCCCTACTTGGGTATTTTGTGTATTTAACCCGAGCACTTTTTGTATTTATTGATTAATATATAAACTTTCCTCTGCCGTAGTATAATTTTGTGAATTTGCATTTAGCCCCCTTAGTTTTGTAATATTCCATTTTGGTCCATGCCAGGTCACGTGCTCTGCGCACGTGACTTGGCACTTTTGCAAGGGGGCCCTGGGGTATTTTCGAATTTACATTTAGTCCCAAAACTTTTAATTGCAGTTATAACTTTCTAGCATTTTTGCATAGAAGACCCCAGATTTGTGTTATTTGCAGATTCGTCCATGCTAGGTCACGTGTCTAGTGTACGTGGCCCTGGCGATTTTGCGGCGATAACCTCGCGACTTTAGCTATTTATAGTTAGTCCATCAAGTTTTTAATTAGTTGTATATTTTCTGGACAAATTGCATTTTGGCCCCGCATCTTTCTGCTATTTACAAAAACACCCCTATAAGGATGCAATTTCTTTATGTTTCTAGTATTTAATTCATGCATCTATAAAACCCCTAAAAATTCCCAAAAATTACCATAAGTGCCTGTTGCATAACTCTTTCACGTTATATTTTTATTTTGCATTTTTATTGCATTTTAATATTTTTAAAAATTCAAAAACATGCATTTTTGCTACTGTTTGCATTAGAAAATCCATAAAAATTATAAAACACCTCAAAAATTCCCAAAAAAATATATTTTACCTATTTTTGTGTGTTTTAACTTCTTTCCAAAAATAACTAAAAATTATAAAAAAAAACTCTTAAAAATTATAAAACTCTAAAAAGATTCATAAATAAATTAAAAATCAAGAAAAAAATCCTAAAAATACAACCTCTGTTGCTAAATTTTCTTTATTTTATTGTCTTTATATTAAAATTAATTTGAGAAATTTTGGGCACTGTTTGATATTTTTCATCCTCAATTAATTTCTGCCAGAACCCTTTATTCTCTGTTTCTAGTATTTTTATTTTAAAAATACCAAAAAATTAGGAAAAATCTAGAAAAATAAAAAAAACATTAGAAAAATATAAAAAGCTCAAAAATATTTTGTTTCATGTATTTTGAATATTTTCCCCTATTTTTACCTCTCTTTTATCTCTAGTGTATAGAATATATATATTCTATATAGATATTATCTCTTTATTAAAAGAAAAAGAAAAAAAATACAAAATACAAAAAGAAAATAAAAACAGAAATTAAAAATCAAAATATAAAAATAAAAAATCAAAAATTAAATAAAAAATATAAAATTAAAAACCCACAAAATAGCATTTATAGACAAGTCACCACATTCACATTTTTGAGTATTTTGCCCTGTTCTACCTCTCTGCTCCCTCTGTTCGACACTCTACACATACTTGCACCTATACACATCTTTGTTGTAGAGTTATAATAAATTTTAACTCCGCACCACTTTTCATTGCTTGATTTCTGTTGTGGGTTAATTGTTGTTTGAACTACGACCGTTGATTCGCCTTGTGAATCGACACGACCTCCCGATTTTCCAGTTCAACATAGGGTTAGATAGAAAGAAGGTAGGAAATTCTGTCGCTTGAAGAGTCAAAGCGTTAGTATGTAGAAATAAATGAGTCATGACAGATTAGCGAAAAATATATTAAATTATCATAAACCAGTCATTTAAGAATAAATATGGCATTCACAATTTTTGGTTATTGTGGCCTCATATTGAATTGAGGAAAGCACCAACAAGGAATGAGGATAAAAAGGTGAGGATATAATCACCACGTGATGTTCATGATTATATCACATCTTCTTTGCACATGTCTTGAGTGTCAATATGTCAAAGCTATCATTTAGACTTTTTCTCGGGTTCGTCTTGGCAAACATATAGCAATTTTATAGCAGATCAATAAATGCATCAAGCTTTTTCAACTTTCTCTTCCAACGACGTTATCAGGAAATAACATATCTATAAGTATGTGCATGTGGGCGCCCATACTTGGCCTACTTATCCAACCCTTATAACCCTTAAACTGCCGTGACCGTGCCAAGAAATGCTCATGAAATGGGCTGAAACAGGGTGCGAGGGGAAAATAATAAGTGGTACATTGCCTACAAAAGGTGGTGGTTACCTATTGGATGGTACTATTGCCACATCATAACTAACCATTGACATGGGACACATGGAGAAAGGTGAGTGAGTGATTGATGATGCGCCCGAGCGACTAAGGTAAAAAGGTAGCACATGTCGTTGCGACCTCAACCACTCGGGGCTAAGTCAATCAAGAAAATAAAGACCACCTAGGAGAAAAATTAACAAATCAAGCAAGCAAATAGCGGTCTCGCTATTTTATTTTACCTGGTATAGCTACCAGGGTCAAACACAAGGAGCACGGTATGCCTAGGCTACGAAGTAGTCAGAAATACAAAAACAACTATTTTGATGGATTTTATATTTTTCAATTTTTTTGGAATTTTTATTATTAGGAAAAAGTATAAAAGCACTCAATAATTCACAAACCAACAATTATTCAACACATCAAATATGCTCAAAAAATTCGAATAAAAATATTTTTGAGTTTTAGAAATATTCAGATGTTTTGTTTATTTTCTTGAATTTTTATGATTTTTAGTTAATTTTCTAAAAAAGAATCAAGGATAAAAATGCTAAATAGTGTACATCTGAGATCTAAAGGAAAGTTAAAAATACTTAAAATGCCTGTAAAATCCCAATAGCAATTTTATGTAAAACTATAGACTAAAAACTAACTACATGAGAAGAAAACATTTTTTATTTTTTTCTGAATTTTTAATGAAAAGGTTTTTAGTGTTTTTCAATTTTTATGGGTTTTATAAATACAAATACAGAAAAATTTGGACTGAAGCAAAAACAAACCAAAACCAACACACAGCAATTTATTAGAATTTTTAAAAGGTTTTTAATATTTTTAGTCGATTTTCAAAGACAAACAGTAGCAATTTTTAGGGTTTTTAATTTTTAAAAAATATCAAATGGACAAAATATGAAACCAAAAATTCATGGAAATTCCTAAAACATGGCAGTAGCCATGTATCAAAATTTCACGATTTTTGGATAAAGTTTGCTATTTATTAAAACCAATCAAAGAGATATAGCACATAGTGACCTAGTTGCAATGAAAATAAGTTCCAAGGACTAAAGAATAACAAGCACGAAAAGTATAAGAGACTCTCTGCAAATTCCCCACTAATTCTAGCACATGTCCAATATCAACACGCACAAGGGCATAAGTGTAAATAAAGAAACTCACATGCAAAAAACCCATGAATACGCGTGACAACTCACATGCAACCATACCGGAAGGACTAAAACGTAAATACTAAGAACTACAGGGGTAATGATGCAAATAGTCCACATTGCAACTTTTATTTTACGGACTAAGTAAAAAAAGAAAAGAAATGTTGGGAAAGTGGCGCAAATTACCCAGCCGACTCGTACCGGTCACGTGGGGTGCCAAGTGTCGTCCTCTGACTGGATGGTGAACGCTCGGCTCTGGAGCGGACACCTGGCGAATCCAATGGCCCTGGCTGGATGATGAACGTGGACGTACAGAGGCCGTTAGATGTCGGATCTAACGGCTTGACAAGGGCAGGTGCTGGACTGCTGGGATCTAATATGGGGCGAAGGCTGGATCCAACAGCAGAGGAAGATGCTGGACGAACTCCGCCTGGGCGAAGTTCACTGGAGCACGGATGGCAATCTGGCACTCCGATGGGAAACGGACGGCGGCAGTCGAATCGTAAGGCCCTTCCGCATCGAGTGGAGGGCTCAGATGAATTCGTCAACGGTCATATCTCCTGGAAGGGTACTGGAACTTGGACGAGATCTGGCGAGGCTGGATGAAGACGAGATGGGGCGTAACAACGTGCATTTTGACCTACAAATGAAAGATTCAACTCGGAGGGACACTCCGGTCGGGGTTATTTGGCCGAAAATAAAGGGAAGCGACTGATGACACGAAAAACCGAGCGACTAAGGTATAAGGTATAGAAAATAGGTCGTTGCGACCTCAGTCACTCAGAAGTGTCAATCAAGAAAAATGAACCACTAATGACAAATAAAATCAATCACACACGAAAAGCAAGCGGTCCTGCTATGAGATTAACCTGGTATAGCACCCAGGGTCGAACTCAAGGAGCACGGATTGGCCGCGAGGCCTACGAAGTAGTCAAAAATGAATAAAATAAAAGACAAAATATTTTTTAGTGGTTTTTTTTGGAATTTTTAAGATGTGAAGAAAATAAGAAAAGCAAAAGCAAGCAACTTTGACAAATTATTTAATGCATCAAAAATCAAGCAAAAATTCAGATAAAAATATTTTTATGTTTTTTTGTGTTTTTTAATGTTTTTGGTGAATTTTTGGAATTTTTAGGATGTGTATTTTGTTTTCTAAAAATCAAACAGTAGCGAAAATGCAAGGTACTGTCCAGCCAGGCCCAAAATCCCTAGATATAATATCTAAGGACCTTAAAAGGACCTGGCGGTATTTTTCCTGTAAACTACGTAAAACAAGGAAAATTTAAGTACCAAATTATTGTTTTTGGGTTTTTAGGTTATTTACTAGAATTTTTAGGGGTTTTCAGGTGTTTTTAAGTTTTTATGATTTTTAAGCAGTGAAAAATAGCCAAAATTGGCTAGAAAATCAAGGAACACAAAATAAACAGTACCTAATTTTTATAGAATTTTTAGGGGGGTTTGTATATTTTTTTGTGATTTTTCAAACTAAACCGTGCCAAAAATAGATGTTTTTGAATTTTTAAAAATAGCAAACAAGATCAGAAATGTCCTCAAAAATCTACAAAAATTCTACACCATGGCAGGAGCCATGTGTCAAATTTTCGTTGGATTTGGAGGTGATTTGATATTTTATTCAAAAATGATAAGAGGGCACTGTGCACAGGGACCAAAGTGCAAATACCCAAAGTTCTGGGGGTCCCGGTGCAAAATACCCAGCAAAACACGCGCGAGGCGCGTGCCTGGGGCACTCAGGGACCTATATGTAATAAAACTAAGGTTCGGGGACTAATTGGTAACACGTACCAAAAGTCCGAGGACCTCAGCTGCAAATAACCCAAAAATAAACGCACATGCGCAAAACCACAACGCACAGGGGTATAAATGCAATTACTCAAAAAGTTTCATTCATTCCTTAACAATCAGAACTACAAGGGCATCGGATGCAAATAACCCAAAAATACACGTGACGAAGCACGTGGCTCACACATACAGGGGTATAAATGCAAATAAACTAAAGCTCAGGGTCCATTGTGCAATTTAACCTAAAACTAAACAACGTCTCTAAATATTTACAGGACTCAAATGAAATAACGCAAAGATAAGGGCCTAAGGGTAAATTACCCTTTATTAAGTCGAGCTGATGGATGGCCGCCACGTGGCGATCGGACGGTCGAGGTGGGGGCGGCTTTGGTCGCTGCTGCTCTCTGCTCGATCCAACGGTCCAGGCCAGGACACGTGTGGATCTAACGGCCTGGATCTAGCGCCTCAGATCTGACGTCCACGAACGCTCCAGCCGCCAACGGTCTAGATGGCACCTGGAGCGAGAGGCTGATCCAACGGCTCCGGAGGATGCTGGAAGAACTAATGGCCGGCGAACTTCGCCGGCCTCGTGACGGCAGCTCCGGCCTCCTCTGCTGCACCTGAAGATCGGAGAAGCTCCGCGATGATGCTCCGCAGCTGATGGTGGGTTCCGATGACCCAACCGAGCCCTGGAGGGCTCCGGCGAGGTCGGCGGAGGTGAAGCTCCTGGCCCGAATGACCCAAGCCCTCAGATGGGCTGGAAAGCACCTGCAAAGTAAACCAGGAGACTCGCGGGTCGAGGGCAAAGTGTCTCGACCCCGGTTAGGCGGGTGAAGGTGGCTGGTGGTGCGATATGGGCGAACCCCGGCGATGCGACGGCGAAGGGGTTCGAATCCCAGCTCCTGTGCGAGCTGGGTTGAACGGAGGTGTGGAGAACGTGCGCGGGAGGAAGGCGGAGGTGACGATGGATTCCGATGATCGAATGGAGGTGTGAGGTGGTCGGAATCGACGAAACACGGCGACGGCGAGATTTGGGGGTAATCGGAAATTAGACTAAATGGTAGAGCTAAGGGACCACCTGGGTGGTCGAGTAGACTGTGCTGGAGATGGGGGTGCTCCCGGTCGTAGCCTCAAGGGTCGTCTCGGCCCGAGGCTCGGAGCTCGCTCAGGCGGCGGAGCTGCGGCGGTGAAAACTCGCCGGATCAGTGGCTTTCGCCTCCTTTCCTCGCTGCAACAGGTCGAGGGTCGAGCTGTCACCTCTCTCTCTCTCTCTCTCTCTGGAGCTCACTGGAAATCGAAGCAAATGGCCAAAGATATCGATTGAAGGTGGCGGAGCTCGAGATATATATGGGTGCCGACCCGACTAGGGCTGGTCGGGTAGGGCAGCATGAAGCGCGGACCCCGATGCAATCCCCCGGGCGGGGGTCTCGGATGCAAGAAGAAGAATTAGGACCCGGGGTTTGCGCAAATGGCGGGCGGATCAGGCATGGAAAAATCAGAGAAATCGGGTCGACAGCCTGATCCGCGAGAGAAGAGGGTCCGCGGGGGGAGTTGACCGGGGGTCAACATTCCCCGTGGACCAATGGGAAACAGCCACGTGGAAAACATTTAAAAATTCAATTAAAAATAACAAATGGCTGAATTATTAAAAACTTAAAACATGAAATATTTTTGTTTTAATTTTTTCTATTTTTTGGTGATTTTTAATTAATTTTTCAAAATAAAAATAGGGTATTTACATAGTATAGCTATACATAGGTATTTGTACAATATGTCTTTTTATTTTTAATTTTTAATTTGTTATTTTTGTGCATTTTTATTCTCATTTTATATTTTATTTATTTATAGTATAAAATTAGAAATAAAAGGGTATTTTTATTTTATTTTTATTATTTATATACAAGGGTGAAATAAATATATATGTACATGTATCTACATGGTATATGTATAAGGTATTTTTGGGTTTTTAATTTTGTTATTTTTATTTTTTTTTGATTTTGATTCTTTTTATTTTATTTATTTACAATACATAGCATAGAATATTTATAAAAAGTATGAAAATTACTTTTGTATATTTACAAAGCTAAATAAATATATATATATATATAGGTGTGGTTTATGTACAAGATGAAAGGGGTATTTTTGATCTTTTTGATTTTTAACTTTTTATTTTGTTTTTATCTTTTATAAATATATACAAATATTTACAACTGTATTTTTGGTGAGGAAAATATAGTTTTATGTATTTTCACAAATATTTACACATGAGCTCCTATCTCCCTCTACTTGGGCTTTTATGCGGTCAGGCCCATGCTGAGCCCTCCCTTGGGTTAGGATGCTCAATATTTATTCTAAATATTTCCCTCTTTTTCTTTTTAATCTTTATTCTTTTATTTTTGCACAAAAACATGCTAATTATAAGTTTTTACACAATGCATGCTTTTGGTAATTATTTGTATTTACATATATCTACATGCATTTGCAAAGGTTTTTGTAGCTAAAATATAAGAATAAAGAGTGATGAATGGGTATTCATCACTCCCCTATACTTAACTTTGCTAGTCCCTTAGCAAACACTTATTTGAAAAAGAAGTGAAAAAGAAAGAAAAAGAAAAAGAAAAAGAGGATGTACATGGATCAAGGTTGATTATTAAACTTGCCTTCATTAAATTGGGATATGGAGCTCGATCAGATCCTTGGATTATTAATGTGTCGGAACCTTATTTGGACTTAAGCTTAAAACCCAACAGCCTCTAAGTTCCACCAATCTATGGGCAAGATTCCTCAATAAACCAGATCAGAACAAGTCTACATACACAAACTCTAATGACCATGAATCTTTCCATGCAGTGTAAGTGATATGTGGCTCCCCACCTCAGAAGTAACAAAGAAACAACCTCCCTCAACCTGGTAACTCTAATGCCTTGGTCTAGCAACTCTTTCCTCGAGAAGCGGGGTATTCCCTTCTAAGTTCAAGTGCAACCGGCTCAAGAAGAGGGGGAAGAAGTATAGACTTTTGGAAGCTTAGCCAGTGTAGCTAAGTCTCCCGCTGCAAGCTTCATGAGATGTAACATGGATACCATAAGCTTTGCTTTATTTGACTATATACACTCCGGTGGGGTTATTAAATTTTCAATCCGACCCACCACTTTTTTGGAGTTCTTTTTGCATTTTTGCATTTTTTTTCAAGGACTTCTATACAACATATCTACATGGTGCAGCATATTTACAAGAAATTTTCCTCTTGAGCCAGTAGACTATCCCTCTTTTGAAGCTTTATTGCAACCCACAGCTTCTGTCTTTAGCCTCCATCACCACTAGACCAAGTTGAGACGCACTTCCTTCACTAAAAGAAGAAGAGAGGTTCCGCCTAGAAGTACTACCCTCATATGCTACCCCAAGCCAAAGGAAATTGCCTCCTCACCACCTCATCCGTGGAGAGCCATGTGTAAAGTGCTGGTGCAAGTCAAGCCATTGTCTCTAGGAGTCATGTGTGTGTTGTTAAGTGCTCTACTTAGGCTCATCAAGATGACATATGCTCATAGCCTAGTGGACTCAAAGAATTAAGTCCTTATGGACCTGAAAAGCCTTAACCCTAAGTCCTATAAGGTTCCTCTTGAAGTTAAGTGGATTAAGATCTTTTTCAAGCTCCATTTCTCAATTTAATTCCAGGCTTAGTTTAAATGTCAACTCTTATCCAGGAAAAACTATATACATATATGTACACAAGATGCTATTTACAAATATTTTACAATCATGCAAAATTTTTTTTTAAAAAAATGTTTTGAAATCATGGATGAATGATGCAGGAAGTGCAAGTTTTGCAAAAAGATATTTACAAACATTTACACAAGATTTTTGCAAACTTTTGATTTTTCAAAACATTTTGGAAAAAATTTGTACTATATACATAATTTTGATACAAAATATTTACACAAGCTTTACACAAAAGATTTTTGAAATCATTTTTACAAAAATACTTTGTACACTAGCTATGTATGTGCAAGATAAAAGAAGTTTATGTACATGAAAAATTTTTAATTTTTGTGATTTTTAGCCATTTTATTTATTAACACACTCACACAAAGTACGAGTTATGGCTAAAGTATATATGAGATATATACACACCCCCCTATACTTAGCTCGAACGATGTCCTCAGAGTGATCAAGAGCGATGAAGAAGACATAACTCGTGCTTAGTAAAAGGGAAGTGAAAAGGAATGGCTAAGTACAGGAATGAATAAATGAATAGAATGAGAGGAACTCGGTTGTTTCCCCCTATACTTAGGATTAACTAATCCTAAGTATAGCAGGCTGTACATGAAGGGAAATCCGAGTGAAGAAGATACAGAATCTGCCCCCCTATACTTAGGGTAAAATATCCCTAAGTATAGGCAGCAAAACAGGAGCAGAAAGAATGAAAAGAATACCCGAAGGTCCTACATCCCCCCTATACTTAGGGTAAAGTACACCCTAAGTATAGCATAATCATAAGATGAGGAAAGGGATGTGGGAATAAAGAATAGAATGATATGGACAACTGGATCTATACAAGCGGAGGAATAGTGAAAATCAGGCGTGAGATGCAAAAGGTGTGAGTCAAGAGACCACATCTCACGCAAAATGAATAGGGGCAACAATAACGTCCCGCGGCGCATGATCTAGAAATGGCTTGAGTCGCTGGCCGTTCACTCAAAAGGTACTCTCAGAAGACAACTCGGATATATCAATGCTGCCATTGTCGTGTACCTTTCTGACGAGATAAGGTCCCTTCCATTTGCTCTGTAGCTTCCCTGGAAATAATCGTAGCCTCGCATCAAACAACCATACTTTCTGTCCAATCTCAAAATGTTTGTGGCTGATATGAGAATCATGCCACTCCTTGACTTTCTCCTTATAATGTAGGCTGCTTGAGAAAGCTGCATCTCTAAGCTCCTCCAGGGCAGCTAACTCTGCCCTCCTCTGGTCTCCCATACCATCTGGATCCATCAAAATGTCTGTGACTGCCCAAAGTGACTTGTGCCTCAGCTCAACAGGTAAATGGCACGGCTTGCCATATACGAGGCGAAAGGGAGATGTGCCCAATGGAGTCTTGAAAGACGTCCTATATGCCCACAATACCGAGTCCAAAAGCTGTGACCAATTCTTTCGGTCCGGGCGGACGACTTTCTGCAAAATATTCTTGATCTCCCTATTCGACACCTCAGCTAAACCATTCGTCTGTGGATGGTAAGGTGTGGCAACACGATGGTCTATACTGAACTCGCTAGCAAGGGCCTTCACCTGGTCGTTGATGAAATGAGACCCCCCATCAGAAATCAGAACTCGTGGAACCCCGAACCGCGTGATGATATGCTTCCTCAAAAATCTGCAAATTGTCCTCGCATCAGCGGCTCGGGCGGGGATAGCCTCCACCCAACGACTCACATAATCAACGGCCAACAGAATGTACTCAAATCCCTGACTCTTAGGGAATGGACCCATGAAATCGATGCCCCATGCGTCAAAAACCTCACAGAAGTGAATGGGCTGCATTGGCATCATATCACGCTGTCCACAAGTGCCCATCCTCTGACAGTCAGTACACCTCTTCACGAACTCATCAGAGTCCTTGAAGAGGGTAGGCCACCACAAGCCGGATTGGAGCACTTTCTGTGCCGTTCTCCTCCCAGAATGATGTCCTCCTGCCTCAAGCTTGTGGCAGTAAGTGAGGACGCTATGGTGTTCCTCCTGAGGAATACACCGACGCCAGACGCTATCCCCTCCTTCGTGGTAAAGGATGGAATCCTCCCAGTGGTAGGACTTGGCCCTCGCAAGGAAGGTCTCAAGCCTCTGCCTGGGCCAATCTTGTGGGACTTTCCCTGCAACGAGAAAGTTCACAATATCGGCATACCACGGGAGTGAGGCGATAGCAAGGATCGCCTCATCTGGGAAGGTATCTCGAATGGGATCAATCTGCTCAGAATCCTCAGGCTGCTCTAATCGGGAGAGATGATCTGCCACCACATTCTTGACTCCAGGCTTATCCTTGATCTCAATGTCGAACTCCTGGAGTAGAAGGATCCATCTAGTCAGTCTGTCCTTGGCATCCTTCTTTGCCATGAGGTACTTGATGGCGGTGTGATCTGTAAACAAAGTCACTCTAGATCCAATGATATACGATCTGAACTTATCTAGGGCAAACACTACGGCTAGCATCTCCTTCTCTGTGACCGTATAATTCCGCTGGGCGGAATCCAATGTGCGGCTAGCGTAGTGTATGGCAAACGGAACTCCATCCCTCCTCTGTCCCAGCACTGCCCCCACGGCAAAATCGGAGGCGTCTGTCATGATCTCGAATGGGAGAGACCAATCAGGCGGCTGGAGGACAGGAGCCTCAATAACATGCTGCTGGAGAGTCGCAAAGGATGAGAGACACTTGTCATCGACAAGGAACTCGGTGTCTTTCGTCAAGAGGTCAGTCAACGGTCGGGCAATCTTGCTGAAATCCTGAATAAATCTCCTATAAAATCCAACGTGCCCCAGGAATGACCGTAGCTGCCTCAAATTGGACGGCGGTGTGAGTTTCCTAATGACATCAACCTTGGCCGGATCAACCTCCATGCCCCTGTTGGAGATGATGTGGCCAAGCACCGTCCCTTGAGTCACCATGAAGTGACTCTTCTCCCAAGATAGAACCAAATGAAACTCAATACATCGCTGGAGTACCCGGTCTAGGCAGTCAAGACAAGAATCGAATCCGTCGCCGTAGACCGAGAAATCGTCCATGAAGACCTCCAAACATTCCCCTACCATGTCCGAAAAGATCGACAGCATGCACCTCTGAAAAGTCGCAGGGGCATTGCATAGCCCAAATGGCATGCGTCGAAAAGCATATGTGCCGAAGGGACAGGTAAAGGTGGTCTTCTCCTGATCCTCAGGAGCGATGGCCACTTGGTTGTAGCCCGAGTACCCATCCAGGAAGCAATAATGGCTCTTCCCTGCCAGTCTCTCAATGATCTGGTCAATAAAAGGCAGGGGGAAATGGTCCTTCTTGGTGGCTTGGTTGAGTCTCCTGTAGTCAACACAAACCCTCCAAGAGGTGGGTACTCGTGTAGCGATCTCCTCTCTCGACTCACTGATCACAGTCGTGATGCCCGTCTTCTTGGGCACCACATGCAAGGGGCTCACCCACTTGGAGTCGGAAATGGGATAAATAAAATCTGCACTCCACCATTTTGATATTTCTTTCATCACGACCTCTCTCAGGTTGGGGTTCAACCGCCGCTGGAACTCACGCGACGGCTTCGCCCCCTCCTCAAGATAGATATGGTGGGAGCACACTGCTGGACTAATCCCATGGAGATCCTCTACGCTCCATCCGATCGCCTTGCGGTTCTTTACAAGAACCCCCATCAAACAGGATTCTTGCTCTCCAGTCAACTCGGCGGAGATGATGACTGGGTACATCTCTGGGTCGCCCGCAAGGAACCGATACTTCAGCGAAGTAGGGAGCGGCTTCAGCTCTGGAATGCTGGGTGCTGGAAAATCTGGCTGCGGAAGAAACTGAGTGAAAGCTGCTAAGTCTGCCAAATCTGCCTGGGAAAGTGAAAGCGTACTCTCGCAAACTGGATCGGGAGAAGGCTGCTCAACCGTACTGTCTCTGCTCGGCTCTGCATCTACCTCCTCCTCATCTATAGGCTCAGGTGGACTCAAGTCTGGCATCTGATCACAGCAATCGGCCCAATCAGACTCTGAATCCGAGGGATCTGTATCAATCGCAGTGGCATCAGTACCACCGTCACTAGACATCGTGTCGCGATCAAGGACCGGCTCTGCTGCCTCTATGGTATCCTGAACCAGGGCTGTGCTCTCCAGACTCTCCTCTGCTATCGTCTCGGCATCAGCTGTATCTGAATATGAGAGGATGGTCTGTGCTGCAGGATCTGCCCAAGCTGCCTCATCGTCTGTGATCACAAAATCACAGTCCTGGTGGATGTCTGGCTCTGTGTCTGTCAGCTGCTCTGAATCTGTGCTCGCATCTGAGCGGGCTCTCTCTCTAGCTCTGTAGTCCTCGACCGTCTCTATTTGTATACTCTCGCCCTCGACGCGAAAGTACACCTTCCCGCTATCATGATCAGTCACCGCCTTGGCTGTGGCCAAAAACGGACGACCAAGGATGATGGGGGTATCGGCCACTGACTCAGGGATCTCCATGTCCAACACCACGAAGTCCAAGGGGAATTTCAGGCCCTGAATCGTGACGATAACATCTCGTAATAACCCCTTCAGCCTCTTGACAGATCGATCAGCGAACTGAAGGACTGTCCTGCTCTGTCGAAGAGTGCCCAACTCGAAACGGTCGAGAAGGGCGGCCGGAAGAAGGTTGATCGACGATCCGCTATCTAGTAGAGTACGGTCGAACCTCTGCTCACTGATCTAGCATCTGACATACGGGGCCCCTGAATCTGGCCTCTTGGCTGGCAGTCGGTTCAGGATCGCAAAACACGTGGCTTTCGTCAGCACATGGATCTCTGAAGTGTGGTTCCTCCTCCTCCTCCTGACTGTAGTCCTGTCTCTCAAAGAATGCTGGAGAAGCGGGATGTGCTGCAAAGCCTCCTGGAGGGTCAGCTGGATGTGAAACTGATCAATCATGCTCTGGCTGAACTCCTCAAGCTCTCTTTTTTTTGGATTTTCTTTTTTCTTCCCCTTCCCCATTTGAAGGTCTCTAGGGAAGGGGATCACAGGGTCCTTCTCAGATGAAGGACTAGGAAAAGGCCTAGACGGTTCGATGACCGGATCCTCACATACATCATGCACCACAGTGGGATCAGAAGAAACTAAACCTTTTCCTTTATTCACAACAGTGTTCTGAGGTACATGAACTGAAGGAAAGACAACATCTCTATCACAACAAACACCGGTGGCCTCAGTACAACCTCTGGCTGGCTCTGCTGCTGCTGCTGCTGGTAGACGTCTCGCGGCATCAGTACCGCGGGCTGGCTCGGCTCTACTGGTGGCGTCAGTACCACCTCCTCGAACTGGTGAAGCGGCGGCCTCAGTACCGCCGGTGGAATCAGCATCCTTGGTGGCATCAGTGCCACCATCATAATCTGGAGCGGCCTCAGTACCGCTCTCCTCCTCCTCATGTGGCGCCTCTGAAGTATCCTCGTGGTGAAGCTCAGATGAGGCGCCGCCGCCTGCTGGGGTCCTACCGCTCCTAAGTGTGACAAAATCAGCATCTGAAGATGTATCAACAAATGGGTCACTAGAAGTGGCGAACTCAGTGTGTACTACCTGCTCAGATTTTCTCTTGAGGTTGTTCGGGTTTGGCTCAATCTGGGCTGGAATGGCGGCCTTCCCTCTCACCAAGTCTCGCATCTCCTGGCGGAACTTGTCCATCTCCCGTCTGAATGTGGCCTGCTGGTCCGTGAGGAGGCGGGCGATGTCATCCAAAGCGGGGCTCTCATGGGAGCCCGACGGGTAGCCTCTCTGTGGGTGAGGCTGCTGGAACTGCTGCTGGTGGTAAGAGGGGTATGAGGAAGGGTGCTGCTGCTGAACTGGGTGAGCCTGCTGCTCACGCCTCCACGACTGTCCCTGCTGATGATAGGGACGCAGACCAAAGGATGATGGCTGGTGCTGCTGGTGTGCTGGGTGCTGCTGCTGCGACTGCTGGTGATCTCTCTGCTGGGAGTACTGCCCTCCCTGTCCTGACGGCTGCTGCTGGGGCTGGGCACCACCACTCCCCCACCTGAATCCGGGATGGTCTCATCGGATACCAGGCTTGGGGCGGTCATACCAAATCCCGTTGACATCCATCAGCGGCTCTGCATCATAGGGGTCTGGCGGGAGTACTGCCAGAGGCTGATCCGGCTGGTAGACCACCATCTGCATGTCCGGAGATGGTGGGAGCTGGTAGGTAGGCTGCGGCTGCTGGTACGGCTCCGCCTGTATAAGGTGAACCTGTCTAGGCTGCTGTGAGGAGCTGGAGCGCTGGGACGAGCTGCTGCTGCCGCCGGTATCGCCTCGCGACAGAAGACGGGGCTGTGAAGCCGTCTGTGTCTCCTGGAGACACATGAGCTGGGTCTTCATGTCGCTCAGAACCTATGCCATCTGTTCCATCTGAGTGATGCTCTGGCACTGCTTCTTCTCAATCAGCTCCATGCGGTCCAACTTCTCGTTGATAATACCCATGTCCGCAGCGGATGACTCTGCCTGTGCTGCTGCGACTGCGGACGAACTGGATGGACCTGCATCTACCCGTGCTATCCGCTGGTACTGCATGGGTCCTGGCTGCTGTGGCTGGGGTCTCTGAGCATACAACCTGGTCTGGGACATCACCATGTAATTTTCGGACATCTCCTCGTAGATGGCCCAGACCTGGTCGTGGTCCTTGGCAAAGTAGGACCCGCCGCAAGAAGCGTTCACCAGACCCTGAAGCTCTGGCGTCAACCCGCTGAAAAAGCTCTGAACTAGGTTCGGCTTGGAGATGTCGTGATGCGGGCATCTGTCTAGGAGCTCTCGAAACCTCTCCCATGCCTCGTGAAACTGCTCGTTGGGGAACATGGAGAAGTTGCTGATCAGGGCCCTCGCTGCATTCGTCCGCCCGAGTGGATAGTACTTTTTCAAGTACTCGGTGCGGAGCTGCTCCCAGGTGTAGACAAACTTCCCTAGATGCTTCAGCCAGGTGGCTGCTCTATCTACCAGTGAAAAAGGGAAGGCTATCATCCGGATCGTATCTTGGTCCACGTGGCGATCGTGGACAGTACTGCAAATCATCAGGAACTCCTGGAGGTGGAGGTGGGGCTCCTCAGTGGCAAGTCCGTGGAAACGGGGCAGCAACTGCAAGGTGTTCGGGGGGAACTTGAAGTCCCCCACGATCGCCGGCACTACTACCCAGTGATGCATCAGAGTCGATCCGGGGTTGTGCAACTCCCGCATCGGTCGTGGTGGTCCTCCTGCCGCGGCGGCTGCTGCTGCGGCTGCGGCCTCTGCATCAGGTATCTCCTCAGGCTCGCTCTGCTCTGAGCCTCGCTCTGCTCTGAGCCTCTCCAACTCTCGCCTCATCTCTATCATGAATGCCCCCTGATCGCGTAACTGCTGCTGAACTGTCTCGAGTGATGCGATCAGGGTGGAGTTGATCGCTCCCTGGTCAAATACAACATGCTGGTCTCCTCGTGGACCTCTGGAGTGATCGTCTGAACTGCCGGCCATGGCGACGTCTGCAAAATCAAATGAGCCCAACTCAGGTGCTGTCAAATCTGCTAATCTCTCCTCGGGCTCATGTCTCTCAGTGCCGAAAGAAAGGGGGTCGAGGGGGAACATGGCGGAATGGTACTCGGGCTCGGAGAGCTGGTCTCGGCTCTCGCGGGCCAACCTAGATGATCGGGTAGTCGTGCCCGAAAGCGGTGCAGCCAGAGGCTGCCTAAGAGACCGTCTACCCATCATCTTGATCTGGCGAGTAAGGCGGATGAGATCTGGAGTCAACTATGATCACAAAACAAACCCCCGGTTCACCAACGCAACGCAAGCTGAAGACCGTGAAAGTTCGGTCAGATTATCTTGTCTATTTTATTTTGGTGAACACACAAAATATCAGAGCGCTTACGTGACCTGTTAGGATATCCGATGCTATCCCAACCGACTGGCCCGCACGGAAGAGTCGGTAATCAGTCGGGACTAGCACCGGGAGGCTCTACCTAGGGTGCGGGTCACTCTCTCGCGCATCCAAACCATACAATGAGGGGGTTGCTCTCCCCAAGACAAAATTTTTAGGGTGAGCGGTTTTTAAGGTCAATAGTCTTAACCAGTCCCAATTTTATGGTTTTTCTTTTTAATATTTTTCAACTCAAACAAAAGGCCTAACGAATTTTTCGGTTCTCCTGATTATTTAGTCCGAAAACAGGGGGGAGAAGACGAAAAAGCCGATGCGCGAGAAATCAATGATGCATGCTGAGATAGAAATGCGTACCTTGTCTCCAGCACTCTACATGCAAGTGATCCGCGCAGAATTTAAAGACAGAAAGAAAACTACCTAAATGATGCAACGGGAAAGCCGAGTCCTAAACGAGCAATTTCTAGCGCAGAACCGTCTAACTCAGTCACTCGTCCTCGATCCAAAGAGTCCGGTCTAGACCCACCCCTCCTCTTCTCGACAGGTCGAGTTCAGGAGTAGCGCTTGACGGGGCAGGCTCACGGCGCGTAGGCTCTCAGGAAAGTGACTAAGTTATTTTTATTATTTATTTATTAGTAGATCCAATTAACGTTCTATGGGAACAGATAATCAATTAGGTGTGTGGATCCTACTAATTACGTCACAAGCACCAGAAATTCCTAAGTCTAGGGGCTCGAGCAAAAACCGCGTAAACACCGGAAAAGGCAGAAAAAGGTAGAAGAAAACCGTGAAAAACCGCGAAAAACTCCTAAGGGTCCCCCGAGCACACCGGTGCTCGGCGAAACAGACCCGCTAAGTCAACCAAGTTCAAGTCCAGTTCCTGTATTATTACAACAATAATTAAATAGTTCTAAACTATCCTCACCCACTCAACTCTCTCTCTCGCTCTCTCCTGCGGCTCCGTGCAGAAGGGAGCCGCCTCCGAGTTTCGCGGTTGCGTCGGCTTCTCGAAATCGGCCGCCTCGATCCTCGGGCCCTCGCAAGAAACAGAGAGAAGTGGTCAGTTCAAAATTATTGTCAGAAATGATCAGAAAAATATATATATACAAAAATCTGTGCAAAAAGCCGCGAAGATCAAAAAGCCGCGGAAAAGCTAAAAATGACTACTAAGCCGTGCTCCCCGGCAACGGCGCCATTCTGATGACACGAAAAACCGAGCGACTAAGGTATAAGGTACAGAAAATAGGTCGTTGCGACCTCTGTCACTCAGAAGTGTCAATCAAGAAAAATGAACCACTAATGACAAATAAAATCAATCACACACGAAAAGCAAGCGGTCCTGCTATGAGATTAACCTGGTATAGCACCCAGGGTCGAACTCAAGGAGCACGGATTGGCCGCGAGGCCTACGAAGTAGTCAAAAATGAATAAAATAAAAGACAAAATATTTTTTAGTGGTTTTTTTTTGGAATTTTTAAGATGTGAAGAAAATAAGAAAAGCAAAAGCAAGCAACTTTGACAAATTATTTAATGCATCAAAAATCAAGCAAAAATTCAGATAAAAATATTTTTATGTTTTTGTGTTTTTTAATGTTTTTGGTGAATTTATGGAATGTTTAGGATGTGTATTTTATTTTCTAAAAATCAAACAGTAGCGAAAATGCAAGGTACCGTCCAGCCAGGCCCAAAATCCCTAGATAAAATATCTAAGGACCTTAAAAGGACCTGGAGGTATTTTTCCTGTAAACTACGTAAAACAAGGAAAATTTAAGTACCAAAATTATTGTTTTTGGGTTTTTAGGTTATTTACTAGAATTTTTAGGGGTTTTCAGGTGTTTTTAAGTTTTTATGATTTTTAAGCAGTGAAAAATAGCCAAAATTGGCTAGAAAATCAACGAACACAAAATAAACAGTACCTAATTTTTATAGAATTTTTAGGGGGGTTTTTATATTTTTTGTGATTTTTCAAAATAAACCGTGCCAAAAATAGATGTTTTTGAATTTTTAAAAATAGCAAACAAGATCAGAAATGTCCTCAAAAATCTACAAAAATTCTACACCATGGCAGGAGCCATGTGTCAAATTTTCGTTGGATTTGGAGGTGATTTGATATTTTATTCAAAAATGACAAGAGGGCACTGTGCATAGGGATCAAAGTGCAAATACCCAAAGTTCTGGGGGTCCCGGTGCAAAATACCCAGCAAAACACGCGCGAGGCGCGTGCCTGGGGCACTCAGGGACCTATATGTAATAAAACTAAGGTTCGGGGACTAATTGGTAACACGTACCAAAAGTCCGAGGACCTCAGCTGCAAATAACCCAAAAATAAATGCACATGCGCAAAACCACAACGCACAGGGGTATAAATGCAATTACTCAAAAAGTTTCATTCATTCCTTAACAATCAGAACTACAAGGGCATCAGATGCAAATAACCCAAAAATACATGTGACGAAGCACGTGGCTCACACATACAGGGGTATAAATGCAAATAAACTAAAGCTCAGGGTCCATTGTGCAATTTAACCTAAAACTAAACAACGTCTCTAAATATTTACAGGACTCAAATGAAATAACGCAAAGATAAGGGCCTAAGGGTAAATTACCCTTTATTAAGTCGAGCTGATGGATGGCCGCCACGTGGCGATCGGACGGTCGAGGTGGGGGCGGCTTTGGTCGCTGCTGCTCTCTGCTCGATCCAACGGTCCAGGCCAGGACACGTGTGGATCTAACGGCCTGGATCTAACGCCTCAGATCTGACGTCCACGAACGCTCCAGCCGCCAACGGTCTATATGGCACCTGGAGCGAGAGGCTGATCCAACGGCTCCGGAGGATGCTGGAAGAACTAATGGCCGGCGAACTTCGCCGGCCTCGTGACGGCAGCTCCGGCCTCCTCTGCTGCACCTGAAGATCGGAGAAGCTCCGCGATGATGCTCCGCAGCTGATGGTGGGTTCCGATGACCCAACCGAGCCCTGGAGGGCTCCGGCGAGGTCGGCGGAGGTGAAGCTCCTGGCCCGAATGACCCAAGCCCTCAGATGGGCTGGAAAGCACCTGCAAAGTAAACCAGGAGACTCGCGGGTCGAGGGCAAAGTGCCTCGACCCCGGTTAGGCGGGTGAAGGTGGCTGGTGGTGCGATATGGGCGAACCCCGGCGATGCGACGGCGAAGGGGTTCGAATCCCAGCTCCTGTGCGAGCTGGGTTGAACGGAGGTGTGGAGAACGTGCGCGGGAGGAAGGCGGAGGTGACGATGGATTCCGATGATCGAATGTATAAGGTATTTTTGGGTTTTTAATTTTGTTATTTTTATTTTGTTTTTGATTTTGATTCTTTTTATTTTATTTATTTACAATACATAGCATAGAATATTTACAAAAAGTATGAAAATTACTTTTATATATTTACAAAGCTAAATAAATATATATATATAGGTGTGGTTTATGTACAAGATGAAAGGGGTATTTTTGATCTTTTTGATTTTTAACTTTTTATTTTGTTTTTATCTTTTATAAATATATACAAATATTTACAACTGTATTTTTGGTGAGGAAAATATAGTTTTATGTATTTTCACAAATATTTACACATGAGCTCCTATCTCCCTCTACTTGGGCTTTTATGCGGTCAGGCCCATGCTGAACCCTCCCTTGGGTTAGGATGCTCAATATTTATTCTAAATATTTCCCTCTTTTTCTTTTTAATCTTTATTCTTTTATTTTTGCACAAAAACATGCTAATTATAAGTTTTTACACAATGCATGCTTTTGGTAATTATTTGTATTTACATATATCTACATGCATTTGCAAAGGTTTTTGTAGCTAAAATATAAGAATAAAGAGTGATGAATGGGTATTCATCAGCGACGATGGAGGGCGAAGGTGGTTCTGGCGAAGTGGAGGATGGTACTTAAGACTAATCTTGGCTCGTATAGCCAAGATTTGGATGATTAGGATGCGGAGGAAGGGTAACGGTGATTGGTGGAGTCAATCTAAATGGATGGATGTGGCTGATGGAGCTCCGACCGGCGAGTTAGAGCAGGCCGAGCGGCGGATGAAAGATCTGAAATAACTGGAACTAGGGTCGAAATGAAGGTTACCGGAAGGTCCGAAATTAATCCTAAGCTCCAGGGGGTGACATTGAGGTGGGTCGTCGCCTCAACCACACTGCAGTAGGCGGGGAGGCTCAACGCGACGGAAGTCCGGCCATGTAGGGTGAGCGTCGGCGGCAGTGGCTCTCTCCGGTCGCTAAGAAGCTCCTCTGGTTGCTGTCACCAGGGGAAGAGATCTAAGGTAGGAAGGGAGTGTGCGGCGTGAGCTGCTGCTCTAGGGAAAGGAAAAAAGGTTTTATAGCAAGTCCCAGGTGGCGAAGAAGAATCGGATGGCACACACGAACCGAGGAAGATCCGTCCTTCCCTACGGATCCGCGACGGTCGTGGATCCAAGGGGAAGGCGCGGGCGAAGAAATCGAGGCAAGGGAGGCCAAGATCCGATTGGGAAAATTACGAGAAGATAGGGCACAAACCGGATCCGGGCAAAAACTGGTCCGGGAGGGGGAGTTGACCGGGGTCAACAATCTTCCTGGACCAATCAAAAAAAGATTGGTCAAAATTATTTGAAAAATAAATTAAAAATCGAAAACGATTTTATTTTAAAATATGTTCAACATGAAAAATGTCCCTTATTTTCCAAACTATTTTTTGTGATTTTTATTTATTTTTATGAAAAATAAATTAAGGTATATACATTATATTACAATATATACATGTGTAAAATACTTATTTATTTTTATTTTCTTATTTTTGTATAAATACCTCAATTTTATATTTTATTTATTTACAACATAAAATTTAGAGTATAAAATAATTTTATTTTATTTTTATGAGTTATTTACAAATGTAAAATAATTATGGATATGATACATATATACATGTGATATGTATAAGATTGTAAAAAGAGAAATTTTTTTATTGTTATTTACTTATTATTTTTTTCTAATTTTTGTTTTATGTTTGGAAATATATACAAGGTAATATAAACACATTTTTATTTTGATTTTTGTGAAAATAATATATATATATATATAGAGAGAGAGAGAGAGAGGGAGGGAGGGAGGGAGGGAGGGAATATGTACAAGGTGGAGTGGCCCTATCTCTCTCTACTTATTTTACTTGGCGATCATGTCTAATTTAGACCCTCTCTTGGGTTCAGGTCACTCAGTATTACTCTAAATATTTCCCTCATTTTCTTTTGTTCTTCATTCTTTATTTTTGCATAAATACATGCTAATTATTAATATTTACAAATGCATGCTTATTGGTAACTTGTTGTATTTACAACTATATACATGGTATTTTGCCAAGATATTTAGCTAAAATAAAATAATAAAGAGTGATGAAAGGGGATTCATCAGTGATGAGTCGAGCTTTTGATGTAGGTCATCTGATCTTGGAGAGCTAACGGTATCGGATAAGTCAGATCCGACAATCGTTGTATTGGCTGCTCTCTCGGCACGCGACACCCAATCTAAGCTTCTCAATCATCAATCAACCCACAAATATATATATATATATATATGTAATGAATAAAAATCTGAGTCAAAATTATTTAATTTAACTCTATAAAATGTGTATAGTGGACAAGAAATAGAGTATCGAACTCTGAAAAGCAAATTGGTAGGTAGATTAATTATTAGTAATTATTGCTAATTAATAATAATAATATTTTTTTACTTTTTACCACTTTTTCTTTTTTATATGGGATTTTTAATTATATTTATTTTTTTGGTTTTTGTTATTGTTTTTTATTTTTTATTTTTTTATTTTTTAGTTTTTATCATCTTTATAATTTTTAAAATGTTATTTTTTTATTTTTAAATATAATATATACTTATATATAATAGTAATGATATTATATATTTCTAAGTACTATAAGAGATATAATATATATAGGGTTTTATAATTTAAAATATATATAAATATATGAAATAAGATTTTTTATGTTTTTTATATCTTTCTCTATTATTTTTAATTTTTATAGAATATTTTGCAACTTTACGTATTTGTAAAATAATAAATTATACAAAAGAGTGTATATATTAGTTGCTTGAGATAATTCTAGGCTAAATAGATATAAATAAGTCATTCGTGAGAAGTCTTGGCATACACCCTCATGTGGATATAATGCTATAATAAACAAAAGAATTCGAAGGTTCGGTACCCTTTTGGGCTTCCATGGTCCAACCTATAGCACCTTGATGTTCTTTCAAAACATCAATTAAGTAACCGGTCACATGTGATGCTAGAAGAGATTATGATAGATTAGGTCTTGTTTGGACGCAAGAAAACATACTTGAGCGAATTCGGTATTGGTTTCAACTGGACGATCTGGTGGTAGGAGCAATGACCCATAAATTAACTTAAAATTATTTTTATATATAGTATATACTATATGGAAAAGTCAACAATGAAAGATATATTTTTATATTTTTTATAAGTTTTACTAATTTTTATTATGTTTTTAGAGTTTAGACGTTTTTAGGTTCTATATTTTGTAACTTTTAGTGCTGCTTGTATATGTGATATATATAATATAATTTGGATAATATTTCTTGAGGAATTTTTTGCAATGTTTTCAAATTTTTTATAGGTTTTAATAATTAGATAGAACAAAAATGCATGTGTTTGTATTTTTACTAAATAGGAAAAATATATAAAATGGCATGCCAAAAATATATGTCAACAAACATAGTAGTAGGCACTTAAATCGATCTTGCTATAGTTTTTAGTAATAAAAATATTTATAAATACAAATAAATATAAAAACCTTCTGAGTAGGTAAAGACATATTTGCAAATTATAAAAACAGTTCATGTATTTAATAACATGTCATAAACTCTAGGAGAGTAGATACAATTTACCGCACCTCCCATGAGACGACACGTGAGGTAACACAGACAAGGACTAAAATGTAAATAGATAAAATCTTGAGGTCCTTAGTGCAATTTATACAAAAATATTACACTACAATAAATACTTATAGGATGAAATAGAAACTACAAAAGGTAAGGGGCTTAGTGAAAATTACCCTCCAGGATCTTTCCACTGAAATGCTTTTGACGACCTATATGCCGCTATAACCCTTCACGGATCAAAGGTTGGGATTCGATCCTGAGGTGATAAGACGATTCATGGCAGCTGAGATCCAACGAGTCCTGAAAACTTGGAGCTGCTCTTCCGATCTGATGACTATGGAGGTGGCATGATGAACTCGAAAGAACAATTGCGTATTGCACCTTTGATTGGCGATGGCTCGCGCATCCAGCATACTTCCTTCCTTCTAAGATGCTTAGTGGATTCTTGTTGGTGTTCCACATCCCATGGTGTGCTCACGTAGATCCAAACCCCATTATTGGGGCCTGGAAGCTAAGGACATGATGAATACCCATTCATCACTCTTTATTCTTTTATTTTAGCTACAAAACCTATGCAAAACACATGTATATTCCTGTAAATAACAATAATTGTCAAATAGCACGCATTATGTAAATATGCATTATTAGCAAGTTTTTGTGCATAAATAAAAGAATAAAGAAATAAAAGAAAAAGAGGGAGATATTTAGAATAAATATTGAGCAACCTAATCCCAAGGGAGGGCTCAGCATGGGCCAGACCGCAAAAGAACCCAATTATAGAGAGATAAGGGAGCTCATGATTGTACATATACATATAAATAAATAAAAATTATTTTCCTCTTAATAAAAAAAAGGTGTATATTTATTTGTATATATTTGTAAATATAAAATTAAAACAAAAATGAGAAAATTAAAAAGAAATTAAAAACCCCTTCATCATTGTATATACACCATGTACATAAAACCACATCTCTATTTATTTCTCCTTGTAAATAAATAAATAAAAATTCAATAAAAATATTTTCTCATCCCATATTCCATAATGTATATAAATAAAATAAAAATTACAAAAATAAAATAAAATAAAAATAAAAACCAATAGCCACCTTGTATATATACCATATATGAATATAAATCAAACTATTTATTTCACCCTTGTAAATAATTAATAAAAATAAAATAAAAATACCATATTATTCCAAATTTTATCCTATAAATAAATAAAATATAAAATTGGAATAATTTGTATAAAAATAAATAATTAAAAATCAAAAATAAAAAATACGTATGTATATACATGTATATAATAATACTATATTGTACATACATTATTTTTATTTCAAAAAAATAAATAAAAATCACCAAAAATTAAATAAAGAAACATTTTTCATGTTTTGAGTTTTTCGAAATTAATTCATTTTTTAATTTTTAATATCAAATCTTTAATAATTCCTGGATTCCTATTGGTCCACGGGGGATTGTTGACCCCCGGTCAACTCTCCCCCGCGGACCCTTCTCTCACGGATCTAGTGCCTGATCCGATTTCTCCCAATTATCGCGCCTTGATCCGAACACCAAATCACTAAACCCTGGGTCCCATTCCTTCCTCTTGCATCCGAGATCCTCGCCGACACATCCGCCTGGGGATCCGCACTTCACGGAACCCTGCCCGACCGTCTCTTCTCGGACCTGCAGGTGTATCGAGCTTCAACCGCAATTCACGCCATCTTTGGCGTCGCCCCTTCCACACAGGACCTCCACCCGACTCCTCTGAGTGACAGCTTTGGATTTGAGTGTTGCAGAGAGGCGGAGAGGCACTGCGTCACTGATCCGGTCGCGTTTCGCCATCGTGCGCTGCCCAGAGTTGCGCACGAGCCTCGGGCCCTCGACGACCCTCGAGGCGAAGACCAGAGCTCCAGGAGCTCATCCCCAGTCGAACTCAACCATCCGGTAAGCCTAATTCCTTCTAGTTTTATCGAATTTCCTTTTACGCCCAAATCCTCCGTTCGCCGTCGTTCGTCAATTCCGACCATATCAGTCACCCTCTCGATCATCAGACTCGACCCTCACACCTACGAGACTTCTCCGCACCTTCTGCACCAACTCACACCCCCTGCCTCGCCCCGGAGCAGGCACTTCGTTCTCCACCGCCACCGCCTCGCCGGAGATCGACCATCTCGCCTCACCCGACCACCACACCACCCCTAACCGGGTCGAGGTAGTTTTCCCTCGACCCAGGAGCCTTCTAGTGTTGTTTTTCAGATCGAAGAGACCTCATCTGGAGGTCCACATCTCGAGCACAAAGCTCCAGCTCTGCCGTCGTCGTCGGTGCTCCTTGGAGTTTCTTGGCGTCATCGGAGGAGCTCACCATCTGCGGGAGGCTGCGGCGAATCCGTTGCACCCATTTGCAGCACCCGAGGAGGACCAGCGCAGCCGTGGTGCTCCGGCGAAGTACGTCGGAGCCATGTTCTTCCAGGAGCCTTCAGAGCCGTCCGTTCAGCTCCTACTCGCCAGATCTCATCCGGACAGCTCGATCCAGGCGAAGAAGAGGCCCTTATCAGCCACCGTCCGATCGACACGTGGCCGCTTCATCGCCCTTCATCCAGCGCAGGGTTAGCCCTTGATCCACCACCGTCAGATAGCACACGTGGATGACTCTCCGCTGTTAGATCCGAGCCAGTGTTCCTTCGCAGCAGCGCCCACTACCTCAGACGTTAGATCTTCCACGTGGTGCACCCTCAACCCTCGGATAATAAGGGGTAATTTATACTTAGGCCCCCTCCTGTTTTGCATTTACGTTTTAGTCCTGTAAATACTTTCAGTAGTTGTTTGTAGTTTGGTAAAATTACATAGAGGACCTCGTTGTTTACTTTAATTGCATTTTCGTCCCTGTTTATGTGAGACACGTGCTTCGTCACGTGAGTTTTTGGAGAATTTGCATACTGTGGGCTTGTTATTTTGAGGAGTTATGGAATGAAATATAGTTTTAAATATTTACATCCATGCCCCTGTGAGTGTGTTTATTGGACATGTGCTAAATTGTTTGGACATTTTGCAATTTCCTCCTCGGACTTTTAGCACCGGTTGCTATTAAGTCCTTGGAAGTAATTTTTATTGCATATAGGTCCCTCAGTGCCCAGCCCACGTGCCTTGCGCTTGGGATCTTGGAATTTTTGCACGAGGACCTCCCATATTTCTGAATTTGTTACATTTCAGTCCCTGGACTATATTTTTATTGCGAATAAGTCCCTGTGCACTATGTGCTTGTTTTGGATTTAAATAAAATATCAAATTCAACCCAAATTTTGTGAAAATTGGATACGTGGCTCCTGCCACTGTGTAAAATTTTCTCTAATTTTTGGGTACATTTTTGAGTCGTTCTATTATTTTTAAAAATTCAAAAACCCTTGTTTTTCTATCTGTTCAGATTATAAAATCCCAAAAAATATTAAAACTCTTTCAAAAATTCTAAAAAAATTAGGAGTTGTTAATTTTTGTGTGTTTGAATTTATATGCATTTTTGACAATTTTTGGGTATATAAAAGCCTTAAAAATTGAAAAACCCCTTAAAACTCATAAAAATTCTAAAAAATAGTAGAAAATTCTAAAAACAATAAATTCTTTTTCTGAATTTTCCTTACTATTTCTACTTTTCATAAAAATACCTCCAGTTTCTTTTAGGACCATTTTATATTTTAAGTTGTTCCTCCAAGCCTGACTGGATAGTCTGCCTTTGTTTTTGCCTTCTCTGATTTTTAGAAAATTCCATAAAAATTATAAAATTCTAAAAAAATCACAAAAAATAGTAAAAAATCCATAAAACCTAAAAATATTTTTGTTAGAATTTTTGGACTATTTTTGAGCATTTTAATAATTGATTGAATGTGATTGCTTTTTCCTTTTTATTGCTTTCCTTTATAATTAAAAATCCAAAAAAATTATAAAAAGTATTAAAAACCACCAAAAAATTGTTCTTGCTTTCTATTCATTGTTGACTACTTTGTAGGCCGCAAGGTCAATTCGTGCTCCTCGAGACCGACCCTGGGAGCTATACCAGGTTAATCACCTAGCTAGGACCGCATTTTGGTTTTCATTGTTTTTTCTATCTTCATTCGGTGGTTCGATTTTGTTTTCTTGATTGAGCTCTGAGTCCCAAATGACTGAGGTCACAACGATCTTAGTTATTCCTTTACCTTAGTCTATCGGGCTGCTCATCTGAATGGCGCCGTTGCCGGGGAGCACGACTTAGTAGTCGCATTTGATTTTTCCGCGTCTTTCTTTTTCGCGGTTTTCTGTATAGATTTTTGTATATATTTTTCTGACATATTTATACATTTATCTGGTCTGACCACTCTCTGTTTATTTTCTTGCGAGGGCCCGAGGACCAAGGCGGCTTTCTTCGGAAGCCGAAGCAACCGCGGGAATCGGAGGCGGCTCTCTTCTCTACAGAGCAGCAGAAGGACGCGATGAGAGAGTAGGAGTGCGGGAGTCGCGGGATAACCGCGGATTAGATTAGTGTAGTATAGATTTATTTCCAATACTTATTTGAATTGTTGTAATAATACAGGGACCGAATTTTCAGAGATACTTAGACTTTCGGGGTCTGTTTCGCCGAGCACCGGTGTGCTCGGGGGACCTCATCGGTTTTTCACGGTTTTTACGCGGTTTTTTTGACGTTTATTTACTGTCTATCTGATTTACGATATTTTCAGCCTTAGCTTAGGAATTTGCTTGATTGTGACGTAATTATTTAGGATCCCCACACCTAATTGCTTGCCTGTTCCTATAGCTCGAATAATTGGACCTAAATAATTAAATCACAAGAAAAAGCCGCTTATTAGAGCTCTGGTCCACATGCCTTGAGGAGTCACATACAGCGCGTGCATGATCCATTGTGGCGGACACCGAGTGGCTCCCAAGATAGGACTCCGGACCTAGGCTCGAGTACCCGGCTACAGTTCTTTCGTGTAGAAATTGCTCTGCTAGGTACGGTTTTACCGCGTGCAATATATAGGTAGTTTATATTCTGTCTTTTATTTTATGCGCGGATCACCCTGCATGTAGACTGCTGGAGTTAGGTAAGCATTTCTTACTCTGCATGCATCATTGATTTTCACGCATCGGCTTTTTCGTCTTCTCCCCCTGTTTTGGACTTAAAATAACCAGGAGAACCGAAAAATTCGTTAGGCGTTGTGTGTTATTGAAAAATACCTAAAAGACACATCATTTCAAAATCTGTCTTGGGGAGAGTAACCCCCTCCTTGTTTGGTTTGGATGAGCGAGAGAGTGAACCGCAGCCTAGGCTAGAGCCATATCCGATTTCTTGACTGACTACCGGCCTTGTGTTCGGGACAATCGGTTAAGAATATTGGATTCCTATCAGCTCACGTAATCGTTCTGAAAGACTGACTTGATCACCTAAAATAAAATTGACAAGATAATTGACCGATCTCTTACGGTCTTCAGCTCTGTGTGCATAGGTGAATCAGGGGTTTTGCTTTCTCATCTTGTGTGATTCCATATCCCTTCGGCTTTCTTCCTTTCTATCCTATATATACCTTCACATGTCTCCTACCCACCCTCCCTTTAGTCCTTTCTCTTCTTCTTGTGTATCCCTGGATGATGGATCCCCCTCACTCCTGGCCGACTCTTACGACTTTTTCTTCATCTTCTGACCATCACTCCAGTCCACCTTCGAAGGAGGTCGGATCTCCGACCAACCTCCCACACCCTCCCTCCCATCCCTTTCCATACTCTGGGCATGCTGCGCTAGACGTCCGCGAATATTAAATAGAGCAGATGCGAGTCCCGGACGATGCCATTGCTGAGTTGAGATTGCACTCCATTCGTTATCAGAGAGAGCAGATGAGATCATCAAATAGATCCTATTCTAGTATGGTGGATGAGCAGATACGACAGGGAGCTCATTCAGCTTCTACATTAGTACCATTCATTCTGGATCGGGAGCTTCTTCAGAGACTGCCGACATTTTCAGGGGAGGCACACGAGGAGCCCTATATTTACTTGTCTTTCAAAACATCAATTAAGTCTTTCACCTATAGCACCTTGATGTTCTTTCAAAACATCAATTAAGTAACCGGTCACATGTGATGCTAGAAGAGATTATGATAGATTAGGTCTTGTTTGGACGCAAGAAAACATACTTGAGCGAATTCGGTATTGGTTTCAACTGGACGATCTGGTGGTAGGAGCAATGACCCATAAATTAACTTAAAATTATTTTTATATATAGTATATACTATATGGAAAAGTCAACAATGAAAGATATATTTTTATATTTTTTATAAGTTTTACTAATTTTTATTATGTTTTTAGAGTTTAGACGTTTTTAGGTTCTATATTTTGTAACTTTTAGTGCTGCTTGTATATGTGATATATATAATATAATTTGGATAATATTTCTTGAGGAATTTTTTGCAATGTTTTCAAATTTTTATAGGTTTTAATAATTAGATAGAACAAAAATGCATGTGTTTGTATTTTTACTAAATCGGAAAAATATATAAAATGGCATGCCAAAAATATATGTCAACAAACATAGTAGTAGGCACTTAAATCGATCTTGCTATAGTTTTTAGTAATAAAAATATTTATAAATACAAATAAATATAAAAACCTTCTGAGTAGGTAAAGACATATTTGCAAATTATAAAAACAGTTCATGTATTTAATAACATGTCATAAACTCTAGGAGAGTAGATACAATTTACCGCACCTCCCATGAGACGACACGTGAGGTAACACAGACAAGGACTAAAATGTAAATAGATAAAATCTTGAGGTCCTTAGTGCAATTTATACAAAAATATTACACTACAATAAATACTTATAGGATGAAATAGAAACTACAAAAGGTAAGGGGCTTAGTGAAAATTACCCTCCAGGATCTTTCCACTGAAATGCTTTTGACGACCTATATGCCGCTATAACCCTTCACGGATCAAAGGTTGGGATTCGATCCTGAGGTGATAAGACGATTCATGGCAGCTGAGATCCAACGAGTCCTGAAAACTTGGAGCTGCTCTTCCGATCTGATGACTATGGAGGTGGCATGATGAACTCGAAAGAACAATTGCGTATTGCACCTTTGATTGGCGATGGCTCGCGCATCCAGCATACTTCCTTCCTTCTAAGATGCTTAGTGGATTCTTGTTGGTGTTCCACATCCCATGGTGTGCTCACGTAGATCCAAACCCCATTATTGGGGCCTGGAAGCTAAGGACATGATGAATACCCATTCATCACTCTTTATTCTTTTATTTTAGCTACAAAACCTATGCAAAACACATGTATATTCCTGTAAATAACAATAATTGTCAAATAGCACGCATTATGTAAATATGCATTATTAGCAAGTTTTTGTGCATAAATAAAAGAATAAAGAAATAAAAGAAAAAGAGGGAGATATTTAGAATAAATATTGAGCAACCTAATCCCAAGGGAGGGCTCAGCATGGGCCAGACCGCAAAAGAACCCAATTATAGAGAGATAAGGGAGCTCATGATTGTACATATACATATAAATAAATAAAAATTATTTTCCTCTTAATAAAAAAAAGGTGTATATTTATTTGTATATATTTGTAAATATAAAATTAAAACAAAAATGAGAAAATTAAAAAGAAATTAAAAACCCCTTCATCATTGTATATACACCATGTACATAAAACCACATCTCTATTTATTTCTCCTTGTAAATAAATAAATAAAAATTCAATAAAAATATTTTCTCATCCCATATTCCATAATGTATATAAATAAAATAAAAATTACAAAAATAAAATAAAATAAAAATAAAAACCAATAGCCACCTTGTATATATACCATATATGAATATAAATCAAACTATTTATTTCACCCTTGTAAATAATTAATAAAAATAAAATAAAAATACCATATTATTCCAAATTTTATCCTATAAATAAATAAAATATAAAATTGGAATAATTTGTATAAAAATAAATAATTAAAAATCAAAAATAAAAAATACGTATGTATATACATGTATATAATAATACTATATTGTACATACATTATTTTTATTTCAAAAAAATAAATAAAAATCACCAAAAATTAAATAAAGAAACATTTTTCATGTTTTGAGTTTTTCGAAATTAATTCATTTTTTAATTTTTAATATCAAATCTTTAATAATTCCTGGATTCCTATTGGTCCACGGGGGATTGTTGACCCCCGGTCAACTCTCCCCCGCGGACCCTTCTCTCACGGATCTAGTGCCTGATCCGATTTCTCCCAATTATCGCGCCTTGATCCGAACACCAAATCACTAAACCCTGGGTCCCATTCCTTCCTCTTGCATCCGAGATCCTCGCCGACACATCCGCCTGGGGATCCGCACTTCACGGAACCCTGCCCGACCCTCTCTTCTCGGACCTGCAGGTGTATAAAGCTCGAGCTTCAACCGCAATTCACGCCATCTTTGGCGTCGCCCCTTCCACACAGGACCTCCACCCGACTCCTCTGAGTGACAGCTTTGGATTTGAGTGTTGCAGAGAGGCGGAGAGGCACTGCGTCACTGATCCGGTCGCGTTTCGCCATCGTGCGCTGCCCAGAGTTGCGCACGAGCCTCGGGCCCTCGACGACCCTCGAGGCGAAGACCAGAGCTCTAGGAGCTCATCCCCAGTCGAACTCAACCATCCGGTAAGCCTAATTCCTTCTAGTTTTCTCGAATTTTCTTTTACGCCCAAATCCTCCGTTCGCCGTCGTTCGTCGATTCCGACCATATCAGTCACCCTCTCGATCATCAGACTCGACCCTCACACCTACGAGACTTCTCCGCACCTTCTGCACCCACACCCCTGCCTCGCCCCGGAGCAGGCACTTCGTTCTCCACCGCCACCGCCTCGCCGGAGATCGACCATCTCGCCTCACCCGACCACCACACCACCCCTAACCGGGTCGAGGTAGTTTGCCCTCGACCCAGGAGCCTTCTAGTGTTGTTTTTCAGATCGAAGAGACCTCATCTGGAGGTCCACATCTCAAGCACAAAGCTCCAGATCTGCCGTCGTCGTCGGTGCTCCTTGGAGTTTCTTGGCGTCATCGGAGGAGCTCACCATCTGCGGGAGGCTGCGGCGAATCCGTTGCACCCATTTGCAGCACCCGAGGAGGACCAGCGCAGCCGTGGTGCTCCGGCGAAGTACGCCGGAGCCATGTTCTTCCAGGAGCCTTCAGAGCCGTCCGTTCAGCTCCTACTCGCCAGATCTCATCCGGACAGCTCGATCCAGGCGAAGAAGAGGCCCTTATCAGCCACCGTCCGATCGACACGTGGCCGCTTCATCGCCCTTCATCCAGCGCAGGGTTAGCCCTTGATCCACCACCGTCAGATAACACACGTGGCTGACTCTCCGCCGTTAGATTCGAGCCAGTGTTCCTTCGCAGCAGCGCCCACTACCTCAGACGTTAGATCTTCCACGTGGTGCACCCTCAACCCTCGGATAATAAGGGGTAATTTATACTTATGCCCCCTCCTGTTTTGCATTTACGTTTTAGTCCTGTAAATACTTTCAGTAGTTGTTTGTAGTTTGGTAAAATTACATAGAGGACCTCGTTGTTTACTTTAATTGCATTTTCGTCTCTGCTTATGTGAGACACGTGCTTCGTCACGTGAGTTTTTGGAGAATTTGCATGCTGTGGGCTTGTTATTTTGAGGAGTTATGGAATGAAATATAGTTTTAAATATTTACATCCATGCCCCTGTGAGTGTGTTTATTGGACATGTGCTAAATTGTTTGGACATTTTGCAATTTCCTCCTCGGACTTTTAGCACCGGTTGCTATTAAGTCCTTGGAAGTATTTTTATTGCATATAGGTCCCTCAGTGCCCAGCCCACGTGCCTTGCGCTTGGGATCTTAGAATTTTTGCACGAGGACCTCCCATATTTCTGAATTTGTTACATTTCAGTCCCTGGACTATATTTTTATTGCGAATAAGTCCCTGTGCACTATGTGCTTGTTTTGGATTTAAATAAAATATCAAATTCAACCCAAATTTTGTGAAAATTGGATACGTGGCTCCTGCCACTGTGTAAAATTTTCTCTAATTTTTGGGTACATTTTTGAGTCGTTCTATTATTTTTAAAAATTCAAAAACCCTTGTTTTTCTATCTGTTCAGATTATAAAATCCCAAAAAATATTAAAACTCTTTCAAAAATTCTAAAAAATTAGGAGTTGTTAATTTTTGTGTGTTTGAATTTCTATGCATTTTTGGCTATTTTTGGGTATATAAAAGCCCTAAAAATTGAAAAACCCCTTAAAACTCATAAAAATTCTAAAAAATAGTAGAAAATTCTAAAAACAATAAATTCTTTTTCTGAATTTTCCTTACTATTTCTACTTTTCATAAAAATACCTCCAGTTTCTTTTAGGACCATTTTATATTTTAAGTTGTTCCTCCAAGCCTGACTGGATAGTCTGCCTTTGTTTTTGCCTTCTCTGATTTTTAGAAAATTCCATAAAAACTATAAAATTCTAAAAAATTCACAGAAATAGTAAAAAATCCATAAAACCTAAAAATATTTTTGTTAGAATTTTTGGACTATTTTTGAGCATTTTAATAATTGATTGAATGTGATTGCTTTTACCTTTTTATTGTTTTCCTTCATAATTAAAAATCCAAAAAAATTATAAAAAATATTAAAAACCACCAAAAAATTGTTCTTGCTTTCTATTCATTGTTGACTACTTTGTAGGTCGCAAGGCCAATTCGTGCTCCTCGAGACCGACCCTGGGAGCTATACCAGGTTAATCACCTAGCTAGGACCGCATTTTGGTTTTCATTGTTTTTTCTATCTTCATTCGGTGGTTCGATTTTGTTTTCTTGATTGAGCTCTGAGTCCCAAATGACTGAGGTCACAACAATCTTATTTATTCCTTTACCTTAGTCTATCGGGCTGCTCATCTGAATGGCGCCGTTGCCGGGGAGCACGACTTAGTAGTCGCATTTGATTTTTCCGCGTCTTTCTTTTTCGCGGTTTTCTGTATAGATTTTTGTATATATTTTTCTGACCTATTTATACATTTATCTGGTCTGACCACTCTCTGTTTATTTTCTTGCGAGGGCCCGAGGACCAAGGCGGCTTTCTTCGGAAGCCGAAGCAACCGCGGGAATCGGAGGCGGCTCTCTTCTCTACTAGAGCAGCAGAAGGCGCGATGAGAGAGTAGGAGTGCGGGAGCCGCGGGATAACCGCGGATTAGATTAGTGTAGTATAGATTTATTTCCAATACTTATTTGAATTGTTGTAATAATACAGGGACCGAATTTTCAGAGACACTTAGACTTTCGGGGTCTGTTTCGCCGAGCACCGGTGTGCTCGGGGGACCTCATCGGTTTTTCATGGTTTTTACGCGGTTTTTTTGACGTTTATTTACTGTCTATCTGATTTACGATGTTTTCAGCCTTAGCTTAGGAATTTGCTTGATTGTGACGTAATTATTTAGGATCCCCACACCTAATTGCATGCCTGTTCCTATAGCTCGAATAATTGGACCTAAATAATTAAATCACAAGAAAAAGCCGCTTATTAGAGCTCTGGTCCACATGCCTTGAGGAGTCACATACAGCGCGTGCATGATCCGTTGTGGCGGACACTGAGTGGCTCCCAAGATAGGACTCCGGACCTAGGCTCGAGTACCGGGCTACAGTTCTTTCGTGTAGAAATTGCTCTGCTAGGTACGGTTTTACCGCATGCAATATATAGGTATTTTATATTCTGTCTTTTATTTTATGCGCGGATCACCCTGCATGTAGACTGCTGGAGTTAGGTAAGCATTTCTTACTCTGCATGCATCATTGATTTTCACGCATCAGCTTTTTCGTCTTCTCCCCCTGTTTTGGACTTAAAATAACCAGGAGAACCGAAAAATTCGTTAGGCGTTGTGTGTTATTGAAAAATACCTAAAAGACACATCATTTCAAAATCTGTCTTGGGGAGAGTAACCCCCTCCTTGTTTGGTTTGGATGAGCGAGAGAGTGAACCGCAGCCTAGGCTAGAGCCATATCCGATTTCTTGACTGACTACCGGCCTTGTGTTCGGGACAATCGGTTAAGAATATTGGATTCCTATCAGCTCACGTAATCGTTCTGAAAGACTGACTTGATCACCTAAAACAAAATTGACAAGATAATTGACCGATCTCTTACGGTCTTCAGCTCTGTGTGCATAGGTGAATCAGGGGTTTTGCTTTCTCATCTTGTGTGATTCCATATCCCTTCGGCTTTCTTCCTTTCTATCCTATATATACCTTCACATGTCTCCTACCCACCCTCCCTTTAGTCCTTTCTCTTCTTCTTGTGTATCCCTGGATGATGGATCCCCCTCACTCCTGGCCGACTCTTACGGCTTTTTCTTCATCTTCTGACCATCACTCCAGTCCACCTTCGAAGGAGGTCGGATCTCCGACCAACCTCCCACACCCTCCCTCCCATCCCTTTCGATACTCTGGGCATGCTGCGCTAGACGTCCGCGAATATTAAATAGAGCAGATGCGAGTCCCGGACGATGCCATTGCTGAGTTGAGATTGCACTCCATTCGTTATCAGAGAGAGCAGATGAGATCATCAAATAGATCCTATTCTAGTATGGTGGATGAGCAGATACGACAGGGAGCTCATTCAACTTCTACATTAGTACCATTCATTCTGGATCGGGAGCTTCTTCAGAGACTGCCGACATTTTCAGGGGAGGCGCACGAGGAGCCCTATATTTACTTGTCTTTCAAAACATCAATTAAGTCTTTCACCTATAGCACCTTGATGTTCTTTCAAAACATCAATTAAGTAACCGGTCACATGTGATGCTAGAAGAGATTATGATAGATTAGGTCTTGTTTGGACGCAAGAAAACATACTTGAGCGAATTCGGTATTGGTTTCAACTGGACGATCTGGTGGTAGGAGCAATGACCCATAAATTAACTTAAAATTATTTTTATATATAGTATATACTATATGGAAAAGTCAACAATGAAAGATATATTTTTATATTTTTTATAAGTTTTACTAATTTTTATTATGTTTTTAGAGTTTAGACGTTTTTAGGTTCTATATTTTGTAACTTTTAGTGCTGCTTGTATATGTGATATATATAATATAATTTGGATAATATTTCTTGAGGAATTTTTTGCAATGTTTTCAAATTTTTTATAGGTTTTAATAATTAGATAGAACAAAAATGCATGTGTTTGTATTTTTACTAAATAGGAAAAATATATAAAATGGCATGCCAAAAATATATGTCAACAAACATAGTAGTAGGCACTTAAATCGATCTTGCTATAGTTTTTAGTAATAAAAATATTTATAAATACAAATAAATATAAAAACCTTCTGAGTAGGTAAAGACATATTTGCAAATTATAAAAACAGTTCATGTATTTAATAACATGTCATAAACTCTAGGAGAGTAGATACAATTTACCGCACCTCCCATGAGACGACACGTGAGGTAACACAGACAAGGACTAAAATGTAAATAGATAAAATCTTGAGGTCCTTAGTGCAATTTATACAAAAATATTACACTACAATAAATACTTATAGGATGAAATAGAAACTACAAAAGGTAAGGGGCTTAGTGAAATTTACCCTCCAGGATCTTTCCACTGAAATGCTTTTGACGACCTATATGCCGCTATAACCCTTCACGGATCAAAGGTTGGGATTCGATCCTGAGGTGATAAGACGATTCATGGCAGCTGAGATCCAACGAGTCCTGAAAACTTGGAGCTGCTCTTCCGATCTGATGACTATGGAGGTGGCATGATGAACTCGAAAGAACAATTGCGTATTGCACCTTTGATTGGCGATGGCTCGCGCATCCAGCATACTTCCTTCCTTCTAAGATGCTTAGTGGATTCTTGTTGGTGTTCCACATCCCATGGTGTGCTCACGTAGATCCAAACCCCATTATTGGGGCCTGGAAGCTAAGGACATGATGAATACCCATTCATCACTCTTTATTCTTTTATTTTAGCCATAAAACCTATGCAAAACACATGTATATTCCTGTAAATAACAATAATTGTCAAATAGCACGCATTATGTAAATATGCATTATTAGCAAGTTTTTGTGCATAAATAAAAGAATAAAGAAATAAAAGAAAAAGAAGGAGATATTTAGAATAAATATTGAGCAACCTAATCCCAAGGGAGGGCTCAGCATGGGCCAGACCGCAAAAGAACCCAAGTATAGAGAGATAAGGGAGCTCATGATTGTACATATACATATAAATAAATAAAAATTATTTTCCTCTTAATAAAAATAAAAATAGGTGTATATTTATTTGTATATATTTGTAAATATAAAATTAAAACAAAAATGAGAAAATTAAAAAGAAATTAAAAACCCCTTCATCATTGTATATACACCATGTACATAAAACCACATCTCTATTTATTTCTCCTTGTAAATAAATAAATAAAAATTCAATAAAAATATTTTCTCATCCCATATTCCATAATGTATATAAATAAAATAAAAATTACAAAAATAAAATAAAATAAAAATAAAAACCAATAGCCACCTTGTATATATACCATATATGAATATAAATAAAACTATTTATTTCACCCTTGTAAATAATTAATAAAAATAAAATAAAAATACCATATTATTCCAAATTTTATCCTATAAATAAATAAAATATAAAATTGGAATAATTTGTATAAAAATCAATAATTAAAAATCAAAAATAAAAAATACGTATGTATATACATGTATATAATAATACTATATTGTACATACATTATTTTTATTTCAAAAAAATAAATAAAAATCACCAAAAATTAAATAAAGAAACATTTTTCATGTTTTGAGTTTTTCGAAATTAATTCATTTTTTAATTTTTAATATCAAATCTTTAATAATTCCTGGATTCCTATTGGTCCACGGGGGATTGTTGACCCCCGGTCAACTCTCCCCCGCGGACCCTTCTCTCACGGATCTAGTGCCTGATCCGATTTCTCCCAATTATCGCGCCTTGATCCGAACACCAAATCACTAAACCCTGGGTCCCATTCCTTCCTCTTGCATCCGAGATCCTCGCCGACACATCCGCCTGGGGATCCGCACTTCACGGAACCCTGCCCGACCCTCTCTTCTCGGACCTGCAGGTGTATAAAGCTCGAGCTTCAACCGCAATTCACGCCATCTTTGGCATCGCCCCTTCCACACAGGACCTCCACCCGACTCCTCTGAGTGACAGCTTTGGATTTGAGTGTTGCAGAGAGGCGGAGAGGCACTGCGTCACTGATCCGGTCGCGTTTCGCCATCGTGCGCTGCCCAGAGTTGCGCACGAGCCTCGGGCCCTCGACGACCCTCGAGGCGAAGACCAGAGCTCCAGGAGCTCATCCCCAGTCGAACTCAACCATCCGGTAAGCCTAATTCCTTCTAGTTTTCTCGAATTTCCTTTTACGCCCAAATCCTCCGTTCGTCGTCGTTCGTCGATTCCGACCATATCAGTCACCCTCTCGATCATCAGACTCAACCCTCACACCTACGAGACTTCTCCGCACCTTCTGCACCCACTCACACCCCCTGCCTCGCCCCGGAGCAGGCACTTCGTTCTCCACCGCCACCGCCTCGCCGGAGATCGACCATCTCGCCTCACCCGACCACCACACCACCCCTAACCGGGTCGAGGTAGTTTGCCCTCGACCCAGGAGCCTTCTAGTTTTGTTTTTCAGATCGAAGAGACCTCATCTGGAGGTCCACATCTCGAGCACAAAGCTCCAGCTCTGCCGTCGTCGTCGGTGCTCCTTGGAGTTTCTTGGCGTCATCGGAGGAGCTCACCATCTGCGGGAGGCTGCGGCGAATCCGTTGCACCCATTTGCAGCACCCGAGGAGGACCAGCACAGCCGTGGTGCTCCGGCGAAGTACGCCGGAGCCATGTTCTTCCAGGAGCCTTCAGAGCCGTCCGTTCAGCTCCTACTCGCCAGATCTCATCCGGACAGCTCGATCCAGGCGAAGAAGAGGCCTTATCAGCCACCGTCCGATCGACACGTGGCCGCTTCATCGCCCTTCATCCAGCGCAGGGTTAGCCCTTGATCCACCACCGTCAGATAACACACGTGGCTGACTCTCCGCCGTTAGATCCGAGCCAGTGTTCCTTCGCAGCAGCGCCCACTACCTCAGACGTTAGATCTTCCACGTGGTGCACCCTCAACCCTCGGATAATAAGGGGTAATTTATACTTAGGCCCCCTCCTGTTTTGCATTTACGTTTTAGTCCTGTAAATACTTTCAGTAGTTGTTTGTAGTTTGGTAAAATTACATAGAGGACCTCGTTGTTTACTTTAATTGCATTTTCGTCCCTGTTTATGTGAGACACGTGCTTCGTCACGTGAGTTTTTGGAGAATTTGCATACTGTGGGCTTGTTATTTTGAGGAGTTATGGAATGAAATATAGTTTTAAATATTTACATCCATGCCCCTGTGAGTGTGTTTATTGGACGTGCTAAATTGTTTGGACATTTTGCAATTTCCTCCTCGGACTTTTAGCACCGGTTACTATTAAGTCCTTGGAAGTAATTTTTATTGCATATAGGTCCCTCAGTGCCCAGCCCACGTGCCTTGCGCTTGGGATCTTGGAATTTTTGCACGAGGACCTCCCATATTTCTGAATTTGTTACATTTCAGTCCCTGGACTATATTTTTATTGCGAATAAGTCCCTGTGCACTATGTGCTTTTTTTGGATTTAAATAAAATATCAAATTCAATCCAAATTTTGTGAAAATTGGATACGTGGATCCTGCCACTGTGTAAAATTTTCTCTAATTTTTGGGTACATTTTTGAGTCGTTCTATTATTTTTAAAAATTTAAAAACCCTTGTTTTTCTATCTGTTCAGATTAAAAAATCCCAAAAAATATTAAAACTCTTTCAAAAATTCTAAAAAAATTAGGAGTTGTTAATTTTTGTGTGTTTGAATTTCTATGCATTTTGGCTATTTTTGGGTATATAAAAGCCCTAAAAATTGAAAAACCCCTTAAAACTCATAAAAATTCTAAAAAATAGTAGAAAATTCCAAAAACAATAAATTCTTTTTCTGAATTTCCTTACTATTTCTACTTTTCATAAAAATACCTCCAGTTTCTTTTAGGACCATTTTATATTTTAAGTTGGTCCTCCAAGCCTGACTGGATAGTCTGCCTTTGTTTTTGCCTTCTCTGATTTTTAGAAAATTCCATAAAAATTATAAAATTATAAAAAATTCACAAAAAATAGTAAAAAATCCATAAAACCTAAAAATATTTTTGTTAGAATTTTTGGACTATTTTTGAGCATTTTAATAATTGATTGAATGTGATTGCTTTTACCTTTTTATTATTTTCCTTCATAATTAAAAATCCAAAAAAAATATAAAAAATATTAAAAACCACCAAAAAATTATTCTTGCTTTCTATTCATTGTTGACTACTTTGTAGGCCGCAAGGCCAATTCGTGCTCCTCGAGACCGACCCTGGGAGCTATACCAGGTTAATCACCTAGCTAGGACCGCATTTTGGTTTTCATTGTTTTTTCTATCTTCATTCGGTGGTTCGATTTTGTTTTCTTGATTGAGCTCTGAGTCCCAAATGACTGAGGTCACAACGATCTTAGTTATTCCTTTACCTTAGTCTATCGGGCTGCTCATCTGAATGGCGCCGTTGCCGGGGAGCACGACTTAGTAGTCGCATCTGATTTTTCCGCGTCTTTCTTTTTCGCAGTTTTTTGTATAGATTTTTGTATATATTTTTCTTACCTATTTATACATTTATCTGGTCTGACCACTCTCTGTTTATTTTCTTGCGAGGGCCCGAGGACCAAGGCGGTTTTCTTCGGAAGCCGAAGCAACCGCGGGAATCGGAGGCGGCTCTCTTCTCTACAGAGCAGCAGAAGGACGCGATGAGAGAGTAGGAGTGCGGGAGCCGCGGGATAACCGCGGATTAGATTAGTGTAGTATAGATTTATTTCCAATACTTATTTGAATTGTTGTAATAATACAGGGACCGAATTTTCAGAGACACTTAGACTTTCGGGGTCTGTTTCGCCGAGCACCGGTGTGCTCGGGGGACCTCATCGGCTTTTCACGGTTTTTACGCGGTTTTTTTGACGTTTATTTACTGTCTATCTGATTTACGATGTTTTCAGCCTTAGCTTAGGAATTTGCTTGATTGTGACGTAATTATTTAGGATCCCCACACCTAATTGCTTGCATGTTCCTATAGCTCGAATAATTGGACCTAAATAATTAAATCACAAGAAAAAGCCGCTTATTAGAGCTCTGGTCCACATGCCTTGAGGAGTCACATACAGCGCGTGCATGATCCGTTGTGGCGGACACCGAGTGGCTCCCAAGATAGGACTCCGGACCTAGGCTCGAGTACCCGGCTACAGTTCTTTCGTGTAGAAATTGCTCTGCTAGGTACGGTTTTACCGCGTGCAATATATAGGTAGTTTATATTCTGTCTTTTATTTTATGCGCGGATCACCCTGCATGTAGAATGCTGGAGTTAGGTACGCATTTCTTACTCTGCATGCATCATTGATTTTCACGCATCGGCTTTTTCGTCTTCTCCCCCTGTTTTGGACTTAAAATAACCAGGAGAACCGAAAAATTCGTTAGGCGTTGTGTGTTATTGAAAAATACCTAAAAGACACATCATTTCAAAATCTGTCTTGGGGAGAGTAACCCCCTCCTTGTTTGGTTTGGATGAGCGAGAGAGTGAACCGCAGCCTAGGCTAGAGCCATATCCGATTTCTTGACTGACTACCGGCCTTGTGTTCGGGACAGTCGGTTAAGAATATTGGATTCCTATCAGCTCACGTAATCGTTCTGAAAGACTGACTTGATCACCTAAAATAAAATTGACAAGATAATTGACCGATCTCTTACGGTCTTCAGCTCTGTGTGCATAGGTGAATCAGGGGTTTTGCTTTCTCATCTTGTGTGATTCCATATCCCTTCGGCTTTCTTCCCTTCTATCCTATATATCCCTTCACATGCCTCCTACCCACCCTCCCTTTAGTCCTTTCTCTTCTTCTTCTGTATCCCTGGATGATGGATCCCCCTCACTCCTGGCCGACTCTTATGGCTTTTTCTTCATCTTCTGACCATCACTCCAGTCCACCTTCGAAGGAGGTCGGATCTCCGACCAACCTCCCACACCCTCCCTCCCATCCCTTTCGATACTCTGGGCATGCTGCGCTAGACGTCTGCGAATATTAAATAGAGCAGATGCGAGTCCCGGACGATGCCATTGCTGAGTTGAGATTGCACTCCATTCGTTATCAGAGAGAGCAGATGAGATCATCAAATAGATCCTATTCTAGTATGGTGGATGAGCAGATACGACAGGGAGCTCATTCAGCTTCTACATTAGTACCATTCATTCTGGATCGGGAGCTTCTTCAGAGACTGCCGACATTTTCAGGGGAGGCGCACGAGGAGCCCTATATTCACTTGTCTGAGTTCGAGGGGTTTTGTAGGATACAGATTTACTCAGATATCATTGCAGAGGAGATGATGCTAATGACCTTCCCATTCACACTTCAGGACAGAGCCATGAGATGGCACAGACGATTGGGGAAAAGATTCACTACGTGGGGAGAGCTACGCCAAGAGTTTCTACAGAGATATTTTCCCGAGCGTAGAGCAGAGATGATGCGGTCTTTGATCACCGAGTTTTCAGTTGACCCCCAAGAGCCATTGCATGAGGCATGGTCGAGGTTTCTTGACCTCTTGAGGAGATTTCCGGATCACGAGCTTTCACAGATAGACCTTATTGAGATCTCCATGTGGGGGATGACCGCATAGCAGATAGCACCGGTGATTACCACATGTGGCGGTTCACGCCGCAATTCCGACATTCACCTACTGGATACCATCTCGAGTTTACTTTCACAGAGACCATCTTCACGAGATGTCGTAGTCGGGACAACACATGCGGACGTTACATCACCAATGTTGTGTGTCACATTACATGCGGATACATCTTCTATACACCAGCTCGAGGACTTGGATGCCCCAGCACCACAGAGTACAGAAGAGATGACTGTGACAATAGAGGTTCTGACCCAGAGTCTACTCGAGTTCCCGTTGGACTTCCAGCTAGAGTTCGAGTCAGCCCCAGAGTTCTCAGTTGACGAGTCTTGGATATCAGATCTTCTGATACTCCAGGAGCCGGAGGAGCCCCCGCTTTTACAGCCATCAATTCAGTCACTTCCGTGTCCAGTCCCAGACGACTCAGCTTCTTTTCTACAGAGACACTTCTCGGAGTCCGACAGATACCATGACTCAGCCCAGCAGCCATAGTTCGATATGGGACACCACTTTGAGAGATCAGATACAGATAGTCCCGTATTCGAGCCTCTTGTCCTCCACTTTGACGAGACAGACATACTTGCTGAGGACCAGTTGGCAGCCAGCATTGTCGCAGAGCGAGGATCAGCTGCAGACACACTTTCAGCCTCCACACTATTGGCCAGTACTTTCTCCTGCTTCCAGATTGCCAAGAGCAACACTTCAGATGATGATGCAGCCTGGTGCACCGCGTGGATACTAGACAGTAGCGCAGATGCCTTTCTAGATCCTGATCCTCTATTTTTCACTGATGATCTTGCATTTCTCCCCGAGGGTTATCTGCGGGAGAATGCCACACACGATGCGTACTCAATTTCACCTTCTGAGAGTGTATCCGATCTGGCGGATCACGAAACTGAGTCTTCTGATCCTTCTGATTCTGAGTCACCTCACCTCGACGACCCTCGCGAGGATGAGCCGATCCTGGAGATGTTTGATGATCTGCCCAATTTGTTTCTATTATATGCATCGGATATCAATTTTCTTAGAGAGTCTCCTGATCTTGACTGTCCACATCTTTTCGAGACACTGATTGACGTGGATGATTACATGACTGATCCATCCTTCTCCACGTTTGATTTCTTCGGCTCTACACTTCCACTCCAGTCTGATCCAGAGCCGACGATTTCTTTTGTGCTACCGGATCCCTATCACATACTTCCATATCCTTGGCCGGTAGCAGACACCCGCCTGATTGCCTACCTGGGTGTCTTTCTTTACACTTTTGAGTTCGTCGTTGTTCTCATACCGACACTGCGACGACAGTGCGACATTCGTCTTACAGATGTCGTCCTGAACCTTGACACTGCGTTATCCTAGCTTTTGCGCCCAGCTAGGGGCGTAAAACCTAGCGCTTGTTGAGAGGTACCTCAGCATTGTACCCTTTTGCATATACGTGTTTCGTCTTAGTTTGATCTTTCATTCTTCCGTATTTGTTTTCACCCCAGGTCTCGTATAGGATTATCTTTGCTATACTTAGGATATACCTCATCCTAAGTATAGGGGGGTGGAAGCACCAAGTTGTTCGTCCGTTCTGTTTCATCACTTCTGTTGTTGCCTATACTTAAGGATCCTTCACCTTAAGTATAGGGGGAGTGATGCCCTCCATCTTGTATATATTTGTTGATTTTCTTCGTGTCTTTCTACCCCTGTTTTGCTGCCTATACTTAGGGATATTTCACCCTAAGTAGTGGGGGGTAGACCCTGTACATCCTTCTCTCGGATTTCCCTTTGTGTACAGCCTGCTATACTTAGGATTAGTCGATCCTAAGTATAGGGGGAAAACACCGAGTTCTCCTCATTCTATTCTTTGATTCATCTCTGTATATAGCCATTCCTTTTCACTTCCCTATACTAAGCACGAGTTATGTCTTCTTCATCGCTCTTGATCACTCTGAGGACATCGTTCGAGCCAAGTATATGGGGTGTGTATATATTTCATATATACTTTAGCCATAACTCGTACTTTGTGTGAGTGTGTCAATAAATAAAAATGGCTAAAAATCCATAAAATTTAAAAAAAAATTCCTTGTATATAAAATTCATCTTGCACATACCTATTTATTTATACAAATTGTTTTTGTACAAATGATTGTAAAATGATTTGTATAAAGGATTTGTAAATATTTTCATATCAAAATCTATGTATATAGTACAAAATTTTTGTAAAATATTTTGAAAACAAAAAGTTTGCAAAAACCTTGTGTAAATGTTTGTAAATATTTTGCAAAACTTCACATTCATGCATACATCCATGTTTTCAAACATTTTTCAAAAATTTTGCATGATTGTAAATATTTGTAAATTGCATATTTGTAAATAACATCATTGTAAATATTTGTAAAGTTTTTCCTGAATCATAGTTGACATTTAAACTAAGTCTGGAACTAAATTGACAATTGGAGCTTGATTAAGATCTTAATCAACCTAATTCTAAGAGGAACCTTATAGGGCTTAAGGTTAAGGCTTTTCAGGTCCATTGGGACTTAATTCTTTGAGTCCACTAGGCTATGAGCATATGTCATCTTGATTAGCCTAAGTAGAGTACTTAACAACACACGCATGACTCTCAGAGACAATGGCTTTACTTGCACCAGCACTTTACACATAGCTCTCCACTGATGAGGTGGTGAGGAGGCAGTTTCCTTTGGCTTGGGGTAGCATATGAGGGTAGTACTTCTAGGCGGAACCTCTCTTCTTCTTCTAGTGAAGGAAGTGCGTCTCAACTTGGTCTGGTGGTTATGAAGTCTAAAGACAGAAGCCGTGGGTTGCAATAAAGCTTCAAAAGAGGAATAGTCTAGTGGCTCAAGAGGAAAAACTCCTTGTATATATGCTGCACCATGTAGATATGTTGTACAGATGCACAAAAAAATGTGTGCTAAAAGAAAAGAACTCCAAAAAAGTGGTGGGTCGGATTGAAAATTTAATAACCCCACCGGAGTGTATAGAGTCAAATAAAGCAAAAGCTTACGGTATACATGTTCCATCTCATGAAGCTTGCAGCGGGAGACTTAGCTACACTGGTTAGAGCTTCCAAGGATACATGGCTACACTGGTCATGGTCCATTCTCTTCTTCCCCCTCTTCTTGAGCCGGTTGCACTTGAACTTAGAAGGGAATACCCCACTTCTCGACGAAAGAGTTGCTAGACCGAGGCATTAGAGTTACCAGGTTGGGGGAGGTTGTTTCTTTGTTACTTCTGAGGAGGGAGCTACATATCACATACACCGTACAAGGAAAGATTCATGGTCATTAGAGTTTGTGTATGTAGACTTGTTCTGATCTGGTTTATTGAGGAGTCTTGTCCATAAATTGGTGGAACTTAGAGGCTGTTAACTTTTAAGCTTAAGTCCAAATAAGGTTCCGACACATTAATAATCCAAAGATCTGATCGAACTCCATATTTCAATTTAATGAAGGCCAGCTTAATAATCAGCATTGATCCATGCATTTTCTCCTCTTTTCTCTTTTTCTTTCTTCTTTTTCACTTCTTTTTCAAATAAGTGTTTGCTAAGGGACTAGCAAAGTTAAGTATAGGGGGGTGATGAATACCCATTCATCACTCTTTATTCTTTTATTTTAGCTACAAAACCTATGCAAAACACATGTATACTCCTGTAAATAACAATAATTGTCAAATAGCATGCATTGTGTAAACATGCATTATTAGCATGTTTTTGTGCATAAATAAAAGAATAAAAAAATAAAAGAAAAATAGGGAGATATTTAGAATAAATATTGAGCAACCTAATCCCAATGGAGGGCTCAGCATGGGCCTGATCGCAAAAGAACCCAAGTAGAGAGAGATAAGGGAGCTCATGATTGTACATATACATGTAAATAAATAAAAATTATTTAAATCTTAATAAAAATAAAAATAGCTGTATATTTATTTGTATATATTTATAAATATAAAATTAAAACAAAAATGAGAAAAATTAAAAACCCCTTCATCATTGTATATACACCGTGTACATAAAACCACATCTCTATTTATTTCTCCTTATAAATAAATAAATAAAAATTCAATAAAAATATTTTCTCATCCCATATTCCATAATGTATATAAATAAAATAAAAATTACAAAAATAAAATAAAATAAAAATAAAAACCAATAGCCACCTTGTATATATACCATATATGTATATAAATAAAACTATTTATTTCACCCTTGTAAATAATTAATAAAAATAAAATAAAATACCATATTATTCCAAATTTTATCTTTTAAATTAATAAAATATAAAATTGGAATAATTTGTATAAAAATAAGTAATTAAAAATCAAAAATAAAAAATACATATGTATATACATGTATATAATAATACTATATTGTACATACATTATTTTTATTTCAAAAAAATAAATAAAAATAACTAAAAATTAATTTAAAAATAAAGAAACATTTTTCATGTTTTGAGTTTTTCGAAATTAATTCATTTATTAATTTTTATAGAATTATCAAATCTTTAATAATTCCTGGATTCCTATTGGTCCACGGGGGATTGTTGACCCCCGGTCAATTCTCCCCCGCGTACCCTTCTCTCGCAGATCTAGCGCCTGATCCGATTTCTTCCAATTATCGTGCCTTGATCCGAACACAAAATCACTAAACCCCGGGTCCCATTCCTTCCTCTTGCATCCGAGATCCTCGCCGACACATCCGCCTGGGGATCCGCGCTTCACGGAACCCTGCCCGACCCTCTCTTCTCGGACCTGCAGGTGTATAAAGCTCGAGCTTCAGCCGCAATTCACGCCATCTTTGGCGTCGCCCTTTCCACCCAGGACCTTCATCCGACTCCTCTGAGTGACAGCTTTGGATTTGAGTGTTGCAGAGAGGCGGAGAGGCACCGCGTCACTGATCCGGCCGCGTTTCGCCGCCGAGCACCGCCCAGAGCTGCGCCCGAGCCTCGGGCCCTCGACGACCCTAGAGGCGAAGACCAGAGCTCCAGGAGCTCATCCCCAGTCGAACTCAACCATCCGGTAAGCCTAATTCCTTCTAGTTTTCTCGAATTTCCTTTTACGCCCAAATCCTCCGTTCGTCGTCGTTCGTCGCTTCCGACCATATCAGTCTCCCTCTCGATCATCGGACTCGACCCTCACACCCACGAGACTTCTCCGCACCTTCTGCACCCACTCACACCCCCTACCTCGCCCAGGAGCAGGCACTTCGTTCTCCACCGCCGTCGCCTCACCGAAGATCGACCATCTCGCCTCACCCGACCACCACACCACCCCTAACCGGGTCGAGGCAGTTTGCCCTCGACCCAGGAGCCTTCTAGTGTCGTTTTTCAGGTCGAAGAGACCTCATCTGGAGGTCCACATCTCGAGCAGAGAGTTCCAGCTCCGTCGTCGTCGCGGGGGCTCCTTGGAGTTTCTTGGCGTCATCGGAGGAGCTCACCATCTACGGGAGGCTACGACGAATCCGTTGCACCCAATTCGCCGGAGCCGTGTTCTTCCAGGAGCCTCCAGAGCCGTCCGTTCAACCCCTACTTGCCAGATCTCATCCGGACCGCTTGATCCATGCGAAGAAGAGGCCTTTATCAGCCACCGTCCGATCGACACGTGGCCGCTTCATCGCCCTTCATCCAGCGCAGGGTTAGCCCTTGATCCACCACCGTCAGATAGCACACGTGGCTGACTCTCCGCCGTTAGATCCGAGCCAGTGTTCCTTCGCAGCAGCGCCCACTACCTCAGATGTCAGATCTTCCACGTGACGCACCCTAAGCCCTCGGATAATAAGGGGTAATTTATACTTAGGCCCCCTCATGTTTTGCATATACGTTTTAGTCCTGTAAATACTTTCAGTAGTTTTTTGTAGTTTGGTAAAATGCATAGAGGACCTCGTTGTTTACTTTAATTGCATTTTCATCCCTGTTTATGTGAGACACGTGCTTCGTCACGTGAGTTTTTGGAGAATTTGCATACTGTGGGCTTGTTATTTTCAGGAGTTATGGAATGAAATATAGTTTTTAATATTTACATCCATGCCCCTGTGAGTGCGTTTATTGGATATGTGCCGAATTGTTTGGATATTTTACAATTTCCTCCTCAGACTTTTAGCACCGGTTGCTATTAATTCCTTGGAAGTAAATTTTATTGCATATAGGTCCCCCAGTGCCCTGCCCACGTGCCTTGCGCGTGGGATCTTGGATTTTTTGCACGAGGACCACCCATCGTTCTGAATTTGTTACATTTCAGTCCCTGGACTATATTTTTATTGCGAATAGGTCCTTGTGCACTGTGTGCTTGTTTTGTGAAATAAAATATCAAATTCAACCCAAATTTTGTGAAAATTGGAAAAGAGGCTCCTTCCATTGTGTAAAATTTTCCCAAATTTTTGGGTACATTTTTGAGTCATTCTATTATTTTTAAAAATTCAAAAACCCTTGTTTTTCTGTCTGTTCAGATTATAAAATCCCAAAAAATATTAAAACTCTTTCAAAAATTCTAAAAAAAATTAAGAGTTATTAATTTTTGTGTGTTTGAATTTCTATGCATTTTTGGCTATTTTTGGGTATATAAAAGCCTTAAAAATTGAAAAACCCTTTAAAACTCATAAAAATTCTAAAAAATAGTAGAAAATTCTAAAAACAATAAATTCTTTTTCTGAATTTTCCTTATTATTTCTACTTTTCAAAAAAAATACCTCCAGGCTCTTTTAGGACCATTTTATATTTTAATTTGGTCCTCCAAGCCTGACTGTACAGTTTGCCTTTATTTTTCCCTTCTCTGATTTTTAGAAAATTCCATAAAAATTATAAAATTCTCAAAAATTCACCAAAAACAGTAAAAATCCATAAAACCTAAAAATATTTTTGTTAGAATTTTTGGACTATTTTTGAGCATTTAAATAATTGATTGAATGTGATTGTTTTTACCTTTTTATTGTTTTCCTTCATAATTAAAAATCCAAAAAAAATATAAAAAATATTAAAAACCACCAAAAAAATTGTTCTTGCTTTCTATTCATTGTTGACTACTTCGTAGGCCGCAAGGCCAATTCGTGCTCCTCGAGACCGACCCTAGGAGCTATACCAAGTTAATCACCTAGCTAGGACCGTATTTTGGTTTTCGTTGTTTTTTCTATCTTCATTCGGTGGTCCAATTTTGTTTTCTTGATTGAGCTCTGAGTCCCGAGTTACTGAGGTCACAACGACCTTAGTGATTCCTTTACCTTAGTCTATCGGGCGGCTCATCAGGACAGTTCAAGCACTCGGATGTTCTCTTGCTTGACCAAATCAAACCCTGCTAGGGCTCCTTTTCAGCATATACCTGCATCGAGAGGACGGGGGGACAAGGGAAAATGATTTTGCCCTTTTATTGGGTGGAGATGGCGAAGGTGGAGACACGGTGGAGAGCGTCCGATAAACGGTGGAGGGAGAAAGCTCGATCTCCCTATTCTTTGCGAGATCAGGGGGTACTAGATGGACTAGATCGTGGAGAAGTGCATGGGTATGAAGATGGTAGTGATGCATGGCCGAAATGGGATTAAGACAAAGTGGAATAGTGGTCAGAGCCTAGTGCTCTACCAGACTTAAAACTAACTAAATCTATGCTAAAACAATAACAAAAAATGAATTAAAGTGCATAAATTTAATGTTGGAATTAAAAACTACCTAGAAATGCAATAAAGAGCCACTCAAACATGACCTCGAAGGCCAAGGAGTGGAGACCACTTGGAGTATGAACTCCAACGATGGTGGATCTATCTCTAGTGCTTTATCCTCACCTTTGACCCAATGAGAACCTCCCTATCATGAAGGCGCACACGTTTGAAGGTGGATCTAAGGGTTACAGTGAATGAAGAAGGATCAAATCCAAAATGAAAGAGATGGGATCTTATTTATACATAGATGTGAGGATGTCCAAAAAGTTATGGTTTTTATTGATCTGATGATTGCTTGATGGATCAAGGCATTAGGCATGTATTAGGATGCAATTGATCAGAGTTTCTGTGAAAAATCGATGATAAATGAGTGATAGATCATTCTAGAAAAAAGGGAAAGACAGGTGGGGCGCTCTAGTAGCTTTTGGTAAATGTCAAGTCTGAGTTGACATGAGGTCAACACAAGAGTGACACTAATTGGTTGATATAGAACCATGTCAACCCACAAGAAGACAAAATAGGGGAAAATAAAGAATAAAAGGTAAAACACAAAAAATGTTTATTATTTTTCAAATATTTAATGATGATTTTTATTAATTTTTACAACCTTATTAGTAGGATGTTAATATTTACAAGTAGATCTATAAGTATATTTACTTATATCTTAAGTAGTTTATTTTTATTTTGTATTTTAATTTAGTTATCATATGTACATATTTTAGGCATTTATTTTATAATTAAATACAAATTTACATATTTTATTGTATTTTTTGATTTTAGTTATATATACTTGAATACGCACATATATGTATACAATAGGTATAGTACACGTGTATATTTTATTCCCTTATTTATTTAAATGCAATTTTAATAGTTTTATTTTCTACTTATATTTTTAATATATTTCAAATAATATTTAAAATTATTTAAAAATACAAGAAGGGTAAAAAATAAAAAATTAAATATATGAATAAAATATATATGTATATGACTTTGGCATCTTTAATCTAGTTTAAATGAACAACCTTTATTATATAGATAATTTAATTTTAAATACAATGGTGGTGAGTTTAATGAATTTTGAGTTCATATGAAGAAGATATTGATCTGTGAAGTTCAGTTTACGGCTAGTTGCACAACGTAATGTTTTCTTGGCTTTATTTTACAATTTTCTATGTATTTTTATGTATAAGTTTCATGTAGATCATTTTATTATTTGAGATATATAAAATGAAAAATAAAATCATGAAAAATGGCCTTTTCTGAATAGTATAGAATATGGTTTCTATATATAATGTAGACCTTATTTCCCCATACTTTATTCTATGTCGACCAAGTCAATATTGACTTAGTCTCAAAATTTAAAGTCATTCAGTATCTTTATTACTTCATTTATTTTTCTTTTCTTTAGTCTTTTATTTTGGATTTAAATGCATATATTTACAAATGAATAAAGAAGGTTAATTTGTACAAGTTATTGATGTTTACATGCATTTTACTAGGGATTTAAAGATAAAATAAGGGAATAAAGGTAAAGGAATGTGTATTCATCAATGAGGTAACCACAAACGACCATGATCCCACTATCTAACCCATTGTTCACGACCACAATATTAACAAGTTAGACGAGGAAATATGGATATTTCCAAATAAGGAAAGAATGTAACTCTTTTTTTAACTTCCAATGCATATATTTCTATTTTGGATCCCAGGATTTCAAGTAGTTAATAAAAAAAAACAAGTCAAGTTTAAGTTATATATTACTAAAAATAAACAACAGTCTTTGAGCAAACTTGAAACAAAGAAGACTAATGGGATGAGAGGTAAAGCTGAAGAAGGACATCTCTGTGTAAAAAACCTCAAGCTATTTTCGCAGCAGGAGAACTGGGCAGATCCTACACGGGTTGCAGGTGTTATATAAATATAGAGTGCAATCATGTTTGATTGCAAAGACACCAAGTGGTTCTTATTGGAACGAAAGAAATTAAAGAGCAATAAAGGCCTGTGATTCATTGGGCACTCCTTGATGCAATCATTCCAAATACAAATATCAGGAAGGAAGAGCACACGAAGATGTCGTCGGAATGGGCAGAAGGGTCGCGTGATCTCGTGCTTCTTAATTTTCGAGACGCTGATGATGATGGGAGCCTCTTTTGAGACCTGGCTGTAGATTTTATACACATGGCAAATATGATGGGGGTTATGATCGAACGAGGAAGAAGGTCATCATTTGAGGTCAGGATGGACGCACGGGGTTCGTCTTCTCCTTGTGCATCAATCATGGTGGCTTCCAGTCCAGGTACGACTCTGATGAGCGTCACATGATATACATTTCTGGATGATTACTCATCAGCGGGGTTTCCTGTTGCGTAGGAGACTGGTCTTTGCATGGTCGCTCATCTTAATTAATATCATAACAGGTCTCATTCCACGGGGAGTGGGTTCTCCAATGTGGTGCTGTAGTGTTGTAGCGCACCACAGCCGCTCGATCAAGCTCGAGCTTGATCGAGCGGCTGTGGTGCGCTACATCACTGCAGCACTACATCAGACGATCCAGACGCCATTCCACGCCCTTTACTCTTGGATGGATGAGGTACGCCTTTCCTTAGTAAGAGAGAAGGAGATAGAAAGATAGGGATGGAAAGATGAAAGAGGACTCTCTAGTGCGAGGGAGATCGACAGATGGTTTTCCCGTTCCGGAGGTTTGTATTATAGGGCGTGAATGCCCCTCGCACAGACTGTCCTTGGTCCCCATGCCCAACGAAAATGGATCCCCGCAAGATTCAGTCTTGTCGCAACCGTCAGCTCCAGAACAGCCACTGACGGTTCTGGATCATACAGTCATTTGACCCGTTCTACATTTAAAACGTAGGTAGGGACGTATACGTTAGAAGCCATCGTTGTATATACAGTTCTATAGTGGCTACATAACAACGAATGTATATTATCTATGCTAAAACTTTCCTTCTACTTGAAATCGATAATAAAATAACCTTTTAGTTATTATATAGGTATCGATGATTTTTGGTTGCATTTCTCATCTGGGGTTTTACACACACCCACCATCTTTCTCGCACACTCAGTTTCGAAATGTAAACATTACTTCTCTAATGCAATAAATTCGATTTTTTTTCAAATATTTAATTGTATAGATTTCTTTAGCATATTTGATGCGGAGGTTTATAAAACATCATATGTATCTATCAATGTATGTCACATATATAAAACATTACATCTATGAGAATTTTATAAGCACGCAGATGTTACAGCTAAATAGAATATGCTTATGTAGTATAAATATGGCGAGGTATTAATTTTTTTGAAGTAATAAAGGTCCAACCCTCTCATTTTATGTTTCAAAGGTGCAAAGCAATAAATTTTGAGAAGTATAACAAAGTGATTGATAAAAGCCTTCTATGCAATCATCAACAATCGAAAGATAACCATCAATTGTAGGAAGCATATAATCCATATAATGAAACCATCATGAGAAATAGATGAAAAAAAATAAGGTATGCACATTGTCAATAAAGAAATAGAAGCAATGCCAGAGACACCATATAATCTATAAAAAAAAGGTGATTCGGAAGGCATTGATGGTGATGAAGATAATAAAGGATAACTAAGAAAGAAGGCTTCTACCCTGTAATCACCTTCTTTTCCATTTTTTGGTCTATTTCTTCTCGAAATTCCTTTTCGAATCTTGTCTTTCAACTCCACATAACCAGATGTGGTCTTAGGTCGTCCTCTTCCTTTGGGTACAAATCCATGCCCACAAAGGGTGATATTACGACAGACATGACCAAATATAGGCTTTCATATATTTATGTACATATAATTGATATAAACAAATCAACTTTACATGAAGAAAATCCTAGACTATGTTTGCAAAATTGTATTGTTGTAGGAATTTACGAGGGAATAAAAGTTGTGGGGGGAGAAAATGCTTAACTTTTCTTACTTGCTTCTTTTTCAAATGTTTAATTATTTTTGTGTGTGATTATGTTTATACCTACTGATCCACGTCTTCACCATCGTTTGTTTTTTTCTCCACGTGTAAAAAAATCATCATCCAAACATAGATGAACTACGATTATACAATAAATGTTATTATTTCCCAGCAGATGACAAACTTTATGTTGATTGCTGGTTGCAGCAAGCAAGGAGCTTCACTGACAAGCACTATTATGAGAATTTATTTGTTTGATTTCTTAAAGTTATTTATAGTATTTATTATTTGATGATTTACAAGTAGAATCCAGCCGATCAAAGCATGTATTTATATAAATACAGATCCATCTTGGCATCAATTTAGATTTCAAGATTTTATAAGTCCCTTCAGCACACGTATATGTCAGACCTAAATTAGGTCTTCTTAAAACTATCTCCACTCCACTCATGTTGGTCTTTCATATACAACCATTTAGATTTGACGTCACTGATCATCGATGTTGGGAGAAAAAGGAATTTTATCGACACTGTTGTTGTCCGCCACACAGTGACGGAGACAAGGGGGGCGGGAGGGGGCTTGGCCCCCCTCTATCTCCCAAAAACTACTTATTATATATTATATAATAATAGTACATGATATAAATACACTAGTTAAATATAAAATGTTAATAAGTTGTATAATTTAGCCCCCCCATCTCCCATTTATAAGTTGTATATAAATCTTCCACCCTCATTTCTCAATAAAAAAATCAATAATATGATCTGAATACGATAATTTAATTATTAATACTTGTATATTTTACAGGAACTACATGTTATACATATAGGGATGCAAACTGTTACGAATATATATGTATCTGATCTGCCATTGTATCCGTTTTATACAGAGTTTTTCACATCTATATCCCTATCCGTTTTAAAATGGATACAGATATTGATATTGTTTTGATACCGCAAACATCTGTATCTATATCCGTATATCCGTTTTCATATATAACTATAGTCATAAATTTATTTTTAACCATATATAATGTAATTCTTTAACTTCTTTTGCCACGTTTGTATAAATTTTACGATACAAACATATTTAGTAAATTTATATCATGTTTTTTTCCATCCAATTCATATATATTTAAGTCAATTCTATAGAGTATGTCTAACATTACTCGTATGCGATTATATCTATATTACATCCGTATCTATTTTTTAAGTATGTGATAAGATAATTTTAATATCCGTCAGTATCCGTATCCGCGTTCGTATTCAAAAAACGGATAACGATTCGGTAATACCTATATCCGTATCTGTATCCATCCGTTCGCATCCCTCTATACATGACTACAAGAACAAAATAAGTATGTAGAGATTTTTTAATTCGTCATTATATCGCATATTGTTCAGTTATAATGACCAATAATGTTTAATGAGATTTTTTATATTTGAAATTAGGAAAGAATATAATATCCGTTGTTATATCAATACCGTTGGTCCATATAGCGATGCTTAACCGTCACAATTTTAATCTCGACGATTAGTTAAGATTCTGAAAAATATGACGAATAAGCATTGCTATATTGACCTTCATTAATATTTAGCAACAGATGAAATATTAATAGATTAAAAAAACATACCTATACACACATTTCATTGTAGTGAATCTTTTCTTTTATTAAAGATGTATAATTAACTATTAACATTTACATATTGTACGCATGCCAACCTTTATATCTATTTATGAACTTTCATTTTGAATATAAAAAAAATCCATTAAAAGTATTGGATTATTGAAATAATCATCAAAATCTAGACGGTAAAGAGTATTTACACTATACAAAAGATACTAAAATAAGAATATAACTATTAATTACGGACAAGCATATAGGTGCTATATTTTATTTTAATACATGAGTAGAGATGTCAAAATAGATATCATCGAATATGAATAGTGTGTCACCGTATCTTGAAAATTGGGTATAGATATAAAATGAATATGGATTGAATATGAAGACAATCACAAATACTTTATAAATTAGCTTATATATATGAATTGAATGACTTATTATGATACAAATACAATGTATATATATCTCACAAAATTATATCAAATATACAGAAAAATTTAAAAAAATATTGTATGTAATTAAAAATAAATATATAAATATAGACAAAAATGTATGTGGATACCAAAGTGATATGTATATATGTATTTATTTTAATACAGATACACATATACCTGTCAAAATATATTATAAGGAATAGGTACATATACATATATTTATATTCCTCTGCATCCCTACATTAAGTGTGATATAATTTTACTTTTTAAAAATATTAGATTTAATGGTACTACTTAACATCGTATTAATAAAAGCTTTTGTGATTTGAAGAATTTTGTAAGGACCTTTTTGTCCATATAACGTTTGTTCGGATATTTATGTGAATCGTAAGTTTATAGGGGTATCTTTTTAAAATTCCTTGTGAATAAATATTAATAGTTAAAAGGGTAATATAATAACATAGATAAATTTTATATATGATGTATCCACATATATATGTATATATATATGTCTGTACATATGTGTGTAGTCTCGATAATTTGCCCCCCCCAAATAAAAATTCCTGACTTCGTCCCTGCCGCCACAAACGCGATTATGTTGTGAGATGAGACCGATTCATCTCCAGCAGCTTCAATAATAAAAATACAAGCTTCAGTAAGTAATAAATATTATATTTCAATTAATTTATATAAAATTACAAGTATGTGTGAACTAAAGTTACTGATTAAATTAATTCTTTTACTTACAATTGATTCAAACAGATGGCAATATGAAGTTACCGATGCATTCAATTACTGAAGGCAATACGAAAGTACTGACTATCAGATTAAGATCTAACAGTTGAGATTATGGGTTCATCTCATCTTTAATGGACATAGGGCTCATTGGATAAGCCCTACACATGCACGCACGCGCACGTGCATGCACACGTGCATACGTGCCCGCACGCACACACACGCACGCGTGGTCTCTAGTTTTAAATAACTACGTCTGTATGTACTTTTATGAGTGTTGATTTGTCAACGTACACATCTGCTTTGTTCAATTGATATCAATGTTTGAATGGTGCATAAATGAATTTCAAGTCAGTTCCGATCTCTATTACAAAAGCACGGATATCTTTCTAATATGCTTCCAAAATTTAAAAAAAAAGTTAAGAGAAATGTAGAAAACATCGCACACTTATGTATTTGCAACTGTTAAAGCCTATATAATTGTCCAGATGAAGACAAGCACAATCTTCCTGACATTATATGATAAAATCTTCAAATGACATGAATTCAGAAGGAAAAAAAGTATTAGTAAAAAAATCAGCATTTTATAACATAATGTCTAACAAATAACTACAAATATCATTAATGTCATTCGCTGTCATATACATACTATAATTTAATATAAAAAACTAGACCAGACCACAGAAAGATGTGTTGGGCTTAATACACGGACCCTGATTTTAGGCCCAACTTCATATTTAAAAAATATATCTAAGAACTCCACCCCTACCGTTTGAAATTTATTATGGAAATTGATATGCCAATTAAGAAAAAAAAATCTATGTATACTGAAATTGTGTCACCGTATTCTCAAAACTGGATACATATATAAACTTATATGAATTTAATATTAATATTAGGAGAAATATTTTCCAGATCAAACATATCACATGTATATACGACATTATAGTTTTATCATATATGATGAAAGAATGGATAAAACTTTATATGATACTATATCGTAAATAAATTGGCAATTTACATAATAAGTCCTTCCATTACGAGTTCCCATCTTTCAAATGTAAGACTCGATTTTCTAAGAGATGGAAGATGCTACCGTTTGAAACAAAATGGAGATGGATTAAAGTGCCTATTCACTAAATTGGAATTCTCATCACTGTAAATCTCACAATAACCAAATTATATATTTGGCATCTTTAATTTAACTTTTCTTATCAGGAAAAATATTGTCTTATATAAAGCCCAATGGAACTCATAGTTATGGGATTTTATCACTTGTGCCCCTCCGAGATCTCGCAATTTCAGTTATACCCCTATCTTTTTGGTAATATCAGTTGTGCCCCTCACTTTTTACTAATTTTTCACTTGTGCCCCTCGGGTTAGTGGCCGTCCATCCACAGTGCAAACGGACGTTAACTTTGAGGACATAAGCGGAATTATTTTTTTAAAAAAGGTTAAATGGTCATTTGACACCCCCCTTCTTCATCCTCTTCTTCTTCCTCCTCTTCCCCATCCTCTTCCTCCTCCTCCTCCCTCTCCGCCCGGAACTCCTCCCCCACCCCGGCCTGCCCTCTTCCTTCGCATCAGCTTGCCCCCTCCTCCGCCCCCGCCCCGAGCTCCTCCCCCTCCGCCCCTGCCCCTGCCCCGAGCTTCCCGCACCCCCTGCCGCCCCCGTGCCTCCACCTGTCCTCAAGCTCGCCACTGCTCCGAGCTTCCCGAACCCAACCCCCTCCCCCAGCCTCTATCCCGCACCCCCCGCCGCCTGCACGCACCCAACTCCCCTCCCCCGGCCCCCAACCCCTGTCCCCTGTCCCGCACCCAACCCCCCTCCCCAGCCCCTGTCCCGCAGCCCACGCCGCCTGCACACACCCAACTCCCCTCCCGCGGCCCCTGTCCCACACCCAACCCCCCTCCCCGGCCCCTGTCCCGCACCCCACGCCGCCGACTGCACGCACCCAACTCCCCTCCCCGGCCCCTGTCCCGCACCCCACGCCGCCGACTGCACGCACCCAACTCCCCTCCCCCGGCCCCTGTCCCGCACCCCACGCCGCCGACTGCACGCACCCAACTCCCCTCCCGGCGGCGAGGGCCATGTGGGATCCAGGTTGGCTGGCGGAGAGCCCCCTGCTCGCGCTGGTGCACATGCGGGATGGCTGGCTTAGGAGGCTGGTGTGTCGATCGGTGGTGCCTACTAGAAGAGCGTGTGTGCAGGAGTGGGCGCTCGACTGCGGGGAGAAGACCAGCGTTTGGGCGAGTGGAGTTCCTACGATGAACTCCCTTCTGGACTGCTGCAGTGAGGTGGAGGAACCCGACGGGACGGCTGGAGCTTGCGGCAGAGCTTCTCCTTGCGAGGAGCTGGAAGGCGAGAGGGCGGTTCCAGATGTGGTGGGGCATGGTCGTGGAGGTAGTACCGGAGTCGTGGGTGGAGAGGTTCTCGCGCGACCGTGCAGGAGGCGGCGCACGCCAGGAGCGGAGGTGGCGTGCTGCTGTGGGAGCTCGGGGCGGCGCCGGGGAGGGGAGGGAAGCTCGGGGCGGCACCGGGGAGGGGAGCTCGGAGCGGCGTCGGGGAGGGGAGCTCGGGGCGGAGCTCGGGCCGGAGAGGGAGGAGGAGGAGGTTGGAGGAGGAAGAAAGGCCTATGGACAATAATACCCCTCTTAAATGCACCAAGGTTTGAAAAAACCATGGTTAAGTCAATTTATTGACGGTAAACCTGACGGAAGGGCACAACTGATGACGGAGAAACTTTTGAGGGGCACAACTGATATTACCAAAAAGATAGGGGTATAACTGAAATTGCGAGATCTCGGAGGGGCACAGGTGATAAAATCCCTTTTTGAGACTGTTCATAGATCATCCAATAGTGTTCTGTGTAGTAACACATAATATTCATTTTAAATTATCTTTATTTTTTGGAATTTGTAATGGATATAACATTTGCTGCTATATTTTCGGTAACAGTTTATATGGCGATTATATGTTGTTTTTCTCTTAAAAATTTATATTAAGGTTAGAACCATTTCTATAACGAGCTGGGCCGACCTTGAGGGTGGTCTCGGAGTGTAACGGCCAGGGCCTGTCAACTTTAGGTAGGGATGAGTATGGGCCAGGCTTGGGCCGAGCCCTACATGGCCTAGGCCCATTTATGTTTGTGGGATTTGGGCCGGGCCTTGGCCCACTAATTTTTTTTGAAGATCCAGGCCCAAGCCCAGCCCAATTATTATGGGTCAAGCCTGGGCCGGGCCAGCCCATAATGTCTCAAAAATCCTTTGGGTTTAGGAGCACATTTTAAGACCCATACTACCCATTTACAAAAATATCCGTTATATGTCTTGCATCCCTCCTCACTTGAGGAAACAGATGCCACACTCTTCGATTTCCCTTCTCATTCACAGCAACATTTCCATTCCGCCCCACCATTTAAACCGAATCAACGATAGGAATCCAAAGTCCATACTCCAAACCCCCCTCTCTCTCACGAATCACGGTTTCTTCATCATTTGCAGTGCAGGTTGTGCTGCATCCTCGTTGTATTATCGAGACATCGAATTGCTGGACATCGTTCTTGCTCATTGGTCCATCCCCCACGAAGTTCTTGAATATCTAACTCCATTGCGGAGGTGACACCGACCGTTGATGAGTCATGTCTGCAGTGTTATTTCTGCATCCAGTTTCGCATGCATTTTATCTTCTTATTTTACAGTTTACAAGAAAATATGGTCTCTTTTTTTAACAACTATACCCTCGAAATTGAAATAATACTAAAAGGATCCTTGCTTTTAAGTGAGGTGGTTCTTATCTCTAACTCATTTGTATTTTTCATATATTATATACTGAAAGAACAAATTGTTACTGGTCCTCCCAACACTAACTAAATTCATCACCATTTCTCCAAATCGGAAGATACCCACAAAGCAAAAAAATGATGTTTAGCATAATCATTGGGGAAAACAATCAAGAACATACGATTTGATGGAAGAAGATCATGAAATCCAAACAGTCAATAAAATAAACGTCTTCTTCTCCAAAACTCAATGTCCTCACATATAACCAAAAACATCACCATTGTTCTCAAAATTGAAATATACCCAAAGAAAAAACTTCTGAAATTTGATGAGTTTTTTTAAAACCCTATATACTCATTTCTTATAATCTTATTTTTAGTCGTAAGGTTTCGGGAGTCGGGACAATGTGTTTTTTTTCTACTTTGACTTTGAAGTTTCAAAATTTAAGAGCAACTATTTGATTTTGCTCAAACAGAAGTGAGGCACACAAAGTTTTATTTGGAGTTATTCTTTATCGGATTGTGATCGAGGGCTATATTTAGTTTGAGTTTGATGAGTCATGGCGGTGCAATTGCTTGGTGTTATTTGATTCTTTTTATTTGGTGATATTGTTCTTTTTTCTTTCCATGATTTTTAGTTCATGATTTGTTTAGTATATCAATATCTGTATCTTCGTGAAATTTTAGGAACTTTTTATAAGAAGTTTAACGATTTTAAAAAAACTACATATATTTGAAAACTTTTGTATAAGGGCTCAATTTTTCCCTTTTTCCTAAGGCCTATGATCAGGAATGACACTGTCTCCATAAGGGATGATCATTGGATCGGGCTCTTGCGGGCCGACTCAATCCAAAGCCCATTTAATAGTACATGCTTCAAGCTCGGCAAGGACCCAAGCCCAAACCCGACCAAAATCAATGAGCGCGGCAGACCCAATCTACTAATACACGGAACAAGACTAGCTAATTAATCTGCAAAGTCCAAGGGTTAATCTCTAGAATATTTCTAGTGCAACATCTTTCATAATCTCTGGAGAGATAGATCACTAATAGACCGAGGGATAAATAATTCGACTCATTCACATACAGATTGTGAATGTTTGGAATCCATATTATGCAAGGAGACGTTGCTTTTGCTAATTCAAATTGAAGGTTGATATCAAATCAATCTATTTTTGACGTCATATACATAGTTAGCGTAATTGTAATTAATAATTCATGATCGAGGGTCCTATAACCTTACACTTGCGATTGTCATAAGAAAAGTCTCAAGAATTACAGGTCCGTATAGAACACTACTTTATGTTGACATTGATGGGAAATACTCACGAGATTTTGTTGACAAAAGCATAACATCGATGTTGCTTGACGTGTATTTTATTTTTCTAACATCGTGTACCTTTTGGGCCTTGATCCAGACTTGGCCCAAAACATCATATAGGCATGCAATCTATTTTAGCTCGGCCCATTTCTTCTTTGAGCTTAGGCTGCACCAGGTTAAGGGTAGGGATTCGGGTTAGCTCTCACCGGTTTAGCTCGACGCTCATCCCTAACACTTATCCAGCCTGGATTATTGAACTTAAACGGGAAGGACCGATTTTACTATTGACCTATACGATTTCTTTCGAGGGAAATCTTGGAATGATGTTTGTCGTCGAAAATGAGCTTACTTAGATCTTCTATTCCAACATGCGATCTCTAAAGCCCAGAATGCTTTGGCGAATTTTTTTTAGCAAAATCGTAAAAGATATCGAAGCTGAGTTTGACATGTCTGTTAGGCAAAAAGTAATTTTCCATTGCTTACAAGCTGAACATGCCCAAGATTTTCTACTTCCCATTCCTATTGAGGGGCTTGGATTGCATATGTCACCCATTGAATATCGTAGTATTCTCAAGTACCGCCTCATGATTCCCCTTTTCCCACAAGATGAGGCTTGTCCAGTATGCCACAAATCTTGCTTGGATGCTTTTGGTGATCATGCTGTTCATTGTCGCGAGCTTCCAGGTTTTAAATACAGACATGATCTTGTCAGAGATGTTCTATTTGATATACTCAGACATGCAGGTGTTGCTTCAAAAAAAGAAGCACCGGTGAATTTCTTAACTGATCCACAAGAGGGGAGATCGACACTTAGACCGACAGATGTTTTGATATTTGGATGGGTTGGAGGAAAGCATGCATGTGTTGATTTGACTGGAGTGTCTCCATTGGTGGGTCCGATAAAAAGTGATTTTGTTGCGGGATGCGCTGCACAAAAAGCTGCCTTACCTAAAGTGGCTAAGCATGAGAAGGCCTGCATTGACAATCAACATGTATTCATCCCCTTTGGTTTTGATACATTTGGGTTCTTGGCAAGTGAAGCAGTGGAGCTCCTTAAGAGGATTCAAAAAATCATTAGCAATGTTATGGTTCCTAAGTCTATGAATGTTGTATTTCGAAGAATTGGATTTGCCATTCAAAAGGGATTGGCGGCGCAGCTTGTTGCCCGTCTCCCATCAATTTCTATGTAACTATAACATTTGTTGCACTAAATTCAATAACAGTGCATCAAACCAAATTTGTTATAACGGAATATAAAAAAAACAACGATAGTTCAGACCAAACAGTGAAGAAGCACGGAATCGTTCCACCCTTTTTTAGCAATACATACGTAAACGCACGCACCCACACACATACTGTAACACCTATACCTCCAAAGATAGTTTTACATCTAAAACTCACAAAGTGTGAGAGCGGGTTATAAGTGGTGGGGATTACTATTTGACAACTTGAGCTTAAGTATTTTGAGCGGTTATCAACGGATCTATTTGAGCACGAATCCAACAAGTTGTCATGGTCAGTTTTATATTTTTAGTGTTTCTTCTGCTCAACGAATCTCGAAGAATCACTGTTCAAATTACATAATCATATTTCAGTTTAAAAAAAATATTAAATAATGATCTAGTCGATTCTAAGTAAAAATTTCAATCTGAAGATTGGATTATTGTGCAAGACAGAGTAAATATATGATTAGATTGTTGTTTATCGGAATTCACCTCAGCATTGTGAATATACCGACTGTTTAGAAGTGCTTCAAGTCAGGGATATGTATGGGACGGGTATCTGACCCATTTGATCGGACGATTCAACCTGACCCGTTGTTATTGGGTCATGGTAATCCGCACTGTTCAGACGGGTGCCTGATTGTAATGGATACCCGAATAATGCCAATGTGAGTTGGATACTTGCGGGTACAAGTGGAATTGCCACCTCTATTAAAAGAAAATTTCGTATTTATTAGATAAGTATTCATAACAACAAGATAAAATAAATTATTATAATTTTTCATAATCCCTATTCATGAACATGAAGCTCGCATGATGTTTCTTTGAAAGCTGCACTTTGGGTATGAAATCGAGTATTCACTTTGGAGTTTTCTTCCATTGTTAGACGACAAAGGGATTTATTTCGAAGATAAAAGTATATATCCATTGTTAAATACATAACAACAAATAATATTCGGTCGACTTACTTCCTCTTTAAATTCGCAACAATTATTATATCTGTTATTCATATTTCTAGCAATGAATCAAATAATAATGATTATCTATTGATATTTTCTTCTAATCATTGGTAAATTTGACAATGATTTGTACAAATTTTGACGAATAAATTGTCAGACAATTCATTGGTATATGAAGTTTTAGCAATAAATATGGCATTTGTTGCTAATTATATGAAAAAAGCTAATTTTACGATGAATAGTATGTATACATTTAATATTGGAAGATAATGCAATGAATATTCGTATTATTGATAGTATGTATACGAAATCTTTTTTTTGTTATCTTCAACTCTGTTGTTTTCACTGCGAAAAGATGAACGGATGCTTTTGATCATTTCTTTAAATATGATTTGCTAAGACAGACTTGTGTGATCAATCAGACACTCACTCGTTAAATCTTGTCCACAATCTTTATGATTACCCCATAAATAATTATTGTACTCACCTAAAATAATTCAACATCAACTACAGATGGTGCTGAGAAAATTAGACAGAAAAGACAAAAAAGGCGTGACGGATTTTGATTGTCGTGTGCAATATGTCCAGTGTGAATAAGTAGAAATCTGAGCGGGTGTGGACTAGTCGCCATATGCAGAAAAATCACATATAATTGAGTATCTAGTGTCGGCCAGATTGGATTAATTACACCCTCTTCTTAATTATTTTTCTGCATAAACTTTATATGCTATCACATCATGTGATGATACGATTTTTCGAATGTAACAAATAGGTCTGTGGCCACGAGTACTTTGAAGATCTTTGTTATGTTGCCTTGCAGATTTCATATGATCTGCTACTGTATATATCATTACTGATTAATTATATAACAAAGTTGCCTATTTATGTAAGAATATATTTCAAAAAAAACCATGATAAATTTAATTTGTTGTTGTGCTAGATCACCACCTTTGGAAGGTTAAATCGATGGCATTGCGGGAAAGCTGTTTTTGTGTGTGTTTGGAATGCATGTTAATTAATTGAGGATAAATTTTTCATAAATCGAATCTGTCTTGTATTTGTTATATTTTCGGAGGTGATCCGGAGATTGTGGGTTAATTTTCGAATATTGCGGGTTAATTTTCGGAGGTGTTTTTGTGTGTGTTTGGAATACATGTTAATTAATTTTTGACGGTTACGGATATTATTCGTTCATTAGTGATAATGCATCTCAACAAAACACAAATTTAGAGATAGAGCCAGAGCAAGAGAGGGAGCGACGGAGAATGAGGAAAGGAGAGGGAGGGAGAGTGACAGGGGAAGAGAGGAAGAGCGACCTCTGCGGATGGCGGGGGGATTGGTGCGCGCTGAGGTTGGTAGAGATGTGGAGATGGCTGAGGTTAGGAAGGGTTGCCCGCTAATTCCTCATCTTTTTGTTATTGTGGCAGGCACATTGTCGAGGATGGTTACTCGTGCGGTGGAGGGAAATTTCCTCCATAGTTTCACTTTAAATGGTTTGTCTGTCCCAATATTACAGTATGCTGATGACACGGTCATTTTTGTGGAAGGTGGTAGTCGTGAAGCTGAGGGAATTGCTATAGTTTTGGAGCCATTTGAGAGAGTCTCAGGGCTGAAACTCAATGAGGAGAAATCATTTTTTGTTCGCTTTGGTCTTTCGGAGGCGGAGATCGAGGCTTGTGGGGCATTTCTGCGCTCACGCGAGGGACTCTTCCAATCACATATTTGGGGTTGCAAGTGGTGGACAGTCGTTTAAGGCAATCAAATTGGGCTCCGGTAGTAGAGAGACTTGAGAACAAGCTTGCGAGCGGACTTGCTTCTTGTTTATCACATGGTAGACGCTTCGTGCTCCTGAGGTCATTCCTTTCTGCGATTCCTGACTTTTTTCTATCTTATCGCTTACAAATATTGGGGACTCGTGGATGGTTGGAGACTTTGATGTATTAGATTCTTTTGGGTTGGCACTCTGCTACTTGCTTGGAAGGTTGTGATGCTTACTGAGGTTGATGGTGGTTTGGAAGTTCTAAACCTTGAGGTGATGAACAAGGCCCTCCTGGTAAAATGGGTCACTCGTATTTGAGGTGATGGATTAGGTACACTTTATACATTGTTGAGGAAGATTTATGGTGTGATAGGAAGCTTTGAGTGGCGTCCCAGTAGATTGGTAAAACCTTCAAACTTTGGCGTAGAGTGTGCTCAATGCTTTCCCAGATTTCTATATATCTAAATCATTTGTTGAGGGATGGTGCTAATTATTGGATATGAGCAGATGATGCTTTTAGTGTGAAGAAAGCCTACAAAGTCTTATATGAATCAATCGTCTTTGATCTGGGAATTATAATACCAAGGTTAGGGCAAATATGATCTTGGAGGATTCCTAAAAGAGTGAAAGTTTTTCTCTGATTGTTCGAGAAAGAGCGGGTGATGACTTGTGCTCGGAGGACAAGGCTCTTTGAGGCTAATAGCTCATGCATGTGGTGTGGAGAGGAGATGGAAATGCTAATCATTTGTTTTTCCTTTATTCTTCTTCGACACAGATTTGGGCAGGGACTAACTTACTTATTGTTGCATCTTCCGGGGTTAAAGAATTATGAGAGTACATTGGATTGTCCGGAACTAGCACAGTAGCTGAGAGATAGCATGCAATATTTATATTATGGGCGATTTGGTTATCAAGGAATGAAACTATTTTTCATGAGAAAATATGTTATATCGAAAATGTAATAGAGCATTCCAAACTCCTATATGAACCTTTGTCATTGTAACCTTTGTACCTAACTTATGAATATAAGCTTTTGGGTGTCTACCTTCACGGTTCGACATTATGACTGTAATCAATGAATTCATTAATGACAACAGGGGATTTGAGAAGGTTAATAGGGCAATGCTATTTCTCCTTCCAAAGAAGGAAAATCCGATACGGGTGGATGACTTTAGGCTGATTGCGATGTCTAACGCATTATACTTGGTTGTCGCCATGGTGTTGGTGAATAGGCTCAGGCGGGTGCTGGATGGTGTAATCCTGTAGAATCAGACTGCTTTTATCCCAAGCAGGTAGATGGCGGACGAACTGGTTATGGCTTCTGAGATTTGCCTCCAGTGGCGCCAGGAAAAAGCTAAGGGTTTGATTAGGAAAATTGACTTCGAAAAGGCGTATGATTTGGTGGACTGGAGCTTCTTGTGGGAATCGCTTCGATGGTGCGGCTTCAGTGACCTCTGGATAACATGGATGAAGAGGTGCGTTCTTACCTCCTCCTACTCAATTTTGATGAATAGTAGACCAGAAGGTGGCTATTTCCAACCCAAAGCGGTGTGAGACAGGGTTACCCATTAGCATATATGCTCTTCGTCCTGGTGGTGGACGCGCTAGCGGTGATGTTCATGAGAGCAGTCGATGATGGGTGGTGTGAAGGATTCTTTATGGGGTCCATCTCTATTCCTCTTCTGCAATATGCAGATGACACCATAATTTTCCTGGGAGGTATAGAAGAAATGCATAGAAGGACAAGGCAACTAGTATAAATATTTAGCAACATTTCAGGTCTCAAGATCAATAGAGAGAAGTCTGTAGTGATCCAGTTCAGGCCGGATGAGGAAACGAGTAGAGCAAGGATTGTACTTTTGGGATGCCCTCTTGGTGACCTACCCCTTACCTATCTTGGGCTACCTTTAGTGAGGGCAAGCTTAGGAAGGCGGAATGGGATATGGTCCTCAGAAGATTTGAAGAGAGACTTACAAGTTGGAAGGCGGCCACTCTTTCTAAAGGAGGGAAGCTGATTCTCCTAAAATATGTGCTGTCGGTAATTCCTGTTTTCTTCTTTTCTACCCGTTTGATGACGGCTGATGTAAGGAAGAAGATAAAGGTAATGATGAGAAGATTCTTCTGGTCGGATGGAAAGCAACAAAGAGCAGGCATACATCTGGTAGGGTGGGAGGATATCACAAGACAAAGGAGCGAATGAGGTCTTGGAATTCGGGATGTGTCTAGTATGAATAAAGCGCTTTTGGCTAAATGGTTGGTGGAGATTTGTGGTGATACAAATAGATTGGCTATTCACCTTGTACGAAAGATTTATGGGGTTAACGGATCACTAGAAGCTGGTAGAGTGAGATTCGAGTCTTCTCTTTGGAGTGGGATCCGTGATATTTTTACCGCAACTAAGGTCGAGAATGGTGCCAAGAGTGGGGTGCGGAAGGTCTTTCATTTTTGGCTGTACAACTGGACGGGTGAGGGTGCTTTATGCAGTATATTCCCAAGACTCTTTGCTTGGGAAGAAAGCAGAGGGTGTTCAGTGGCTCAAGTCAAAATCTTTGGTTTGTGGGCTCCTCACTTCCTGAACGACCTTTCTGGATGTAGAAGGGAGGAGTTGGACAGAATGCTATCTGAGTTGCCCTCCCTTGATTGCATCTCACAGTGTAAGGATCATTTTGCTTGGGAGGGAGAGAGATTCTCGGTGAAAAAGGCTTACAAGGTGTTTAGAGGGAGAAGTGATGATTTGGAAACCGACCTGAAGCAGGATATGAAGATTATTTGGGCAAGCAGGATCCCTTGCAGAGTGAAGATTTTTCTGTGGTGCTTTAGAAGAGGAAGGATTTGGGATAAAGCAAGAAGAGGAAGACTGTTCGGCTTTCCAGATACCCAGTGTGATAGATTTGGCGCACAGACGGAGGATGCAGAGCATTTGTTCTTTACTTGTCCTATGTCAGATCGTGTTTGGAAGGAGATAGGCGCAACCTGGTTACTGCACGGTGGCACGACTGATTTCTTGAGATCTATTAGGTCGGTGGGGATGAACTCGACGGACGATGTTTCATTGCCATTTGCGGCTCTTTGGGCCATTTGGGGAGGAAGAAATGATCTGATTTTTAAGAACCAAAGGTTCAATTCTGAAAATGTAATCGCTTCATGTATTTCCCTTTATCGATCCTGCTCCGCAAGGTAATGTATATCTTTATATTTCTATAAATTAAAAGTTTTGGCGGTGAATCCCAACTCGGGATTTCACCTTTTTTTTCTCTAAAAAAATCCTTTTTCTTTAAAAAAAATTGACGGTTAATGTTGTTTACTTGATTGGTATTATTTGTAATGGATATAACAAGATTATTGTTTGTTATATCTTATATGCGATTCATTTTTCGATACAAACGACACTTGTTCAAAAAATTGTCTGAAACCAAATACACACATGTAATAACAAGTCAAAACGGAAATATATTTTTAGTAGTCTTAATGATAATATATATGATACCCATATGGGGGTTGGAATCATCTAAATTAACTTAGACTTATTATGTCATGACAATGTAGGAAAGAAACACAATGTTAATTAGCTAATCAGGAAGATTGAGTTCCGTGTGTTGAGATTAACGCATCTTTACGATATCTCTTCAATTATTACGGTTGGAAAATATTACATTGAAGATAACACGACAAAATATATAAAGATACTAATAAATTACAAGAACATTTCGCAGCATACTTTCGAACAAACAACTACAACTACTACAAAATCGACATAGAACAACAAACACTGCCGGAAAATTGAACAAAGACACTAGAAAAATTATGTATTCATTGATATTCCGTAGTTAACTATGTAACCACGAATATGTTATTCGCCGCTTACTTCTTTAAATTCACAACGAATAATGATATTCGTTGTTATGTTCCTCTTGAAGAATCATATGATTGTGGTTACTCGTTGATTTTTCTTCTCATTCTTGCTAGATTTAGCAATGGTGAGAGTGAATTTTTACGAATAAGTTTACGGAGAAATCATAATTATACTGATATTTAACAATGCATATGATATTCGTTGCTAATTATAAGTACAAAAGATGATTTGGCAACGAATAATATTCGTTATTATATCTTTAACATCGGAAGATATTGCAACAAATATTGAAATTATTTGTTGTCTTATGTCTATTTTCTTGTAGTGGAATAATTTGATACCCGGTACATCTCCTGAAGTTAAATATGTAACATAAAAAATTAATAATCCATGGATAACATGTATGGAAGGACTGTGAAATACCAAATCCACTAACCTAGCTATGGAAGTCTATGAAAGAACCCAAGGAATGGTCTGGTGGTAGAGCAGTGTGCCTCCACTTTAAAGGATCTGGGTTCGAATCCCAGTGTGGACGCTCCGGACCCCTGAAATTACCGGGTCTACTATTAAAGTCATTAATTACCATGAATACAATACAACCATTAAGCGATGAAAATACCTCATTGAAACGAAACAACTGCCATTTCGAGGAAATATTTGAGACATGAATCAAGTATAGGAAAGCTGGATGATTAATTTTGATACAGTAGTACTCGAATGTTTCTTATTTGAAAAGAAACTCAGGAAGCCATGGATCGATGAAACAGACAGCTCCCCCCTTACCCAGGAAACTGAATTCTGTTCTATCCCTTAAGAAGCTTTAATGTAATATGGGGAACGTTGGAAAGATTTTGTGATTGGACTGCGTTGGGGGGAAATGTCAATTTCTGCTGCGCCAACTTATTAGAATTGCTCGTCGTTTTTTTTGTTGCCTCGATGGATGGTGTTTTTTTTGGAGAGCCTGTAACATTTGCTGATTTTAGCCTCGCTTCTGCGTGATCCTGTGTTAGGGTTTATCATGTATTCAACCGCGCCTGTACGGGTCATTACTTTGGTGGTATGTACTAAAATCTGCACCTGCTTTGCTTTGATGAATGAACTCTACTTTCGTTTTAAAAAAAAAAGATGAAACAGACAGCTACTTTGATTCTTCAATTAATTAATTAATTAATGGTGATTTGTCGCCTGAATCTAAAAGCATATACAGATTATGCTGGACAGTCACAGGCAGCAGCCAAAGCAGGTTGACAGTGCATCCACGTGAATGGGATTTGTGACCTCCAAGAATAAAAATCAATGATATATATATTTTGGAGGTTCAATTATGAATAGTCTGCATGTGGATTTGCACAGATATTGACCTGTGTGCACATGATTCAATCATACTCGCAAAACAACAACAACGGTGATATATTTATTTATATATTTTCAGTCGACATTCAGAAGAGAACACGGTAACAGAAATGGTTATCTCCCTTCCGTGTTCTCAGCCTCAGGTATGATCAATTCGATTTCATCAAATTAATTATTATATAAATCATACTGAATTCGGCTTCTAAGTTATGATCAAATGCTACTCCGAAGCATATTTAGAATAATTAGCTATCAAATCAAACGCCTAGAGAGAAATCATGCATTTTCCAATGACACTGAAAAACAATACGATGAGCTATTCTGCAGACAGGAGATCTGCAATACCCACCACGAATGGACACGCCACATGCATGGATTTGATCAAATGTCTTCTAAAATTGTATATTATGCATCAAACAAATTTCACCTCAAGAAATAGATCTGAGACAATTAATAGTTTAAGGTTAGGGTTTACAGGTTAAGGTTCAGAGGGAGAAGTGATGACTTGGAACACCGTCATGAAGCAGGATATGAAGATTCTCTGGACAAGCAAGATCACTTGCAGAGTGAAGATCTTCCTATGGTGCCTCAGAAGGGGACAGATTTGGGACAAAGCAAGAAGGGGCAGGCTGTTTGGCATTCAAGATACACAGTGTGATAGATGTGGTGCACAGACGGAGGATGCAGAATATCTGTTTTTTATGTCCTTCGTCGGAAAATGTTTGGAAGGAGATAGGTGCGGATTGGTTAATGCGTGGTAGCATCGATGATTTCTGAAGATCGATTAAATTGACGGGGATGAACTCTACGGATGACGTCTCTTTGCCTTTTGCGGCCATTTGGGCCATATGGGGAGGAAGGAATGATCTGATTTTTAAGAACCACAGTTTCTATTCTGAAAATGTAATCGATTCCTCTCTCTCCCTATTTCGATTCTGGTTCGCAAGGTAGTGTAATTCTTTATCTCTTTATAATTTGAAAACGTTTGGCGGTGAGTCCCAACTCAGGATTCACCCTCCTTCATCTAAAAAAAAGAAATTGGACCTAAGGCAACGAATAATTTGAATTTTCGTTGTTATATCTTCCGATGTTAAAGATATGACAACAAATATTATTCGTTGCTAAATGATCTTTTATACTTGTAATTAACAACGAATATCATTCGTTGTTAAAGGTCCATATAACGACGATTTTTTCATTGAATTATTCGTTAAAATTCACGCTAATCGTTGTCATATTTAGCATCCATGAGAAGAAAATGGAAATGAATAATCATCGTTGTATGATTCGTTGCGAGGAATATAGCAACGAATATTCGTTGCGAATTTGAAGAAGTAAGTAACGAATAATATTCGTTGTTATATATTTAACTACGGAAGATATGTTAACGAATATTAAATTATTCGTTGTCTTAGGTCAATTTTCTTGTAATGTATATATTCTAATATTAAAGATATAACGACGAATATTGTTCATTATCAAATGATCTCTTGTAATTACAATTAGCGGCAGATGTAATATTCGTTATTAAAGGTTCATACCATGACGCTTTTTCCATTGACCTATTCATTAAAATTCATATTAATTATTGCTAAATTGAACAATTATTAGAAGAAAATGGTCAACAAATAAACGTAGTTCTATAATTCGTTATCGGGAATATAACAACGAATACCACTATTTGTTGCAAATTGAAAGAAGTAAGCGACAATTGATATTCGTTATTACATATTTAAATGTGGAAGATATATCAACGACGGTTAAATTATTTATTGCTTAGACCTATTTTGTAGTATTGAAAAGTTATGAAATTGTTTTATTAACATGAATGGAAACTAAAAAAATATCGATGATTAGCTCAAATTTTGAAAAATAAAAATAGATAAGCGTTGTCATAAATAACATTGCTATTGATATGGCAATGGATATGACTTTCATCGGTAATTTCCAGTATAAAAGATCATTTAGTAATAGATAATATTCATCATTATATTCTTAATGTACACAGTGAAAAAATTAGGATAAGCGTCACTATAAATCCAATTTATTGTAGTGAAAGGCGCCTCTAAAATTAACAAAATACAACCGGAATGGCAGATTCTATCATGTTTTGCTAGTCCAAATGTATAGGTGTACTCTGAATTATATACTATATTATATATGAGTATAGAAAGTTGGAAAATATATGATAATAACGCATGTATCTCACTGATTGTATTTTCATTAAGGTCATTTAGATACAAATATAAGTGTTGGTATAATATGAAAATGACGTCCATTTCATTTTTTACTATTTCAAAAACAAATGAGTATGATATCAGCTGTATATTTGACATCAATTTGTAGCCGCTATAAATCACGCTTTGAAGCGATCGTTGGGGGTATTCGGAGGAGAGAATGAACTGCTGGCCATTTCTCAATGTTTGCGCCCTCGTTGTTGTGGCAGGCAATCATGACCATCAAAATGCATCCAGTATTGGAGAATGGGGAAAGCTTCAGATTTTGGCTTGATGATTGGATGGGGGAAGGGGTGTTGAGAGAGATTCCCTAGTTTGTTCAGCTTGACTCAAGGAAGAGCGGAAATGGTTCGCGGCATGTGGGCACAGAATAATTGGAACTTTCAATTCAATGTGATGCTCTCGGTCCGAAGGATGGGGGAACTCCTTAGCTTGCAAAGGGAGCTAGCGTAAGTAGAGGGTCGTCGACTGATCGGGACCATTTAGTGTGGGGTGACGACAGATTCACGGTGAAAAAGACATACTGTTTTTCATAGACGAGGAAGGGTTGGGGGACAGTGATACCAGTTTGGATGCCAACATCATTTGGAGGAGCGTGGTGCCCAGTAGAGTAAAGGTATTCGTGTGGTTGTTTAGCCTTGGGAGGATTCTTACTAGGAGTCATTGTAGCCAGATATTAGGGGTGGATGATTGCCAATGTGACAGATGCGGGTAGGGGATGGATGATTTGGACCATATCTTCTTCTCATGTTTGCACTCGGCGTGTGTCTGGCTTGTTGCTGGTATTCCTTAGATTAGGGTGGAGAATGTTTCCAGTTTCTGGAACTGCATCAAATCAAAATGCGGGAGTGGGCATGCGGAGACGTCTTATCCTTACGTCATCTTTAGGACGATCTGGTGTGGTAGGAATGATAGACTTTTTAGGGGATTGACATCCTACTTTGAGAATGTTGTTGAGCATTGCATGGTGCTACGTAGTTACTGAAATATTGCGGTGTAGAGTAATATATTATAAATTCCATATCTTATTATATAATTAAAATTGTTACGGTGGGTCCTAAGTTGGAACTCCACCCTTCCTTCTCAAAAAAAAATACTCAATGTTTGCAGCTATTGTAAGCAAAATGGCAATCGAAGCATGCATACTTTAAGGAGACTTTCGGTCGGGGGTTATCTCTCCTTGAGGTTACCTCAAAATCTGTATTTCTACTTGATGACCGTCAAAAATCCAAGCGACTCAGGTAAAGGTATCTAAAATGGTCGTTGCGACCCAAGTCACCAGATGCGGTCAATCCAGAAAAAATAGACCACCAATAATAGATAAAATCAATCAAAACAAGTTAGCGGTCTTGCTATTTTATTAACCTGGTATAGCGACCAGGATCGAACTCAGGGTGCACGAAATGGCCTTGCAGCCTGATGACACGCCAAGCGACAGAGGTAAAGGTACAGAAAATAGGTCGTTGCGACCTCGATCACTCGGCTAAGTGTCAATCAAGAAAAATGAACCACTCGAAAATATGTCAAATCAATCAAGCACGAAGCAAGCAGTCCTGCTATGAGATTAACCTGGTATAGCACCCAGGGTCGAACTCAAGGAGCACGGATTGGCCGAAAGGCCTACGAAGTATTCAAAATGAATAAAATAAAAGACAAAATATTTTTTTGTGGTTTTTAATGATTTTTATATTTTTTTTGGGATTTTCAATATGTGAAGAAAATAAGAAAAGCAAAAACAAGCAAACTTTGACAAATTATTTAATGCATTAAAAATCAAGCAAAATTCAAACAAAAATATTTTTGTGTGTTTTACAATTTTTTATGTTTTTGGTGAATTTTTGGGATTTTTCTGATATTTATTTTAATTTCTAAAAATCAAACAGTAGCAGGAAGCAATGGCACTGTCCAGCCAGGCCTAAAGTCCCTAGATAAAATACCTAAGGAACTCAAAAAGGCCTGGAGGTAATTTTCCTATAAAATAGATGAAATAAGGAAAATTTAGGTACCAGATTTATTGTTTTTGGATTTTCAATGTATTTATGAGAATTTTTATGGGTTTTTTGGGATTTTTAAGTTTTTAGTGGTTTTCTGTGATGAAAAGTAGCCAAAATTGGCTATAAAATCAAGGAACACATAACAAACAGTACCTAATTTTTATAGAATTTTTAGGGGGGTTTTTATATTTTTTTGGGGTTTTTAACTCTAGACAGTAGCAAAAATTGAGGTTTTTGAATTTTTAAAAATAGCAAATAAACTCAGAAATGTCCTCAAAAATCTACAAAAATCCTACACCATGGCAGGAGCCATGTGTCAAATTTTCGTTGGAGTTGGAGGTGATTTGATATTTTATTCAAAAATCACAAGAGGGTACTGTGCACAAGGACTGAAATGCAAATACCCAAAGTTCTGGGGGTCCCGGTGCAAAATACCCAGCAAAACACGCGCGAGGCGCGTGCCTGGGGCACTCAGGGACCTCTATGTAATAAAAATAAGGTCCGGGGACTAATTGGTAACACGTACCAAAAGTCCGAGGGCCTTAGTTGCAATTTACCCTAAAATAAACGCACCTGCGGAATAAAACCATTCACAGGGGTATAAATGCAATTATCAAAAAGCTTCTTTCATTTTAGAACCATCCAGAACTACAAGGGCATATGATGCAAATAACCCAAAAAATACACGTGACGAAGCACGTGACTCACACAGGCAGGGGTATATAAGCAAATACTCTAAAGTGCAGGGTCCATTGTGCAAATTGCCCTAAAACTAAACAACTGACTCAAATATTTACAGGACTAAAGCGAAATGCAGAAAGTAAAGGGGGCCTAAGGATAATTTACCCCTTTTATTATTGTCGAGGGATGGATGCGCGACGCGTGGCAAATCGGAGGGTTGGGACGACGCGCCACACACTGAAAGAGGCCCTCGGCACGATCCGACGGCTGGAATACACCCACGTGGAGGATCTAACCGCTGTGGTATGTCGTGGGGTTGCGAAGAAGTCTTGGCTCGGATCGGATGGCGGTGGTGAAGCCACGTGCTGGATCGGATGGCTGAGATGGGTCGTGGCTTAACCTCGCTGGTTCAACGGTGATGATCGACCCTCTGGAGATCTGATGGTCAGTGCTGCTCCGTGGATGAACGGGCGAGATCTAAACTGGAGCGTCGAGGCCGATCTGACGGTGGACGAAGGTCCTGGAAGAACTAGCGGCCGGCGAGCTTCGCCGGCCCACTGAGCGCACGGTGAACCTCGTCTGATGCGCCTGAGGTGCGGGGAAGCTTCGCCGTGAAGCTCCTCACCCGATGCGCGGCTCCGATGAAGGCGGGGAATTCCGGAGAGCTCCGGCGACGTGAACAACCTGGAGCTGCTGTGCCCAGAAGTTCCGACCTCCAGATGAGGTCGATTCGCCCTGAAACCTGCACAGGAAAGAAGCTGGGTCGAGGGCAAAGTGCCTCGACCCGTCAGAGCGGGCGGAAGGTGACTGGTGAGGCGAGATGGGGGCTCTCCGGCGAGTGGCGGAGGGGCGAGAGCTGATACCCTGCTCCGGGGCGAGCCAGGGGGAGTGAAGGGTCGGAGAAGGTGGAGAGGGGTCTGGCGGAGGTGATGGCGGTGTCGGATGATCAAGGGAGTGGACGGAGACGGCAGGTGGAGGTGGCGGAGCTACGCTACTGGAAATCGAAAAATCCTAATTTACGCTAAACTAGAGGCTAAGGAGGTTACCTGATGGGCGCATTCAACTGGGCTGGAGCCGATGAAGCTCCCGGTCGTTGCCTCAAGGGGCCGTCGAGTTCCCCGAGGCTCAGCGCGCTCGCGGCGGCGCACGGCGGTGAAAACCACCGGATCAGTGGCTCCCGGCTTCTCGGGCCTCTCTGCAACTCCCAAGACCACGGCTGTCACTCAGGGACTCCGGAGGAGGTCACAGGCACCGAGGGGAAGATCCAAAGATGCGGGAAAAGATCGCCGGAGACGAGGCTTTATATGATCAGGGGTCCGAGAAGGAAGGGGTCGGGCGAGCTGCACGCGACTCGGATCCCTAAGATCCACCCCGGGCGTGGGTTATGGATGTTCAAGGATCAATCGGAGCCCGGGGTTAGGGTGTTAGGCAGTCGGGTCAGGTGGGAAATGAATGGAGAAGTCGGGTCATCCACCAGATCCGAGGGGAAAAGGGTCCGCGGGGGAAAGTTGACCGGGGTCAACAAACCCCCGTGGACCAATCAGGAGCTGCCAAATTTGTTTATTTATTTTGAGGTGGAAAATAGGCGAATTAATAAAAACTTAAAACCCGAAATATTTTTATTTTATTTTTTTCTATTTTTTAGTGATTTTTAATTAATTTTTGGAAATAAAAATAAGCTATATGCATAGTAGGGTTAGGTATAGGTATATATACAATATGTAGGTTTTTAATTTTGGATTTTTTAATTATTATTTTTGTACACTTTTATTCCTATTTTATATTTTATTTATTTATAGAATAAAATAAGGAATAAAAGGGCATTTTTATTTTATTTTTATTATTTATATACATAGGTGAAATAAATAGATATATACATCTATATACATGGTATATATACAATGAATTTTTTTTATATTTTTAATTTTGTAATTTTTATTTGATTTTTTTGTTTTGATTCTTTTTATTTTATTTATTTACAATATATAACCCAGAATATTTACAAAAAGTTTTGAAAATAACTTGATTTATTTACAAGGTTAAATAAATATAGAGGCATGGTCTATGTACATGATGAAGGGGTATTTTTAATATTTTTGATTTTTAACTTTTTATTTTGTTTTTATCGTTTATAAATATGTAAAAAAATATTTACAAGCATATTTTTGGGTGAGGAAAATATAGATTTATGTATTTACACAAATATTTACACATGAGCTCCTATCTCCCTCTACTTTGGCTTTTATGCGGTCAGGCCCATGCTGAGCCCTCCCTTGGGTTAGGATGCTCAATATTTATTCTAAATATTTCCCTCTTTTTTTTCTTTTTAATCTTTATTCTTTTATTTTTACACAAAAACATGCTAATTATAGGTTTTTACACAATGCATGCTTTTGATAATTATTTATATTTACATATATCTATATGCATTTGCAAAGGTTTTTGTAGCTAAAATATCAGAATAAAGAGTGATGAATGGGTATTCATCACCCCCCTTTACTTAACTTTGCTAGTCCCTTAGCAAACACTTATTTGAAAAAGAAGTGAAAAAGAAAGAAAAGAAAAAGAAAAAGAGGATGTACATGGATTAAGGTTGATTATTAAACTTGCCTTCATTAAATTGGGATATGGAGCTCGATCAGATCTTTGGATTATTAATGTGTCGGAACCTTATTTGGACATAAGCTTAAAACCCAACAGCCTCTAAGTTCCACCAATCTATGGGCAAGACTCCTCAATAAACCAGATCAGAACAAGTCTACATACACAAACTCTAATGACCATGAATCTTTCCATGCAGTGTAAGTGATATGTGGCTCCCCACCTCAGAAGTAACAAAGAAACAACCTCCCTCAACCTGGTAACTCTAATGCCTCGGTCTAGCAACTCTTTTCTCGAGAAGCAGGATATTCCCTTCTAAGTTCGAGTGCAACCGGCTCAAGAAGAGGGGGAAGAAGTATAGACTTTTGGAAGCTTAGCCAGTGTAGCTAAGTCTCCCGCTGCAAGCTTCATGAGATGTAACATGGATACCATAAGCTTTTGCTTTATTTGACTATATACACTCCGGTGGGGTTATTAAATTTTCAATCCGACCCACCACTTTTTTGGAGTTCTTTTTGCATTTTGCATTTTTTTTCAAGGACTTCTATACAACATATCTACATGGTGCAGCATATACAAGAAATTTTCCTCTTGAGCCAGTAGACTATCCCTCTTTTGAAGCTTTATTGCAACCCACAGCTTCTGTCTTTAGCCTTCATCACCACTAGACCAAGTTGAGACGCACTTCCTTCACTAGAAGAAGAAGAGAGGTTCCGCCTAGAAGTACTACCCTCATATGCTACCCCAAGCCAAAGGAAACTGCCTCCTCACCACCTCATCCGTGGAGAGCCATGTGTAAAGTGCAGGTGCAAGTCAAGCCATTGTCTCTAAGAGTCATGCGTGTGTTGTTAAGTGCTCTACTTAGGCTCATCAAGATGACATATGCTCATAGCCTAGTGGACTCAAAGAATTAAGTCCTTAGGGACCTGAAAAGCCTTAAACCTAAGCCCTATAAGGTTCCTCTTAGAAATTAGGTGGATTAAGATCTTATTCAAGCTCCATTTCTCAATTTAATTCCGGGCTTGGTTTAAATGTCAACTCTCATCCAGGAAAAACTATATACATATATGTACACAAGATGCTATTTACAAATATTTTACAATCATGCAAAATTTTTGAAAAATGTTTTGAAATCATGGATGAATGATGCATGAGGTGCAAGTTTTGCAAAAAGATATTTACACACATTTACACAAGATTTTTGCAAACTTTTGATTTTCAAAACATTTTGGAAAAATTTTGTACTATATACATAATTTTTATACAAAAATATTTACACAAGCTTTACACAAAAGATTTTTGAAATCATTTTTACAAAAATACTTTGTACACTAGCTATGTATGTGCAAATAAAAGAAGTTTATGTACATGAAAAATTTTTAATTTTTGTGATTTTTAGCCATTTTATTTATTAACACACTCACACAAAGTACGAGTTATGGCTAAAGTATATATGAAATATATACACGCCCCCCCTATACTTAGCTCGAACGATGTCCTCAGAGTGATCAAGAGCGATGAAGAAGACATAACTCGTGCTTAGTAAAAGGGAAGTGAAAAGGAATGGCTAAGTACAGAAACGAATAAATGAATAGAATGAGAGGGACTCGATGGTTTCCCCCTATACTTAGGATTAACTAATCCTAAGTATAGCAAGCTGTACCTGAAGGGAAGTCCGAGTGAAGAAGATACAGAGTCTGCCCCCCCTATACTTAGGGTAAAATATCCCTAAGTATAGGCAGCAAAACAGGGGTAGCAAGACACGAAGAAAATCACGAATATATACAAAAAGGAGGACATCACTCCCCCTATACTTAAGGTGGAAAACCTTAAGTATAGGCAACAAAACAGAAGTGATGAAACAGAACGAATGAACAACCCGGTGTTTCCACCCTCCTATACTTAGGATGAGCAATCTCCTAAGTATAGCAAAGATAATCCTAAGCGAGACCTGGGGTGAAAACAAGAACGGAAGAAAGAAAGATCAAACAAGACGAAACACGTATATAAAAAAGAGTACAATGTTGAGGTGCCTCTCAACAAGCGCTAGATTTTACGCCCCTAGCTGGGCGCAAAGGCTAGGATAAGGCAGTATCAAGGTTCAGGATGGCATCGGTAAGGCGAATGCCGTACTGTCGTCGCAATCTCGGTATGGGAACTGCGACGAAGTCAACAGTGTGAAGTAAGACACCCAGGTATGCAATCAAGCGGGTGTCTGCTACCGGCCAGTGATATAGAAAGAAGTGATCGGGATCCGGTAGCACAAAAGAAATCATCGGCTCTAGATCAGAGTGGAGTGAGAGTGTAGAGCCGAAGAAATCAAATGTGGAGAAGGATGGATCAGTAATAGATTCGTCCACGTCAATCAGCGTCTCAAATAGGTGTGGACAATCAAGATCAGGAGACTCTGTAAGCAGACTGATATCCGATGCATGAAATAGAATCAGATCAGGCAAATCATCGAATATCTCTAGAATGGGCTCATCCTCGCGAGGGTCGTCGAGGTGAGAAGAATCAGAATCGGAAGGATCTAAAGACTCGGTTCCGTGTTCCGCCAGATCGGAAACACCCTCAGCAAGTGAAACCGGGTACTCATCGAGTGCGGCATCCTCCCGCAGATAACCCTCGGGGAGAGATGCCAGATCAGAAGTGACTAGAAGAGGATCAGGATCTAGATCGGCATCTGCGCTGCTATCAAGTATCCACTCAGTGCACCAGGCTGCATCATCATCAAAAGTGTAGGTCTCGGCAATCTGGAAGCAGGAGAAGGTACTAGTCAACATCGCGGAAGCTGGCAAAGTGTCTGTGGCTGATCCTCGCTCTGCGGCTATGCTGGCTATCAGCTGGTCCTCAGGAAGTGTATCTATCTCAACAAAGTGGAGGACAAAAGGCTCGAAGACGGGACTCTCTGTGTCTGTACTCTCAAAGTGGTGTCCCTCATCAAGCTGTGGCTGCTGAGCTGAGTCCTGGTTACTGTCTGCATCCAAGAAGTGTCTCTGTAGGAAGGAAACTGACTCCTCCGGGACTGGAATCTGAAGTGTCTGAATCAATGGCTGCAAAAGCTGGGGCTCCTCCTGCTCATGGAGTATCAGATGATCTGATATCCAAGACTCGTCAACAGGGAACTCTGGGGCTGACTCGAACTCCAACTGGAAGGCCAACGGGAACTCAAGTAGACTCTGGGTCCGAACCTCTGCTATCACAGTCATCTCCTCTGTCAGTGGTGTTGTATCATCCAAATCCTCGGGCTGGTGTGTAGAAGCTGACTCACCATGAGAAGTGACACACCGCACTGATACAGCATCGTCCTCATGTGTTGTCCCGACCGAAGCATCTCGTGAAGAAGAACTCTGTGAAAGTAGCCTCGAGATGGTATCCAGGAAGTGAATGTCGGTACTGCGGTGTGAACCGCCACATGTGGTAATCACCAGTGCAAGCTGCTCTGCGGTCATCCCCCGCATGGAGATCTCAATCAAATCTGTCAGTGGAATCCCATGGTCTGGAAATCTCCTCAAGAGGTCAAGAAACCTCGGCCATGCCTCATGCAATGGCTCCTAGGGGTCAACTGAAAAGTCCATTATCAAAGACCGCATAAACTCTGCTCTACGTGGGGGAAAGTATCTCTGTAAGAACTCTTGGCGTAGCTCTCCCCACGTCTCAAATGTCCTTCCCAAACGTCGGTGCCATCTCATGGCTCTATCGTGAAGCGTGAAGGGGAAGGTCCTGCTCATCAGCTCCTCTGCAGTGACATCTGAATATCTCTGTGCTCTACAAAATTCCTCGAAAGCGGACAGGTGAAGATAAGGCTCCTCGTGCGCCTCTCCTGAAAATGTCGGCAGTCGCTGAATGTAATCCAAATCCAAGACGAATGGGCCTAATGTAGAAGCTGACTGAGCTCCATGTGCTATCTGCTCCTCCATCCTTCTGGAATATGATATGTCTGTTGATCTCCACTGCTCTCTCGGGTCACCAACGGAGTGCGCTCTCAATTCAGCAACAGCATCGTCCGGGTCTCGCATCTGCTCTGTCTGATATCCTCGGACGTCTAGCACAGCATGCCCAGAGTGATGAGATGAAAGGGAGGGAGGGAGCGGGAGGTTGGTCGGAGATCCGACCTCCCTAGAAGGTGGACTGGAGTGATGGTCAGAGGATGGAGAAGAAGCCGTAAGAGTCGGCTCAAAGTGAGGGGAATCCATCATCTAGGGATAAGGGAGAAGAAGAAAAGAGTAATGAAGGGAGGTGAGGGAGGGGAATAGATGGAGGAGAAAGGTCGAAGGGATCTGGCAATCAAACAAGATGAACAAGCAAACCCCCAATTCACCTACGCACACGGAGCTGAAGACCGAAGGGATCGGTCCATTATCTTGTCAATTTTATTTTAGGTGATCATCCAGTCTATCAGAGCGATTACGTGAGGTTAATAGGTATCCAGATCTTTCTCAACCGACTGTCCCGTACTGAAAGTCGGTAATCAGTCAAGAAAAGATCGGATGCTCTATCCTAATGTGCGGATCACTCTCTCGCTCATCCAAACCAGACAAGGAGGGGGTTACTCTCCCCAAGACAGATTTTTCGTGAAGTGTCTTTTAAGTCAAGTATGATTAGCAGTCCTGATTTTATTGTTTTTGTTTTTAGATATTTTTCAATAAAAAGAAAGGCCTAACGAATTTTTCGGTTCTCCTGATTATTAAGTCAAAAACAGGGGGAGAAGACGAAAAAGCCGATGCACGATGAAATCAATGATGCATGCAAAGTAAGGAAGGCGTACCTGACTCCAGCACTCTACATGCAATATGATCCGCGCATAAATGTAAAGACAGGAAATAAACTACCTAAATGATGCAAGCGGAAAACCGAGGTCCTAAACAGCAATGCTACTCGAAAGAACGGCTAGCCGACCACCAGCCTCCAATCCAAAGGGTCCGGTCTAGACCCACCCCTCCTCTTCTCGATAGGTCGAGTTCAGGAGTAGCGCTTGACGGGGTGGGCTCGCGACGCGTAGGCTCGGAGGTGATGGAACAGCTATTTTATTATTATTTTATTATAGGTCCAATTACCGTACTATAGGAACATGCAATTATATTAGGGTGTTTGGATCCTATGAGCTACGTCACAATCAAGCAGAAAATCCTACAGCTAGGGGCTCGATGAAAAACCGCGTAAACACTGGAAAAGGCAGTAAAAAGAAGAAGAAAACCGCGTCAAAAACCGCGAAAATCTCCTAAGGGTCCCCCGAGCACACCGGTGCTCGGCGAAACAGACCCGCTAAGTGTCCAAGCACAGTTCAAGTATCTGAGTCCCTGTATTATTACAACAATGATAGTCGAATAAATGCTAATCTAACCTCACCCACTCAACTCTCTCTCTCTCTCTCGCTCTCTCCTGCGGCTCCGTGTAGAAGGGAGCCGCCTCCGAGTCTCGCGGTTGCGTCGGCTTCTCGAAATCGGCCGCCTCGATCCTCGGGCCCTTGCAAGAAACAGAGACAAGTGGTCAGTCCAATATTATTGTCAGAAAATATGAGAAAAATATATATACAGAAATCTATACAAAAAGCCGCGAAAATCAAAAAGCCGCGGAAAAGCTCAAAAAGCGACTACTAAGCCGTGCTCCCCGGCAACGGCGCCATTCTGATGACACGCCAAGCGACAGAGGTAAAGGTACGGAAAATAGGTCGTTGCGACCTCGATCACTCGGCTAAGTGTCAATCAAGAAAAATGAACCACTCGAAAATATGTCAAATCAATCAAGCACGAAGCAAGCAGTCCTGCAATGAGATTAACCTGGTATAGCACACAAGGTCGAACTCAAGGAGCACGGATTGGCCGAAAGGCCTACGAAGTAGTCAAAATGAATAAAATAAAAGACAAAATATTTTTTGTGGTTTTTAATGATTTTTATATTTTTTTTTGGGATTTTCAATATGTGAAGAAAATAAGAAAAGCAAAAACAAGCAAACTTTGACAAATTATTTAATGCATTAAAAATCAAGCAAAAATTCAAACAAAAATATTTTTGTGTGTTTTACAATTTTTTATGTTTTTGGTGAATTTTTGGGATTTTTCTGATATTTATTTTAATTTCTAAAAATCAAACAGTAGCAGGAAGCAATGGCACTGTCCAGCCAGGCCTAAAGTCCCTAGATAAAATACCTAAGGACCTCAAAAAGGCCTGGAGGTAATTTTCCTATAAAATAGATGAAATAAGGAAAATTTAGGTACCAGATTTATTGTTTTTGGATTTTCAATGTATTTATGAGAATTTTTATGGGTTTTTTGGGATTTTTAAGTTTTTAGTGGTTTTCTGTGATGAAAAGTAGCCAAAATTGGCTAGAAAATCAAGGAACACATAACAAACAGTACCTAATTTTTATAGAATTTTTAGGGGGATTTTTATATTTTTTGGGGTTTTTAACTCTAGACAGTAGCAAAAATTGAGGTTTTTGAATTTTTAAAAATAGCAAATAAACTCAGAAATATCCTCAAAAATCTACAAAAATCCTACACCATGGCAGGAGCCATGTGTCAAATTTTCGTTGGAGTTGGAGGTGATTTGATATTTTATTCAAAAATCACAAGAGGGTACTGTGCACAAGGACTGAAATGCAAATACCCAAAGTTCTGGGGGTCCCGGTGCAAAATACCCAGCAAAACACGCGCGAGGCACGTGCCTGGGGCACTCAGGGACCTCTATGTAATAAAAATAAGGTCCGGGGACTAATTGGTAACACGTACCAAAAGTCCGAGGGCCTTAGTTGCAATTTACCATAAAATAAACGCACCTGCGGAATAAAACCATTCACAGGGGTATAAATGCAATTATCAAAAATCTTCTTTCATTTTAGAACCATCCAGAACTACAAGGGCATATGATGCAAATAACCCAAAAAATACACGTCACGAAGCACGTGGCTCACACAGGCAGGGGTATATAAGCAAATACTCTAAAGTGCAGGGTCCATTGTGCAAATTACCCTAAAACTAAACAACTGACTCAAATATTTACAGGACTAAAGCGAAATGCAGAAAGTAAAGGGGGCCTAAGGATAATTTACCCCTTTTATTATTGTCAAGGGATGGATGCGCGACGCGTGGCAAATCGGAGGGTTGGGACGACGCGCCACACACTGAAAGAGGCCCTCGGCACGATCCGACGGCTGGAATACACCCACGTGGAGGATCTAACCGCTGTGGTATGTCGTGGGGTTGCGAAGAAGTCTTGGCTCGGATCGGATGGCGGTGGTGAAGCCACGTGCTGGATCGGATGGCTGAGATGGGTCGTGGCTTAACCTCGCTGGTTCAACGGTGATGATCGACCCTCTGGAGATCTGATGGTCAGTGCTGCTCCGTGGATGAATGGGCGAGATCTAAACTGGAGCGTCGAGGCCGATCTGACGGTGGACGAAGGTCCTGGAAGAACTGGCGGCCGGCGAGCTTCGCCGGCCCACTGAGCGCACGGTGAACCTCGTCTGATGCGCCTGAGGTGCGGGGAAGCTTCGCCGTGAAGCTCCGCACCCGATGCGCGGCTCCGATGAAGGCGGGGAACTCCGGAGAGCTCCGGCGACGTGAACAACCTGGAGCTGCTGTGCCCAGAAGTTCCGACCTCCAGATGAGGTCGATTCGCCCTGAAACCTGCACAGGAAAGAAGCTGGGTCGAGGGCAAAGTGCCTCGACCCGTCAGAGCGGGCGGAAGGTGACTGGTGAGGCGAGATGGGGGCTCTCCGGCGAGTGGCGGAGGGGCGAGAGCTGATACCCTGCTCCGGGGCGAGCAGGGGGAGTGAAGGGTCGGAGAAGGTGGAGAGGGGTCTGGCGGAGGTGATGGCGGTGTCGGATGATCAAGGGAGTGGACGGAGACGGCAGGTGGAGGTGGCGGAGCTACGCTACTGGAAATCGAAAAATCCTAATTTACGCTAAACTAGAGGCTAAGGAGGTTACCTGGTGGGCGCATTCGACTGGGCTGGAGCCGATGAAGCTCCCGGTCGTTGCCTCAAGGGGCCGTCGAGTTCCCCGAGGCTCAGCGCGCTCGCGGCGGCGCACGGCGGTGAAAACCACCGGATCAGTGGCTCCTGGCTTCTCGGGCCTCTCTGCAACTCCCAAGACCACGGCTGTCACTCAGGGACTCCGGAGGAGGTCACAGGCACCGAGGGGAAGATCCAAAGATGTGGGAAAAGATCGCCGGAGACGAGGCTTTATATGATCAGGGGTCCGAGAAGGAAGGGGTCGTGCGAGCTGCACGCGACTCGGATCCCTAAGATCCACCCCGGGCGTGGGTTATGGATGTTCAAGGATCAATCGGAGCCCGGGGTTAGGGTGTTAGGCAGTCGGGTCAGGTGGGAAATGAATGGAGAAGTCGGGTCATCCACCAGATCCGAGGGGAAAAGGGTCTGCGGGGGAAAGTTGACCGGGGTCAACAAACCCCCGTGGACCAATCCGGAGCTGCCAAATTTGTTTATTTATTTTGAGGTGGAAAATAGGCGAATTAATAAAAACTTAAAACCCGAAATATTTTTATTTTATTTTTTTTTCTATTTTTTAGTGATTTTTAATTAATTTTTGGAAATAAAAATAAGCTATATGCATAGTAGGGTTAGGTATATGTATATATACAATATGTAGGTTTTTAATTTTGGATTTTTTAATTATTATTTTTGTACACTTTTATTCCTATTTTATATTTTATTTATTTATAGAATAAAATAAGGAATAAAAGGGCATTTTTATTTTGTTTTTATTATTTATATACATAGGTGAAATAAATAGATATATACATCTATATACATGGTATATATACAATGATTTTTTTTATATTTTTAATTTTGTAATTTTTATTTGATTTTTTTGTTTTGATTCTTTTTATTTTATTTATTTACAATATATAACCTAGAATATTTACAAAAAGTTTTGAAAATAACTTGATTTATTTACAAGGTTAAATAAATATAGAGGCATGGTCTATGTACATGATGAAGGGGTATTTTTAATCTTTTTGATTTTTCACTTTTTATTTTGTTTTTATCGTTTATAAATATGTAAAAAAATATTTACAAGCATATTTTTGGGTGAGGAAAATATAGATTTATGTATTTACACAAAAATTTACACATGAGCTCCTATCTCCCTCTACTTTGGCTTTTATGCGGTCAGGCCCATGCTGAGCCCTCCCTTGGGTTAGGATGCTCAATATTTATTCTAAATATTTCCCTCTTTTTTTTCTTTTTAATCTTTATTATTTTATTTTTGCACAAAAACATGCTAATTATAGGTTTTTACACAATGCATGCTTTTGGTAATTATTTATATTTACATATATCTATATGCATTTGCAAAGGTTTTTGTAGCTAAAATATCAGAATAAAGAGTGATGAATGGGTATTCATCACTGCCTACGAAGTAGTAAAGAAGAGAAGAAAAGGTATTTTTGGTGGTTTTTAATTCTTTTTATATTTTTTTGGATTTTTAATTAATTAAGAAACTAAGGAAGACAAGGAAAGCAAGCAATTCAACTATTTATTCAATGCACTAAAAATCAATCAAAAATTCAAATAAAAATATTTTTGTGTGTTTTATGTTTTTTACTGTTTTTGGTGAATTTTTGGGATTTTTCTTATTTTAATTTTATTTTCTAAAAATGAAACAAGGTCAGAAACTGTAGGTACTGTCCAACCGAGCTTAAGGGACTTAGATAAAATATCTAAGAGTCCCCAATAAGCCTGGAGGTAATTTTCCTGTATAGAGAAGAAAACAAGGAAAATTTTGGCACCTAAATTATTGTTTTTGGATTTTTAGATTATTTATTAGAATTTTTATGAGTTTTTAGGGGTTTTCAATTTTTAGGACTTTTACATAATGAAAAATAGCCAAAATTGGCTAGAAAATCAAGCAAGCCAAAACAAACAGTAACTAATTTTTTTGTAATTTTTAGATAAGCTTTACTATTTTTTTCTGAATTTTCAAGTCAGACAGTAGAGAAAATACATGTTTTTGAATTTTTAAAAATATCAAACAATGTCTAAAATGTCTTCAAAATTTATAGAAAATTTTACACCATGACAGGAGCCATGTTTCCAATTTTCATCAAATTTGGAGTTGATTTGCTATTTTATTAAAATCACACACAAGGGCACAGTACACAGGGACCTAAATGCAATTAAAATAAGTTCCAGGGGGTCCGATGCAAAATTCCCAAGGATCCACGCGCAAAGCGCGTGACCTGAGGCACTCAGGGACCTATTTGCAAGAAAAATTAAGTTCCTGGACTAATTAGTAACACGTACTAAAAGTCCAGGGGCTTCATTGTAAATTACCCATTATATAACGCACATGCACAATCAAACCGTTCACAGGGGCATATTTGCAAATCTTAGAAACATAAATTCATTCAGAAACACCCTGAAACTATATGTCTATATATGCAAATAACCCAATAAAGTTCACGTGACGAGGCACGTGGTCCACGTAGACAGGGGTATAAATGCAAATACCAGAAACTATAAGGTCCAAAATGCAAATGTACCAAACTAAAATAAACTATCTAAAATATTTACAGGACTCAATAGTAAAGACAAAACAAGAGGGGTCCGAAGTGATATTTACCCCTTATTTATTATCCGAGGAGCTGGATGCGCGACGCGTGGCAGATCGGACGGGTGGAATGGCGCGACGCACGAATGGAGAAACCTCAGCTCTGATCGGACGGTGGAGGCTCTCCCACGTGAAGGATCCAACGGCTGTGGTACGACGCGGGTAAACGAGTGGCCTCTACTCTGATCGGACGGTCGGGGCAGTGCCACGTAGCGAATCTGACGTCTGTGAGGTGGTGTGGCTAACCCTCGATGATCCGACGATCCAGATCCTGCCTCTGGTGATCGAACGGTTGCTGCTGCTCCTCAAACCAAGGGTCGAGATCACATCTGGAGCTGCGAGGCTGGATGGACGGTTGGGGAGAATACACCAAGAACAGGTCGCCGGCGATGTTCGCCGGCCTAAAACTCGCGTTGTGCGTCTCCTCAGCTGCTGCTAAGATGCGGAAGAGCTCCGCCGTGAAGTTCCGCAGCTGATGGCGGCCTCCGATGAGACGGAGAACCACCAAAATGGCCCCGTGACGGCGGTAGCCTGAAGCTGCTGTGCTCAAGCCTTGGACCTCCAGATGAGGTCCTTCTGACGATCCAACCTGCACAAGCAAAACACGGGGTGGAGGGCAAACTGCCTCGACCCGTCAGAACGAGCGGGAGGTGAAGGATGAGGCGGTATGAGGGCTCTCCGGCGAGCGGCGGAGGGGGAGAATCGGTATCCCTGCTCCGGTACGAGCCAGGGGGAATGGCTGGGTGGAGAAGGTGGAGAGAGGTCTGGCGATGGTGGTGGCGTGGTCGGAATGGCGAATGGGTGATCGGAAACGACAGGCGGAGGTGGCGGAGCTATACTACTGAAATCGGAAAAACTCGAAACTAAGCTAATCTACGGACTAAAAAGGTTACCTGGCGGATGCTGTCGACTGGGCTGGAGCTCGGGGAGCTCCGGGGTCATTGCCTACATGGGGGCGTCGTCTCCCCGAGGCTGAGCGCGCTCGCGGCGGCGCACGGCGGTGAAAACCACCGGATCAGTGGCTCCCGGCTTCCCGGGCCTCGCTGCTACTCCAAAGCACTCGGCTGTCACTCAGGCACTCTAGAGGAGGTCACAGGCGTCGAGGGGGAGATCCAAAGATGCGGGAAAAGGTCGCCGGAGATGAGGCTTTATATGTCAAGGGGTCCGATAAGATGGTGATCGGGTTAGCAATCCAAGGATCGGATCCCAAAACCGAGATGTGCGCGAGGATCGTGGATCTTCCCTTGGCAATCGGAGCCCTGGGTTTGAGTGGAAGTCGATCTGATCTGGTTGTTAAAAGGGTGAGAAATTGGGTCGTCAATCAGATCCGCAAGAAGGGGTCCGCGGGGGAGAGTTGACCGGGGTCAACAAACCCCCGTGGACCAATCAGAAGCCGCCAAGGTCCATTTATTTGTTTATTTATTTTAAGATAGAAAATGATCGAATTAATAAAAACTTAAAACATGAAAAATATTTATTTTATTTTTTCCTATTTTTTAGTGATTTTTAATTATTTTTTTGAAATATATTTTAGGTATTTGCAAAATATTATTATTATATACATGTATATACATATGTATTTGTAATTTTTAATTTTTAAGTGTTTATTTTTGTATATTTTATTCCAATTTTATATTTTATTTATTTATATAATAAAATTTGTAATAATTTGGTATTTTTAATTTTATTTTTATTATTTGTATACAAGGGTTAAATAAATAGATGCACATGTATCTACATGGTATAATTACAATGTATTATTAATTTTTGATTTTTATTTCTTTTATTTATTTACATTATGGGATGTGGAGTATGTACACATTTTATAGGATTTTTATTTATTTATTTATAAGGGTAAATAAATAGATAAAGGGATCTATGTACATGGCTTTTATACAATGGTGAAGGGATTTTTAATTTCCTTTTTATTTTTATATTTTTATTTTGATTTTATCTTTACAAATATTTACAAATAAATATAATCTATTTTTATTTTTAGAGGAAAATATTTTTATTTATTTATTTACAGGTATATACACATCTGAGCTTCCTTATCTCTCTCTACTTGTGTTTTTATGCGGTCAGGCTCATGCTGAGCCCTCCCTTGGGATTAGGACGCTCAATATTTATTCTAAATATTTCCCTCTTTTTCTTTTTTTACTCTTTATTCTTTTATTTTAGCACAAAAACATGCTGATTATTAGTTTTTACACAATGCATGTTTTTTTGCTAATTATTTGTATTTACACCTATCTACATGTATTTGCAAAGGTTTTTGTAGCTAAAATATAAGAATAAAGAGTGATGAATGGGTATTCATCACCCCCTATGCTTAACTTTGCTAGTCCCCTAGCAAACACTTATTTGAAAAAGAAGTGAAAGAGAAAGAAAGAAAAAGAAAAAGAGGGGAATGTACATGGATCAAGGTTGAATATTAAACTTTCCTTCATTAAATTGAATTATGGAGCTCGATCAGATCTTTGGATTATTAATGTGTCGGAACCTTATTTAGACTTAAGCTTAAAACTCAACAGCCTCTAAGTTCCACCAAACTATGGACAAGACTCCTCAATAAACCAGATCAGAACAAGTCTACATACACAAACTCTAATGACTATGAATCTTTCCATGCAGTGTAAGTGATAGTAGCTCCCCACCTCAGAAGTAGCAAAGAAACAACCTCCCCCAACCTGGTAACTCTAATGCCTCGGTCTAGCAACTCTTTCCTCGAGAAGCGGGGTATTCCCTTCTAAGTTCAAGTGCAACCGGCTCAAGAAGAGGGGGAAGAAGTATAGACTTTTGGGAGCTCAGCCAGTGTAGCTAAGTCTCACGTTGCAAGCTTCAGGAGATGTAACCTGGATACCATAAGATTTTGCTTTATTTGATTATATACACTCCGGTGGGGTTATTAAATTTTCAATCCGACCCACCACTTTTTTGGAGTTCTTTTTGCATTTTTTTCAAGTGCCTCTGTACAACATATCTACATGGTGCAGCATATATACAAGAAATTTTCCTCTTGAGCCAGTAGACTAACCCTCTTTTGAAGCTTTATTGCAACCCACGGCTTCTGTCTTTAGCCTTCATCACCACTAGACCAAGTTGAGATGCACTTCCTTCACTAGAAGAAGAAGAGAGGTCCGCCTAGAAGTACTACCCTCATATGCTACCCCAAGCCAAAGGAAACTGCCTCCTCACCACCTCATCCGTGAAGAGCTATGTGTAAGGTGCCGGTGCAAGTCAAGCCATTGTCTCTAAGAGTCATGCGTGTGTTGTTAAGTGCTCTACTTAGGCTCATCAAGATGACATATGCTCATAGCCTAGTGGACTCAAAGAATTAAGTCCTTATGGACCTGAAAAGCCTTAACCCTAAGCCCTATAAGGTTCCTCTTAGAATTAGGTGGATTAAAATCTTAATCAAGCTCCATTTCTCAATTTAATTCCAGGTTTAGTTTAAATGTCAACTATCATCCAGGAAAAACTATATACATATATACAAAAAGATGCTATTTACAAATATTTACAATCGTGCAAAATTTTTGAAAAATGTTTTGAAATCATGAATGGATGAATGCATGAAGTGCAAGTTTTGCAAAAGTATTTACAAACATTTACACAAGACTTTTGCAACTTTTGATTTTCAAAACATTTTGGAAAAATTTTGTACTATATACATAATTTTGATAAGAAAATATTTACACAAGCTTTACACAAAAGATTTCTGAAAACATTTTTACAAAAATAATTTTGTACACTAGCTATGTATGTGCAATAAAAGAATGATTATTTACAGGAAAAATTTTTAATTTTTGTGATTTTTAAGGTTTTTAGCCATTTTATTTATTAACACACTCACACAAAGTACGAGTTATGGCTAAAGTATATACGAAATATATACACACCCCCTATACTTAGCTCGAACGATGTCTTCAGAGTGATCAAGAGCGATGGAGAAGACATAACTCGTGCTTAGTAACAGGGAAGTGAAAAAGAATGGCTAGATACAAAGATGAATGAATGAATAGAATGAGGAGAACTCGGTGGTTTCCCCCTATACTTAGGATTAAGTAATCCTAAGTATAGCAAGCTGTACATGAAGGGAAATCCGAGTGAAGAATATACATGGTCTACCCCCCCCCCCCCCTATACTTAGGGTGAAATATCCCTAAGTATAGGCAGCAAAACAGGGGTAGCAAGACAGGAAGAAAATCGAGACATATATGCAAGGTGGAGGGGCATCACTCCCCCTATACTTAAGGTGAAGCACCTTAAGTATAGGCAATAAAACAGAAGTGATGAACAGAACGAATGAACAACCCGGTGTTTCCACCCCCTATATTTAGGATGAGGAATATCCTAAGTATAGCAAAGATAATCCTAGGCGAGACCTAGGGTGAAAACAAGAACGGAAGACAGAAAGATCAAACTAAGACAAAACACGTATATACAACAGAGTACAATGTTGAGGTGCCTCTCAACAAGCGCTAGATTTTACGCCCCTAGCTGGTCGCAAAGGCTAGGATGATGCAGTATCAAGGTTCAGGATGGCATCGGTAAGGCGAATGCCGTACTGTCGTCGCAATCTCGGTATGGGAACTGCGACGAACTCAAAAGTGTAAACAAAGACACCCAGGTATGCAATCAAGTGGGTGTCTGCTACCAGCCAGTGATATGGAAAGAAATGATCGGCATCGGTAGCACAAAAGAAATCATCGGCTCTGGGTCAGACTGGAGTGAGAGTATAGAGCCGAAGAAATCAAACGTGGAGAAGGATGGATCAGTAATAGAATCCTCCACGTCAATCAGTGTCTCAAACAGGTGTGGACAATCAAGATCAGGAGATTCTCTAACCAGACTGATATCCGATGCATGAAATAGAATCAGATCAGTCAAATCATCGAATATCTCCAGAATGGGCTCATCCTCGCGAGGGTCGTCGAGGTGAGAAGACTCAGAATCAGAATGATCTAAAGATTCGGTTTCGTGTTCCGCCAGACCGGAAACACTCTCAGTAGGTGAAACCGAGTACTCATCGAGTGTGACATCCTCCCACAGATAACCCTCGGGGAGAGACGCATGATCAAAAATGAGAAGAAGAGGATCAGGATCTAGATCGGCATCTGCACTGCTATCAAGTATCCACTCGGTGCACCAGGCTGCATCATCATTGGAAGTGTAGCTCTCGGCAATCTGGAAGTAGGAGAAGGTACTAGTCAACACTGCGGAAGCTGGCAAAGTGTCTGTGGCTGATCCTCACTCTGCGGCTATGCTGGCTGCCAACTGGTCCTCAGCAAGTGTATCTGTCTCAACAAAGTGGAGGACAAAAGGCTCGAAGACGGGGCTGTCTGTGTCTGTACTCTCAAAGTGGTGTCCCTCATCGAGCTGTGGCTGCTGGGCTGAGTCCTGGTAGCTGTCTGTATCCAAGAAGTATCTCTACAGAAAGGAAGCTGACTCCTCTGGGACTAGAATATGAAGTGTCTAAATCAATGTCTGCAAAAGCGGGGGCTCCTCCGGTTCCTGGAGTATCAGAAGGTCTGATATCCAAGACTCGTCAACTGGGAACTCTAGGGCTGACTCGAACTCCAGCTGGAAGACCAACGGGAATTCCAGTAGACTCTAGGTCCGAACCTCTGCTATGGCAATCATATCCTCTGTCAGTGGTGCTATCTGCTCCAAGTCCTCGGGCTGGTGTGTAGAAGCTGACTCATCATGTAAAGTAACAGACCTCACTGGTACAACCTCGTCCACATGTGTTGTCCCGACTATGGCATCTCGTGAAGAAGATCTCTGTGAAAGTAAACTCGAGATGGTGTTCAGTAAGTGAATGTCTGAACTGCGGTGTGAACCGCCACATGTGGTAATAACCAGTGCTATCTGCTCTCGGTCATCCCCCGCATGGAGATCTCTATCAAGTCTGTCAGTCGAAGTCCGTGCTCAGGAAATCTCCTCAAGAGGTCAAGAAACCTCGGCCATGCCTCCTGCAATGGCTCCTGGGGGTCAACTGAAAAATCGGTGATCAAAGACCACATGAAATCTGCTCTACGTGGGGGGAAGTATCTCTGTAGAAACTCTCGGCGTAGCTCTCCCCATGTCACGAATGTCCTCCTCAATCAGCGATGCCATCTCATGGCTCTGTCCTGAAGTGTGAAGGGGAAGGTCCTAGTCATCAGCTCCTCTGCAGTGACATCTAAATATCTCTGTGCTCTACAAAACTCCTCGAATGCGGACAGATGAAGATACGGCTCCTCGTGCGCCTCTCCTGAAAATGTCGGCAGTCGTTGAATGTAATCCAAATCCAAGACGAATGGTCCTAGTGCAGAGGCTGACTCAGCTCCCTGTGCTATATGCTCCTCTATCCTTCTGGAATAGGACATGTCTGCTGATCTCCACTGCTCTCTCTGATCACTAACGGAGTGCGCTCTCAACTCAGCAACAACATCGTCCGGGTCTCGCATCTGCTCTATCTGGAATCCTCGGACGTCTAGCACCGCATGCCCAGAGTAGTGAGATGAAAGGGAGGGAGGGAGCGGGAGGTTGGTCGGAGATCTGACCTCCCTAGAAGGTGGACTGGAGTGATGGTCAGAAGATGGAGAAGAGGCCGTAAGAGTCGACTCGGAGTGCGGGGGATCCATCATCCAGGGATAAAGGAGAAGAAGAAGGAGACTGAAGGGAGGGAGGGTGGGGAACAGATGGATAGAAGGGGGGATCGAAGGGATCTGGAAATCAAACAAGATGAACAAGCAAACCCTCAATTCACCTACGCACACAAAGCTGAAGACCGAAAGGGCTCGGTCAATTATCTTGTCGATTTTATTTTAGGTGATCATTCAGTCTATCAGAGCGATTACGTGAGGTAAATAGGTATCCAGATATTTCTCAACTGACTGTCCCGTACTGAAAGCCGGTAATCATTCAAGAAAGATCGGAGGCTCTATCCTAATGTGCGGGTCACTCTCTCGCTCATCCAAACCAAATAAGGAGGGGGTTACTCTCCTCAAGACAGATTTTAAGTGAAGTGTCTTTTAGGTCAAGTATGATTAGCAGTCCCGATTTTATTGTTTTTTCTTTTTTTGATTTTTTTAATGCAAGCAAAAACGCCTAACGAATTTTTCGGTTCTCCTGGTTATTAAGTCAAAAACAGGGGGGAGAAGACGAAAAAGCCGATGCGCGATAAATCAATGATGCATGCAAAGTCAGAAATGCGTACCTGGCTCCAGCACTCTACATGCAATATGATCCGCGCAGAATTTAAAAGACAGGAAATAAACTACCTAAATGGTGCAGGGGGAAAACGGAGTCCCTAAACAGCAGTGCTACTCGAAAGAACGGCTAGCCGACCACCAGCCTCCAATTCAAAGAGTCCGGTCTAGACCCACCCCTCCTCTTCTCGACAGGTCGAGTTCAGGAGTAGCGCTTGACGGGGCGGGCTCACGGAGCGTATGCTCGGAGGTGATGGGACGGCTATTTTATTATATTTTTTTATTATAGGTCCAATTACCGTACTATAGGAACAGACAATTATATTAGGGTGTTTGGATCCTATGAATTACGTCACAATCAAGCAGAAAATCCTACGGCTAAGGGCTCGAAAATCCGCGTGAAACCGGAAAAGGCAGTAAAGGAAAAACTGCGTAAAAACCGTGAAAATCCGAACTAGCTAAGGGGTCCCCCGAGCACACCGGTGCTCGGCGAAACAGACCCCGAAAGTTCAAGTCTCTGTATGTCCCTATATTATTACAATATTTCTAAAATGCGAGAAATAAAATTAATCTACGCTATACTACTCTCGCGGCTATCCCGCGGCTCCCGCACTCCTGCTTGCTCCCCGCGCTCTCCTGCGGCTCTGTAAAGAAAAGAGCCGCCTCCGACTCTCGCGGTTGAGTCGGCTTCCGAAGAAGCCGCCTCGATCCTCGGGCCCTCGCAAGAAAACAAACAAAAGTGGTCAGTCCAGATAAATGTATAAACAAGTCGAATGTATATACAAAAATATGTACAAAAAAGCCGCGAAAAGAAAACCGCGGAAAAATGACTACTAAGCCATGCTCCCCGGCAACGGCGCCATTCTGATGACTGTCAAAAATCCAAGCGACTCAGGTAAAGGTTTCTAAAATGGTCGTTGCGATCCAAGTCACCAGATGCGGTCAATCCAGAAAAAATAGACCACCAATAATAGATAAAATCAATCAAAACAAGCTAGCGGTCTTGCTATTTTATTAACCTAGTATAGCGACCAGGATCGAACTCAGGGAGCACGAAATGGCCTCACGGCCTATGAAGTAGTCAAGAAGAGAAGAAAAGGTCTTTTTGGTGGTTTTTAATTCTTTTTATATTTTTTTGGATTTTTAATTAATTAAGAAACTAAGGAAGACAAGGAAAACAAGCAATTCAACTATTTATTTAATGCACTAAAATCAATCAAAAATTCAAATAAAAATATTTTTGTGTGTTTTATATTTTTTACTGTTTTTGGTGAATTTTTGGGATTTTTCTGATTTTTATTTTATTTTCTAAAAATGAAACAAGGTCAGAAACTGTAGGTACTGTCCAGCCGAGCTTAAGGGACTTAGATAAAATATATAAGAGTCCCTAATAAGCCTGGAGGTAATTTTCCTGTATAGAGAAGAAAACAAGGAAAATTTTGGCACCTAAATTATTGTTTTTTGGATTTTTAGATTATTTATTAGAATTTTTATGAGTTTTTAGGGGTTTTTTAATTTTTAGGAGTTTTACATAATGAAGAATAGCCAAAATTGGCTAGAAAAGCAAGCAAGCCAAAACAAACAGTTGCTATTTTTTGTAATTTTTAGATAAGCTTTACTAGTTTTTGTGATTTTTCAAGTCAGACAGTAAAGAAAATACATGTTTTTGAATTTATAAATATATCAAACAATGTCTAAAATGTCTCCAAAATTTATAGAAAATTTTACACCATGGCAGGAGCTATGTTTCCAATTTTCATCAAATTTGGAGTTGATTTGCTATTTTATTAAAATCACACACAAGGGCACAGTACACAGGGACCTAAATGCAATTAAAATAAGTTCCAGGGGATCCGGTGCAAAATTCCCAAGGATCCACGTGCAAAGCGCGTGACCTGAGGCACTCAGGGACCTATTTGCAAGAAAAATTAAGTTCCTGGACTAATTAGTAACACGTACTAAAAGTCCAGGGGCTTCATTGTAAATTACCCATTATATAACGCATATGCACAATCAAACTGTTCACAGGGGCATATTTGCAAATCTTAGAAACATAAATTCATTCAGAAATACCCTGAAACTATATGTCTATATACGCAAATAACCCAATAAAGTTCACGTGACGAGGCACGTGGTCCACGTAGACAGGGGTATAAATGCAAATACCAGAAACTATAAGGTCCAAAATGCAAATGAACCAAGCTAAAATAAACTATCTAAAATATTTACAGGACTCAATAGTAAAGACAAAACAAGAGGGGGCCGAAGTGATATCTACCCCTTATTTATTATCCGAGGAGCTGGATGCGCGACGCGTGGCAGATCGGACGGGTGGAATGGCGCGATGCAGGAATGGAGAAACCTCAGCTCTGATCGGACGGTGGAGGCTCTCCCACTTGGAGGATCCAACGGCTGTGGTACGACGCGGGTAAACGAGTGGCCTCTACTCTGATCGGACGGTCGGGGCAGTGCCACGTAGCGAATCTGACGTCTGTGAGGTGGTGTGGCTAACCCTCGATGATCCGACGATCCAGATCCTGCCTCTGGTGATCGAACGGTTGTTGCTGCTCCTCAAACCAAGGGTCGAGATCACATCTGGAGCTGCGAGGCTGGATGGACGGTTAGGGAGGATGCACCAAGAACAGGTCGCAGGCGATGTTCGTCGGCCTAAAACTCGCGCTGTGCGTCTCCTCAGCTGCTGCTAAGATGCGGAAGAGCTCCGCCGTGAAGTTCCGCAGCTGATGGCGGCCTCCGATGAGACGGAGAACCACCAGAATGGCCCCGCGACGGCGGTGGCCTGAAGCTGCTGTGCTCAAGCCTTGGACCTCCAGATGAGGTCCTTCTGACGATCTAACCTGCACAAACAAAACACGGGGTCGAGGGCAAACGGCCTCGACCCGTCAGAGCGAGCGGGAGGTGAAGGATGAGGCGGTATGAGGGCTCTCCGGCGAGGGGGAGAACCGGTATCCCTACTCCGGGACGAGCCAGGGGGAATGGCTGGGTGGAGAAGGTGGAGAGAGGTCCGGCGAAGGTGGTGGCGTGGTCGGAATGGCGAATGGGTGATCGGAAACGACAGGAGGAGGTGGCGGAGCTATACTACTGAAATCGGAAAAACTCGAAACTAAGCTAATCTACGGACTAAAAAGGTTACCTGGCGGATGCTGTCGACTGGGCTGGAGCTCGGGGAGCTCCGGAGTCATTGCCTGCAAGGGGGCATCGTCTCCCCGAGGCTGAGCGCGCTCGCGGCGGCGCACGGCGGTGAAAACCACCGGATCAGTGGCTCCCGGCTTCTCGGGCCTCGCTGCTACTCCAAAGCACTCGGCTGTCACTCAGGCACTCTAGAGGAGGTCACAGGCGTCGAGGGGGAGATCCAAAGATGCGGGAAAAGGTCGCCGGAGACGAGGCTTTATATGTCAAGGGGTCCGATAAGATGGTGATCGGGTGAGCAATCCAAGGATCGGATCCCTAAACCGAGATGTATGCGAGGATCGTGGATCTTCCCTTGGCAATCGGAGCCCTGGGTTTGAGTGGAAGTCGATCGGATCTGGTTGTTAAAAGGGTGAGAAATCGGGTCGTCAATCAGATCCGCAAGAAGGGGGTCCGCGGGGGAGAGTTGACCGGGGTCAACAAACCCCCGTGGACCAATCAGAAGCCGCCAAGGTCCATTTATTTGTTTATTTATTTTCAGATAGAAAATGATCGAATTAATAAAAACTCAAAACATGAAAAATATTTATTTTATTTTTTTTCTATTTTTTAGTGATTTTTAATTATTTTTTGAAATATATTTTAGGTATTTGCAAAATATTATTATTATATACATGTATATACATATGTATTTGTAATTTTTAATTTTTAAGTGTTTATTTTTGTATATTTTATTCCAATTTTATATTTTATTTATTTATATAATAAAATTTGGAATAATTTGGTATTTTAATTTTATTTTTATTATTTGTATACAAGGGTTAAATAAATAGATGCACATGTATCTACATGGTATAATTACAATGTATTATTAATTTTTGATTTTTATTTCTTTTATTTATTTACATTATGAGACGTGGAGTATGTACACATTTTATTGGATTTTTATTTATTTATTTATAAGGGTAAATAAATAGATAAAGGGATCTATGTACATGGCTTTTATACAATGGTGAAGGGATTTTTAATTTCCTTTTTATTTTTATATTTTTATTTTGATTTTATCTTTACAAATATTTACAAATAAATATATTCCATTTTTATTTTTAGAGGAAAATATTTTTATTTATTTATTTATAGGTATATAAACATCTGAGCTTCCTTATCTCTCTCTACTTGTGTTTTTATGCGGTCAGGCTCATGCTGAGCCCTCCCTTGGGATTAGGACGCTCAATATTTATTCTAAATATTTCCCTCTTTTTCTTTTTTTACTCTTTATTCTTTTATTTTAGCACAAAAACATGCTAATTATTAGTTTTTACACAATGCATGATTTTTGCTAATTATTTGTATTTACACCTATCTACATGTATTTGCAAAGGTTTTTATAGCTAAAATATAAGAATAAAGAGTGATGAATGAGTATTCATCACTACTTTTTATGTTTCTACCGACTCTCTCTTTTAATGCATTAAATAAATTATTTTTCTTTCATCAATTTCACTAGAAAATAATATATTATACCTAAGTATCATATAAAAATTATAAAATACTCAACTTCTAAAATTTTCAAACATTAATACAATCATACCACAATAACTACTTATCTTTCCGAACTTCAATGCAATCACATCACATCAAACTCTCTCAACCCTAAATCATCTAATCAAACATCCAAACACAAAAATAGATTATCCTCCTACATCGACAGTGAAACACACACTAAAGTTAACTTTGAACCCACATCTTTGCGATCTCATGAGGTTGCATCTAAACTTCTTGTTTTGACTGATTTTCCTACAATTTCTCATTATTGTAGCTAAGTCCTGTGCATGATCTCTTTTTGTACTCTTACTTATTTTGCAATACAAAGAAAACTTACCAAACAAAAAAACTAATTTGTAATTTAAATTCCGAACACATCCTGGGAATGGTCATGACATGATAACTTTCATCATTCGAGCTACCACATAGCCATATTGTGATGGCAGGAACCCGTCACGATCACGAAAGCTATAAAAGTAAAATAATAAAGCAGAGGAAGAATAAAGGAGCGCGATGGTTAAAACGTCGAACGAGTTATACAGACGTAAGCAGCAGGCCATGCACCCGTCCATGTCGTCCTCAAGCCCAGAAAACAAAGACGATAAAATGGGTACTTGCAGATATGTTAGGGCGTCCACTCCGTGACATGCCACCCAGAAGCCTCCAAGCACCCCCTCCCTCTCTCTCCTTATCCAGCGCATCGTCCTTGCTGGCCACCTCCCACTTCCATGTCCCCTTCTCCCAAGTGCACACATGCCACCAACCCCACTCCCCCCTCTCAACCCTAACCCATTCCCCTATAAATACCACCCCAACTGTACGCCCTCACCACCCACCAACTTCACTCTTCACTGACTGCAGTGAGTGAGTGAGTGAGACTAGTGCAATATGGCCTCCAAAGCCACTGTGGCCTTCTTCCTTGCCGTCAACCTCCTCTTCTCCATCACCGCTGCCAGCAAGCCCTGCACACCCCCGAAGCCACCCAAGCCTCCCTGCCCACCCTACAGTGGCGGCGGTGGAGGTGGAGGCGGCGGTGGAGGAGGCGGCGGCGGCGGTATTGGCATTGGCGGCGGAGGAGGGGGCATTGGTGGCGGCATTATTGGCGGGGGCGGAGGCGGTATTATTGGCGGAGGAGGTGGCGGCGGCGGAGGAGGTGGAGGCGGCGGCGGTGGTGGCGGCGGCAAGTGCCCGATCGACACCCTGAAGCTGGGAGTATGCGCCAACGTGCTCAACGGGCTGATCAACGTGGTCATCGGCACCCCGCCGAAGACGCCGTGCTGCACCCTCATCCAGGGGCTGGCGGACCTCGAGGCTGCGGCCTGCCTCTGCACCGCCATCAAGGCCAACGTGCTCGGGATCAACCTCAATGTGCCCGTCTCCCTCAGCCTTCTTGTTAACTACTGCGGCAAGAAGGTCCCCAGAGGCTTCCAGTGCCCTTAGTCACGTATCCATGATATCCATCTAATCCTGATATTAGGGTTCGAATTTTTTTTAATTCTACGACGTGTTGCTGCTGTTTTTCTGGTTGTTTGGAAGATGGTGATGGTGTGGTCGAGTCCATCGGTTGGGGTCACAGCTCGTGAATAACGTCGCTCCGCGACATGATCGGTGTCTTAGTTTCTGTTGCATTGATGATTAAGTTTGCATTTTAAGGGATTCTTGTCTCTCTGTATGTATGTGGTATACATATACTTACATGTACTGCTGAGGATGGGATGGGATCGATGGGGGTGTTCTACCTATGTATTGTTGCGATCTGCTTTCTTCTTTTCTTTGTCACTCAATAAAAAAAGGAAATTTGATAATTAATTCCTCGCCGTGCCTCTGTTTTATTCGACTGCTACTGCTGCATGTGATTCGAAGGTCGTCTCTGAGGAGGATGAACTCGATTTTTTTTACTATGGACTTGCAATGAAAGATGACTGACGGAGAGTTTTATGCGAGGTATTATGATGGATTTCGGGAGAATCAATGGGCGTTTTGATAGGGATGGATAATCACGTGAATGTACTAGATTCCGCTAAAATTGCTTTTATTTCCTTTGATCTTTTTTAGAATAGCGTGATGGGACACTGACGGTGGTGTGGGCTCTTCCGGGAGCAGTTCTCTGCAGTACGGCAGATTCTGCTTAAAAATCTTGGAATACCGGACCTGTTCGATCTCTATCGATGCCACTAATATTTTGTTTTTTAGATCTATACGTGAACCATTCGATTAAGATTTGCAGCAAATTCTGGAATATTACCTGTTAGATCCAGCATGGCATTGCCGTACATGTAATATATAAATACGTTTCACCCCTTCAACACCGACCGTGTGATTGAAATACAATACAACTTAGTCGCGTATTACTTTTAATCTTGAGTCAGTCCATCCTATATATGCTTATAGGTTTGTATGTTAGGATTATACGTGCAGAGGAGTAATTCTATTAGGGTGCGTTTGGTTGGTGGGCTATCCACGGGTGGATAAACCGGTTTTGTGTTAGTGTGTTTGGTTGGTGGGTTAAGGGCTGGGAGGGTTTGTGTGATGTGATTGTATTGGATTTTGAAAAAGTTTTTAGTTATTATGATATGATTGTATTGGAATTTGAAAAAGTTGGTAGTTATTGTGATGTGATTGTATTGAAATTTGAAATAATGAGTAGAAGTAGAGTATTTTATGATTTTTAGATGATATGATGGTATAATATATATTTTTTTTGATGAAAAGATGGTGGACCCCACAAGTGGGTTGTGAATATGTGTTTTGGGGGGTAACCCACCCAAAGTGGGGGGTAACCCCCAAACGAACACACCCTTAGAGCCAAAATCATGAGAGCATGCATTATGGATCCTGTCACACCCCCAAATTCCGTGATCGAGAATGATCGTGCAGACACTGTAGTTGGATGCTCGAGAATGATCGATGAAGCTGGACTTCAGGAGGAGTCCGAAAATGCGTGGATATCACAGAGGTTATTCACGAGAGTCTGGAGACTCTACCGTACGAAACAATGGAGAAGCGTCACAGAGGACACTGGCTCGGTAGCAGAGTGTCGTGAAGCTTGTAGCAGTGCGAGCACAGCGAGTACAGACAGCAATGCAAGACATGACGGTGGATGCACGCAGCGGTACGTACGCGAGCGCAGACGGGCGGTACGTAGTGAAGCAGTACGCATCGAGGAGCAATGCGGTACGGTCACATAGGCGTACGCACGAAGGCGCACGGTATCGGTATTGATGCGTGGTGATCCAAGGAGGCATGGAGCGTTGCAGGTGCTGAGTACGAGCATTGTCGAGCATGCTCGGTAATACACGTACGAGAGTGGTCTGGAGGCCACGATAGCGAAGTTCTGGAGGACTTCCCCTTAGCATGCAGAACGCTAAGGAAGGGTTTACCGCAAGAGGGTCTGGAGGCCGCGGGTTCCCTTATGGCACAAGACCAAGTGTTCGGTGGCACTTGGTGAATTACGGCAAAGCTACATCAGCAGGGCGTTGGAGCGCATGCGTGCTGGTGACTGGGCGGTTGACTGGGCGTCGACCGTGCGGGAAGACGAAAGGACAACAAGGGAGTCAAAGAGACGAGCAGACGAAGAGTTGCTGAGGAACGCGAAGGGTTGCCAAAGAACTCGAAGGGTCTCTTGTGTCTTTATGTGTCATTATTGTAAATGTAATAATGAGTGTCCCTTGGCTTGCCTTGAGTCTTGTATAAAAGGAGAGGTGGTGGCTCATTCGTAGACACCCACTCCAGAGAGAGAGTTCCCCTTCTAATAAGAGAAGAGCTTTGTGCCCGTGCTTGTGTGATCGTGTGGTCGTGTTCTTGAGCGTTCTTGAGCGTGTTCTTGAGAGTGTTCCTGAGCGATCCGGAGTTCGTGCTCGTGCTTGTGTTGAAAGCGTCGGTGCGCTAGCAAGCAGGAGTACGAGAAGAGTTGGAGCGCGTCCGTGACCGTTCTACTCGGGAAGGCTGGTTAGCTACGGGTTAGCTAACGCCGCACAGGATCGGTCGAAATCGATACCGCGATTTTGACCCTGTGACAATTGGTATCAGAGCACGGTTTGTGATACAATTCGTTGGCACGAATTGGTATCAGAGCTTGGTTGGTGCCAAGAAGCGGGCAAAGCTACGAGCGACTGTCGGTGCAGTCGATCGCGGGAACTGAGGATACTTGTTGGTGCAAGTACATCTTCAAGCAACGGAGCGAAGATGATGGGCGTTACCGATCGCGTAGCAGCATTGGAGCAGGCGATGGCAGAAGTGGAGTCCACCATTGGGACTCACGCCCATCGCATCGCCGTCTTGGAGGATCGTTCTTCAGAAGGATCAGATGTTGGGTACGAGACCCAACGCTCAGCGGAGCAGATCCAGTCCTTGGAGGAAAGACTGAAGACGTTCGACACGATGATGGAGGATCTACGCAACGAGATCTCCCTCATCAAGAAGGCATTGGCGAATAGCGGAGGCTCCACGGAGGTGCAGCGACGCAAGGTACCCGAACCCAAACCCTTCACAGGTACGCGGAGTGCCAAGGATTTGGAAAACTTCCTATGGGATATGGAAGTTTACTTCGAGGCGACCAAGACGACGGAAGCCGAGAAGGTCGGCTTGGCATCGATGTATATGTCGAGCGACGCCAAGCTATGGTGGAGGAGCCGTGCAGCAGATGAGGCAAGACCGAAGATATCCAGATGGGATGATCTAGTCGCGGAACTGAAGGCGCAGTTCCTGCCGAAGAATACTGCGTGGATTGCACGGGAGGCTCTTCGACGCCTAAAGCAGACAGGCACAGTTCGTGAATACGTGAAGCAGTTCACGTCCTTGTTGCTGGACATCAAGGGGATGTCCGAGGAGGACAAGCTCTTCAACTTCACGATCGGGTTGCAAAGCTGGGCGCAAGCCGAACTGCGGAGGCAGGGCGTGAAGGACCTGAATTCAGCGATCGTGGTGGCAGATGCGTTGGTCGATTATGGGGCGGCCCAACCAGGCTACAACGCTGAAGAGAGGGAGTTCACCGGCAAGCAGAAGGCACGGTCGAAGGACAAGGGAAAAGGCGTTGCCTATGATCCACCAACGGAGGAACGAGAGTACTCCAAGAAGAGGGAGCAACCCAAGAGCAAGGGATGCTTCATATGCGACGGACCGCATCGGGCGCGGGAATGCCCAAAGAAGGAGATGCTCAACGCTCTTCGTACGGACGAGGAGGATGAAGAAGAAGGTGAGGTACGCTTGGGAGCAATTGGTGCTATGCGCAAGGTACGCCTCACAACACTTCGGGCTGGAGCTTCGAATTCGGTGGAGCGAGGGAACTCCACAACAAAGAGCTTTGGAGGCGCCAAGGCTCGATCGAGGATGCACAGGAGTGCGCAGGTGCGTGCGGAGCACCAAGGTGTGCAATGGAGGCACACAACCGAAGCCGCGGATAGGAGAACATCCGTGCACGAGGAGCCGATGCAGAGCTCAGGAGGGCGATGCAGCATGGACAAGAGGCCACACGTCCATGGAGGTGGAGTGGTGACGAACCACACTACCAACGATCTTACAGGAGGCAAGATATCGAAGATGCTCGGAGCGCAGGAGGTGCTCACTTCCCAGGACACAGGTACGTCCACAGGGAATGATAGAGATCGTCAACGAGCAAGCGTGGAGATGAGTACTCCATATGTGGAGCTGGAGTTGCCACACACCAGCGATGGAGCTGCTGTATCCAGGAGGGATACATCGAGAACAGGAGCTGACGAGGAAGCTCCATTTCTCACGACGAAGACCAAGTCATGGAGGGACGCGGTTCGTGGGAAGAACAAGTGCGGGAAGGGCGGCGGTGCACTCTTGCACCATCCTTCCAATTGAGTAGCATCAGGAGGTGCGTAGCGGATGGAGGATCGTGACAGGACGCCAGCTGAAGAGGGAATGCTCGGTTGAGGACAACCGATTCTTCAGGTGGGGGAGGCTTGTCACACCCCCAAATTCCGTGATCGAGAATGATCGTGCAGACACTGTAGTTGGATGCTCGAGAATGATCGATGAAGCTGGACTTCAGGAGGAGTCCGAAAATGCGTGGATATCACAGAGGTTATTCACGAGAGTCTGGAGACTCTACCGTACGAAACAATGGAGAAGCGTCACAGAGGACACTGGCTCGGTAGCAGAGTGTCGTGAAGCTTGTAGCAGTGCGAGCACAGCGAGTACAGACAGCAATGCAAGACATGACGGTGGATGCACGCAGCGGTACGTACGCGAGCGCAGACGGGCGGTACGTAGTGAAGCAGTACGCATCGAGGAGCAATGCGGTACGGTCACATAGGCGTACGCACGAAGGCGCACGGTATCGGTATTGATGCGTGGTGATCCAAGGAGGCATGGAGCGTTGCAGGTGCTGAGTACGAGCATTGTCGAGCATGCTCGGTAATACACGTACGAGAGTGGTCTGGAGGCCACGATAGCGAAGTTCTGGAGGACTTCCCCTTAGCATGCAGAACGCTAAGGAAGGGTTTACCGCAAGAGGGTCTGGAGGCCGCGGGTTCCCTTATGGCACAAGACCAAGTGTTCGGTGGCACTTGGTGAATTACGGCAAAGCTACATCAGCAGGGCGTTGGAGCGCATGCGTGCTGGTGACTGGGCGGTTGACTGGGCGTCGACCGTGCGGGAAGACGAAAGGACAACAAGGGAGTCAAAGAGACGAGCAGACGAAGAGTTGCTGAGGAACGCGAAGGGTTGCCAAAGAACTCGAAGGGTCTCTTGTGTCTTTATGTGTCATTATTGTAAATGTAATAATGAGTGTCCCTTGGCTTGCCTTGAGTCTTGTATAAAAGGAGAGGTGGTGGCTCATTCGTAGACACCCACTCCAGAGAGAGAGTTCCCCTTCTAATAAGAGAAGAGCTTTGTGCCCGTGCTTGTGTGATCGTGTGGTCGTGTTCTTGAGCGTTCTTGAGCGTGTTCTTGAGAGTGTTCCTGAGCGATCCGGAGTTCGTGCTCGTGCTTGTGTTGAAAGCGTCGGTGCGCTAGCAAGCAGGAGTACGAGAAGAGTTGGAGCGCGTCCGTGACCGTTCTACTCGGGAAGGCTGGTTAGCTACGGGTTAGCTAACGCCGCACAGGATCGGTCGAAATCGATACCGCGATTTTGACCCTGTGACAGATCCCATGATTCAACCAGGAGAGAAAACAGAATCATATGGTCCAGAATGCATACTCTCACATTTTTTTGCTCTAATAGGATCACTCCTCTATACGTGCATAATTATTTATTGCGTTTGATAGGGCCGTCCCTTTTGGGCAACCAACATGGCTACTCCACCTCATTTTTTCAGTATTTTTTTTTGAAAAATTTCACTCCACCTCATTTTTTTCAGTATTTTTTTTGAAAAATTTTACCATGTATACTCATCTATATATAACTTGAATATGACATTCGAATTTCGTCAACTACAGAGACTTTTATTTTCTCCATCTAGAACAGCTAGATTACAACAAACTTTAAATCGTTAAAATTACGTGTTCGAAAAAAAATTGCGAAAAAAATAAAATAGAGCAGGTATGTTACCTGCCCACAAGGACAACCCCATCTTTTTCTTATATATATTTGATACTTTCTTTGGTGAGAGAATTTAATACCGAGGTTTCTCGCGTGGAGTTGCATTTTTCCCTACCCTCGTAAGTTTGTGTTCTCATTAGCCGAGAATTTTATCATACAAGTCATTAAAATGCTGACTACTTTGCATGGGCATTATGCCTATCGTTTTATTTTCCGCATAATTTATATATTTCCATGAAATTTGGTCTACAACAAGGAAAATACTTAATATCATATCTTCCAATATAATGTTAAATTTATAACAACAAATTTAAATATCACTAAAAATTATCTGTTGTTCTTTCTTCGCAACAAAAGTTGTTCATTTCTAAAGATTCAAATAACGATCACTAGAACAAATTTGATCTAAAGTAAGGGATATTTTTTATGTGTTGTTATTTCATCTATAGTTATTTGTTACTTCAATTGTAAATTACAATGAATATCATATTCATTAAAATATTCCTAGCAACGAATCATATAACAACGATTATCTGTTCAAGTTGTAATAGGCGTGTAATATTATTTGGTGATAAGTGATGACGTTTTTGGGCACTCACATATACTCTGCATGCCCTTTTTTTCTTCAAAAAAAATTATCCATTGACTTTTTCATTTAATCATTGGTAAATCGTGCAACAATTTAACAAAAATTTTAACGAAATAAGTCAAAGGATAAATGGTTGATATATGAACCTTTAGCAACGAATATGATATTTATTGCTAATTTGAAAAGAAGACATCAACTTTACCTGAAAGCAGTAGTATATATTTATGTATTATATACGGTTTGTACTTACTTCTCGATTATTCTTGGTACTATTTTTTATATGTAATTTTTAGCTTTTGTTATTAGTTTTAAATACAAGCATGAAGGAAAAGAATTAGTTCAGAAAGAGTTAATAGTAAATAATTATAATTGTTTGTTGGTCTATACATGTTTTGTACATGTATTCTAAACATGGACATCTACACCATCATGCTATTTTTGGAATTTCCCTTGTTTTCACTAACATATCCATGCATCCAAACCCATATCAAGTTGTAATAACAAAAAAACTACTATATACAACTAACCTGCTCATGATTGCGTTAATATCGCTTTCTCTGCCTACTGTAAACTTTCCAGACAAATAGCTTGAATGCGAAGTCAAAAAAATCATCGAGTCGATCTTAAAACCCTCATGGGACCAAACCATATAATCAAATGAAACGCAACTGCAGCATATATTCCTCGATATTATTAAATGTGATACACATCATTGTCTAAATACATTTCCATATAGTTTCTCCAGGGAACGACAAATTTCCAGAACAGCTGTGGGGAAGAAGATAAGTCTTGATGTTCACATATCTCTCAACTTTTTCTCAGGATTTGGGATATACATATCATATGTAATGTAAGTACACCATTGCATGATCAGGTCCTCTTGGAATTGCATGCAGATATTAGTGGATGGCATTAAATTCCATGCCAGTGCCCCAATCAAGTGGTGGATATATAGATCGAACACAGCCGTCCACCAGATGCACAGTGCACACAGTACCCCACGTATACGTACGTCAAATTGGTCCACTCGTATACATACAAGATCTGTTCGTATTTATTGCGAGCTATTTGCAGGAATGGGAACCCGTGACCCGATATTACTTGTTGTTTGTCCCTCTCATGGATCTGTCATTCGCATCATCGCATTACACACACCAAGAATAAAAAGGACGAAAAAAATAGGGATTTTATCAGTTGTGCCCCTCTGAGATATCGCAATATCAATTATGCCCCTATCTTTTTGGTAATATCAGTTGTGCCCCCGACTTCTTGCTAATATTTCACTTGTGCCCCTCGGAGGGGCATAACTGATAAAAGATTTTATCAGTTATGCCCCTCCGAGGGGCACAAGTGAAATATTAGCAAGAAGTCAGGGGCACAACTGATATTACCATAAAGATAGGGGCATAACTGATATTGCGATATCTCGGAGGGGCACAACTGATAAAAACCCAAAAAAAAATACTAGGGTTAAATCTACGTCCTTGATTCATTCCACTAGGTCTGCTGTGCCCTGCACACAAATCTGGATTCCTCAACTTGATGTCATATCGGATGGGATCAACCTTCATTAAATAGATCCCGGCAATCCTATTGTTTGTATAATTTTTGAATTAATTACACTTTTGATCCAATGAGTGAGGACGACAGAGAGGAATTGCAATTAATAACAATGATTCTGAGAATAAAGTTCTACGACAACGAATCACTTATATCAAGACAAATCCGTATACAATCAAAGCATCAATAATGAATCGACCCTACACGTAAAATACATGTTCTCGTCATCACGTCATACCGCTTATAATCAATGTTTTAAATCTTGATTTTGATTTCGCTTCGAGATGGCGAAAAAAAATGAAACAATTTTGAAATTTCGTCGATTTGGATCAAAATCGACCAAGATTTGTTAAGCAGGGATCCACAATCGAGATTCCGATATTAGTTTCGTTGGAGTGACGAAACCAAAATTTCGACGAAATTTCGCGAAATCTGAATCGCTGCTTATATCTCAAAAAATACCCATAAGTTGGATCACAAAATGATTTAGAACATCATATAATTTTTGCATCAGTGCTATATATAATTAATTATTGTTCGTATGACAACAAAACGGGTCTTAAAATTTTACAGTAGAAATATTAGTATGATGCATGCGTATGCTCGTTTCATAACTAAAAGAACTTATTTGTAAAATTCATAAAATTATATCATTCATGCATATGCTTGTTTCATAACTAAAAGAACTTATTTGCAAAATTCATAAATTTCTATCATTTTTTATTTTTCTTATTAGACAACTATATTAAAATCATCATGTATTAAATGGAAAATAACAGACATCAAATTAATATAACGATCATAGATAATATTCGTTAAAAAAATCCATCTTTAGTCTAAAAATCCTAAAATTCAAGGTTTGTTTGTCTTATCTAGAAGTGAAAGCCTCTCGATCTTTCTGAAATTTTCTATTTTATTCTTAGAAATCCAAGAGCACTAAATAATTTATAAAACTTAAATATATAGAAAATTCAAAAGTCTTTCCAACAACACTTTTTCAAAAATTAAAAAGTGAACAACACTTTAATTCCCCTTGCACTATATTTTCTATTCCTTTAAAAACTAAAATTCCATAAAACAAGTTTAACAAATAAAACTTTCATAAAACCTTTCCAAAAAATAATTAAAATCTCGAGTATATAAATATAATGTAAAAATATAAATTGAATATCAAAACAAAAATATTAAAAATCAACATAAAATTAGGTACTAATATACGTATAAAATTCAAAATAAAACACCCAAAACACAAAAATATTTATCATTGGGAATCAATCTTCACGCTGCACATACTTACTAGTATGTCCTGTTTGGTTGCAGGGTTGGGTAGGGTTGCCCCAACCCTCGTTACTATTCACAAGGGTATTTCCTCCTCACAGCTTACTATTCACCCATCCCAACCCAGCCCAACCCAACCCAGTCCAACTCAGCAACCAAACAGGCTAGGGTAATACAACACCGACATCTGATCACTTCAGGAGAATCACTCGCCCATCGCCCCGTTGTTGCCCCTTTGTTTTTATAACTCTCAAAAGTAGTCATTTCTATATACATAGTGAAGGGTATCGATTATGATTGTTATGCTGGATCATCTTATGGAAAATCTGCCACAACAAATTGAGAACCCAAGAACGTCCTTTAATACCTAACATGTCCTCAGTTTCCGCCTGCCTATTATGTCGAGCGACAGATGAAACACTAAGCCACATTCTACTCGAATGTGGATTCTTTTGTGTCCTATTCAAATTTTTAAATCTAACAAATTTCAATGGTAGTTTAGAAGAATTCTTCGACCAACACTTACATATTCCTCCAACCTCCACCATATGACAGGGATTTGCATCCCATACATCAACTTGGTGGTTGATTTGGAAGGAGAGATGTTCAAGACACTTCCAGGATACCTCCCTCCCAACCATTACCATTGCAAAGAGGCCTAAATTATTATGGCGTCTCAAACCTCGAGCCTCTGTTGTTAAAAGGCTAACCTTTCTTGCCAAATACCTGTCTATCTAACCCCTTATCCTACTATTACAATATGTTCCAGACAACTAAAGGTCACCACTGTGATTCCAAGATCCTGCACCCACTACAAGGAAAACAAGTTGTGGCTACAGAACTATGGCCACGAATATGGGGTTTGTGGCCACAGAATTGGGCTCTGGCCACGACCCGTCGTGGCCAGTAGCCATAGCTACAAGTCTCGTCACGAGAGTCCCCTACCCACGAATATGCCGTGGCCACTACAAGTGGCCACAGAATTTATCGTAGCCACAACTCTTATATGTAGACTTTCGCCACGGATTGTGGCTACGAGAAACTAGTGGCCACGGAATTATCGTGACCACAAGTTTCCATAGCCACATTCCGTAGCCACGTACAACCCATTTTTCTCGTAGTGACCCGTAAGCAACAAGTGTCCAAGCCACTCCAAAGTAATCCAATGAAACCGACAACTAGCGAAAGCACCTCATCCAGCGTACCCCAGAGATGTCCTTCTACTAGCTTTTGCAGTATTTTTTTGTGTTGTTTATCTCCATGAACACACTGAACTTTTTCATTGTGTGGTACCCTCTGGTTACTGCCTGGTTGTACTAAATAGCAAGACCATTGGATGCGATGATTTGTACCTTTCTATTATTGTTGGCTAGTTGCCGATGATCTCTGTTTGATGAAATGAAATCTTGATCGTTTTTCTAAAAAAAGTGAAGGGTACCAATACATAACTAAAGATCATCTCATGTTGAGTATTCTACATGCGCTTTCTCGTGACACCTCAATTTCAAGTTTGAGGGGCAGCCGAGGACAACCACTATGGAATGAACTGTTGAACTCTGTGTTGGCACTGTCGAGGTGTCGTTTCTCCAATAAGATTTTCTGAAATGAACTCTTCGGACATGACTTTATAAACTTGCAATATAATAAAAGGTTTTTATCATTTGTGTCCCTATGAGATATCACAATTTCAGTTATGCCCCTATCTTTTTGTTAATATCAGTTGTGTCCCTCACTTCTTTCTCCGTCATCACTTTTGCCCTTCCGTCAGATTGACCGTCAAAAAATTAAAATAACCATAGTTTACTCAAATCATGGTGTGGTTAAGAGGGGTATTATGGTCAGAATGAAATCAAATGAGGAGGAGGGTTGGGGAGGAGGTGCAAGGATGCGGAGGAGGTGCGGGCCGGAGCACATACGGCGGGGGCAGGGGGAGGTGCGTGGCTGCGGAGGAGGTGCGGGCCGGAGTGCGGGAGACAGAGGCCAGAGGAGGTGCGAGGCTGCGAAGGAGGTGTGGGATGGAGCGCGGGCGGTGCAGGGTAGGAGGGAGGGGGAGCTGGGGGCGGTGCGTGTGGGGGAAGGGGAGCAGGGGGGCGCGTGCGGGGGAGGGGGAGGGGCAGTGTGGGGCGAGGGATGGGAGTTGATGAATCCACGTTTTATCATCTTTATTCTATCATTTTGGCCTTAAAAACCCTAGTAAATGTGTGTAAATAGGCTTAATTTCGGCATTTTAGCATCCATGCATTATTGTGTAAATATTGTATAAAATGCGGTTTTTAAAGCCAAAATTATAGAATAAAGAAAAGAAAAGAAAAAGAATAAAATATTGTAAATATTTTATGACCCGAAACCCCGAGACCTAAGCATCTCGATGACTAGGTCGACAAGGAATAAAGTAGGGGGAGATAAGGGCCAAAATACAATAAAAATACCTTTTATTTAACCCATTCTTTATTCATTTTAGGACCTATTTTTGGTTCCACTTTTTATACTTCAAATAAAGAAACTTTGAACATGAAAGTTGTAGACAATTAAATATAGAAAAATACAAAATTAATTTCGTGCAAAAATATATAGATAAAAAGTTATGACCTGAAAAAGATTCCAGAATCCCAACTTTCCCGACCTGTATCTCGCAAATAAAAACTCGAAATGCATCAACTCACCTTTAATTGTATATAATTTTTCATAAACTATTTAATGGAGGTGGTTTCGTATTTTGTAGAGTTACGGTTTTAAAGTTGAGTTTTGGACCCCACTAATATACTTGTACAGATTAAAATATTCTTTTTTATTTATTATTCATTATTTTTATAATTTTATATTTTTATAATTTTGTAAATATTTTTTATAATATATATGCACCTTGAAATAGGAATAAAAACCTAAAGAAAACACAAAAATAAAATACTTGTAAATACTACCTAGGTATAATACCTATAAACATACTTATATAATTACAACTTATATTTTATTAAAAGTATAAAATACATCAGAAATATAAAATAAAAATATCTTTAAGTGTATAAAAATATTCTATAAATTTATAAAATTACAAATAAAATAAATAAAGTTTAATTATACAAGATAAAAATAAAATAATAAAATATATAGACATGAATACCTATATAGGTCTAAAAAGGCAATTTCTAATTTTATACCTCATAAAAATAATTAAAAATCATATTAAAATATCTTATAAAATAACAAACATTTTCTATTTCATAACTGAAAATTAATAAAATCATTTACTATTTTAAAACGATTTAACAATTCTGTTTTCCAAGGAATTTTCTGGTTGGTCCACGTGGACCAACCTGAAGGCTCCGTTGGTTGACCTCGGTCAACTCCCTGACCGAGGTCTGCATCCTGTCAGACTCTAGTTTTTGTCCGCTTTCACGGATTTTTCTAGGCCGACTCGTTCCTCCTTTCATGATGATTTCTTCTGCAATTTTTCTCCCCATTCTTCCATGATACGCGCCCTTAGCTTACATTGGGGATTGGATCGTTGCATCGCCCGTTGTCACCTCGTCTTTCACGCCCGACCACCATCTTGTTCAAATAACCCTTGTCACTTCCCATCCTTTTTGAACCCTTCTTTGACCGTCTCTCCTCCCTTGCTGGCGAGCTCCGGACTAGACTTGGTGACAGCAAGTCCTCCAGCCCACTTGAGGCGAGGTTGAGCGGCCGTGAGGCGCTCCAACCCCCCATCTCCGACTCTGGCCGTGAGGTTTTATCTCATGGTGCACAACCGCTCGAGGTCGTTATTTTGTTCATTTTTTTGTCGTTTAGTTCGCTGTTAGTCTTAGGTTTCATTTCATACATTCAGTTGATCCTTTCGTTGATTAATTACCTTAGGTTTCGCAATCAAACACCTCACCGGAGCTCTTGAGCTCCGGCAACCACTTTCTCCACTCCACGCCATCCAAACACCCGCATTCGCCCTTGGAACCATCTACTGTCGTCTTGCGTTTCCTCTGCAGGTTCCAGGTGTCGAAGAGCCACCTCTTGGGCTCATTTTTTGTGGAAGTTGAAGCTACCTGGAGCAGCCTCGTTCCTCCACGTCGTGGGGGCCTACCGGTGGTTCCCTCGCCATTCTGAGGCCGCCAAATGCCAGAAGGTTGCCCCAGGAAGCTTCCAGGCCCTTTTTGAAGCTCCAACGGCTGACGGAGGGGGGCGCTCTTTGTCGGGAAGCTCGCTCCGGCAAGGGATCCTCCCTGTTCTTCCAGTCTTGCCTGCCGCCGTCTGATCAACCAGAAGTTCCAGATCTCGCGGTGGCCGTTGGATCAGCTCGCGCCCGGGCAGTTCGTTGCTCGATGATCATCTAATCCTGGCCGCACACGTGAAGGGGTATCGGCGCACAGGAGCTCGACACGTGGCCTAAGTGGCCTCATTTCTGCCGTCGAATCCCAGTCGGGGGTATTTTGCTACATAGCCCTCGCCTCTTTGTGTATTTAATTAGGAGTATTTAAACATTCATCTGCAGTTTAAAAGTTTTGGACTTTTTGCAAAGGCACCCATGTAGTTTTCATATTTACGAGTGGGTCCCCACTAGGCGCATGCAAGTCACGCGTACCTTGGTGTTTTTGTAGGGGAACCCTCATCGTTTTGAGTGTTTATATTTAATTCGTGAATATTTTTTTTGCAATATAACTTTTTTTGGAAAAAATGCACCTTGGCCCTTTAACTTTTGACTATTTACAAAATTGCCCCTGTTAGTGTGATTTTTCCATTTGTTGTTTCTAATTATTGCATGCATCTATAAAACTCCAAAAAAACACCAAAAAATTACCCTACATTCCTGTTGCTTTGTAGATTTACTTCATATTTTTAGTTTGCATTTTTATTGCATTTTCGTATTATAAAAATTCAAAAATATGCATTTTCAGTACTGTTTGCATTAGAAAATCAATAAAAATTGGTGAAAGTTTTTGAAAAATCCAAAAAAATATATTTTACGTGTCTTATCATATTTTAGTGTCAGTCCAAAAATCACTAAGGATTAGAAAACCCCTAAAAATTCATAAAATTCTAAAAATTCATGAAAAATCTTAAAAATACAATCTCAATTTCTGTAGTTTCCTTATTTTATTGGCTTTATTTTAAAGTTAATTTGAGGAATTTTGGATACTGTTTGATATTTTTAATCCTCATTTTAATTTCGGCTAGTAGCTTAGTTCATTGTTTTCTAGTATTTTGACTTTTAAAAATACCAAAAACATTCAAAAAATCTCTAAAAATCGCAAAAACATCATAAAATTATAAAAATACTAAAAACATTTAATTTCTTATTTTTGGAGCATTTTTCCTTATTTTATAAATACTCTATCTTCTCTTTCCCTATATTGTGTATATATCCTATTTAGAGAAAAAGAAAATACAAAAATATAAAATATTAAAAGAAAATAGAAAATCATTAAATTAAAAATCGAAATATAAAAATATAAATTCAAAAATTAAATAAAAAGATATAAAATTAAAAATCCACAAAAACAAAGCATAAATAGACCAGTCTTGACTTTCACATTTGCGTATTTTTGCCCCGTTCTACCTGTCTGCTCCCTATGTTCGACCTTTACACTGCTTGCACACTATACACATCCTTTGTAGAGTTATAATAAATTTTAACTCCACATATTGTTTTTCATTATTTGATTCTTGTTGTGGGTTAATTGTTGATTGATTGAGGTTTCGTGAGCGGTCGCCTCAGCGACATCGTGATCCTGCCTTGTGTGAATTACTTTAGACCCTCGTCGAATCTCAGATTATCAGGAGCATGGGGCGACGTTTGCGAGGGAGGGGGAGGGGGCGGTGCGGGGCAGGGGGAGCAGGGGGTGGCGCGTGCGAGGGAGGGGGAGGGGCGGTGTGAGGCAGGGGGAGGGGGAGCAGGGGGCAGCGCGTGCGGGGGAGGTGACGACACGAAAAACCGAGCGACTAAGGTAAAGGTACAAAAATGGTCGTTGCGACCTCGTTCACTCAGACGATGTGTCGATCAAGAAAAATCGAACCACTTATGACAAATCAAACAATCAAAATACGAGAAGCGATCCTGCTATGAGATTAACCTGGTATAGCACCCAGGGTCGAACTCAAGGAGCACGGATTGGCCGAGAGGCCTACGAAGTAGTCAAAACAAATACAAGAAAAGAGGAAAATATTTTTAGTGGTTTTTAATTATTTTTATATTTTTTTTGGATTTTTAAGTTTATTAAGAAAATGAGGAAAGCAAGGAAGAACACAATTCAACAACTTATTTCAAGCACCAAAAATTAACCAAAAATCAAAGCAAAAAAATTTTTATGTGTTTTATATTTTGTTATGTTTTTGGGGAATTTTTGATAATTTTTTGATGTTTATTTTATTTTCTAAAAATCAAACAGTGACAAAAATAAAGGGTACTGTCCAACCAAGCCAAAAAGCCCTAGATAAAATATCTAAGGGCCTTAAAATGGCCTGGAGGTAATTTTCCTGTAAAATAGAAGAAACGAGGAAAATTTGGGTACCAAGTTTATTGTTTTTGGATTTTTAATGTATTTATTAGAATTTTTATGGGTTTTTGAGTGTTTTTAAGTTTTTAGTGGTTTTCAGTGATGAAAAGTAGCCAAAATTGGCTAGAAAATCAAGGAACACAACCTAAACAGTAGCTAATTTTTAGAGAATTTTTAAACGAGTTTTTATATTTTTTTGTGATTTTTCAATCTAGACAGTAACAAAAGTTGAGGTTTTTGAATTTTTAAAAATAGCAAACAAATCAGAAATGTCCTCAAAAATCTAAAAAAATCCTACACCATGGCAGGAGCCATGTGTCAAATTTTCGTTGGATTTGGAGGTGATTTGATATTTTATTCAAAAATGACAAGAGGGCACTGTGCACAGGGACTGAAATGCAAATACCCAAAGTTCTGGGGGTCCCGGTGCAATTAACCCAGCAAATCACGTGCCAAGCGCGTGCCTGGGGCACTCAGGGACCTATATGTAAGGAAAATAAGTCCCGAGGACCTATTGGTAACTCGTACCAAAAGTCCAGGGGGCTCAGTAGCAAATAACCCAAAATAAAACGCACATGCGTAAAACAACCACGCACAGGGGTATAAATGCAATTAATTAAAACCTTTCATTCATTCATAAACAACCAGAACTACAAGGGCAAAATCTGCAAATAACCCAAAACAACACGTGACGAAGCACGTGGCTCACAACAGGCAGGGGTATAAATGCAAGGAAAATAAAGTACGGGGTCCACAGTGCAATTTTCACAAAAATAAAAGAACTACGCTAAGTAATTACAGGATTAAAAACTAAATGCATAAAGTAAAGGGGTCCTAAGACAATTTACCCCTTCTTTATTATCCGAGGATCTGGATGCGCGACGCGTAGCGAATCGAACGGTTGTGGTAGCGTGCCGCACACCAAAGGAACCCTCGGCACGATCCGATGGCTGTAATGCACCCACGTGGCAGATCCAACGGCTGTGGTACGTTGTGGGGATGCGAAGGACTCCTGGCTCGGATCGGATGGAGGTGGTGAAGCCACGTGTTAGATCCAACGGCTGCGATACGTCGTGGCTTAACCTCGCTGCTCAACGGTGATGATCGACCCCATGGAGATCTGATGGTCAGTGCTGCTCCGTGGATGAACGGGCGAGATCTAAACTGGAGCGTCGAGGTACGATCAACGGCTCTGGAGGATGCTGGAAGAACTGATGGCCGGCGAACTTCGCCGGCCTCGTGAAGGCGCCTCCGGCCTCCTCTGCTGCGCCTGAGTATCGGAGGAGCTCCGGCGTGGAGGTGCGCAGCTGCTGATGTCCTCCGATGCCCCAGCTAAGCTCGGGGGAGCTCCGACAAGGGTGGCAGAGGTGAAGCTCCTGGGCTGAGTATCGAGAGGCCTCAGATGGCCTCTGCTGGACCTGCAAAACCCCTCAGGAGATTCGCGGGTCGAGGGCAAAGTGCCTCGACCCAGTTAGGCGACGTGAAGGTGACTGGTGCGTCGGGGCGGCGAGCTCCGGCGAAGGTGGAAGATGGTGGAGCTCGGTTCCCAGCTCCTGTGCGAGCTGGGTTGTGCGAGTGGGTGGAGAACGTGCGGCGGAGAGAGGTGAATGTGATGGTCGGGTCCGATGGTCGAACGGGGATTGGAACCGGGGTGAATCAAAGAAAGATGACGGCGGCGAAGATTGGGGGTAAATGGAAATTGAACGGACAGGTGGAGCTAAGGGATTACCTGGGTGGGGGAGTAGACTGTGCTGGAGCTGGGGAAGCTCCCGGTCTTCGCCTCGAGGGACGTCTGGGCCCGAGGCTCGGAGCTCGCTCAGGTGGCGGAGCTGCGGCGAGTGCTTCGCCGGATCGATGGTTTTCACCTCCTCTCCTCGCTGCAACAGGTCGAGGCGCGAGCTGTCACCTCTCTCTCTCTCTCTCTCTCTCTCTCTCTCTCTCTGGAGCTCACTGGAGAATGAAGTAAATGTCCAAAGATGCCGATTGAAGGTGGCAGAGCTCGACGTATATATGGGTGCAGATCCGACTAGGGCTGGCCGGGTAGGGCAATGGAAGGCGTGGATCTCGAGGCAAGGGCTCCGGCGAGGATGTCGGATGCAAGGAGAAGAAGTAGGACCCGGGGTTTGCGGAGATGGCGAGCGGATCGAGCGCGGAAAAAGAGGAGAAGTCGGGTCGGGCGCGAGATCCGCTGGAGAAGAAGGTCCGCGGAGGGAGTTGACCGGAGGTCAACATCTCCGTGGACCAATGAGAAGCTACCACGTGGAAATGATTTGAAAAATCATTTATAAATAGAAAATGGCAGAATTATCAAAAAGTCAAAACATGAAATATTTTTATTTTAATTTTTTCTATTTTTTGGTGATTTTTAATTAATTTTTCAAAATAAAACTAAGGTATTTACAATATATAGCTATACATAGGTATATGTACAATATGTATTTTTAATTTTTGATTTTTTTTTCTATTTTTATTTGGTTTTGATTTTTAATTGATTTTATTTTATTTATTTACAATATATAATATAGAGTATTTACAAAAGTTATAAAAATTACTTTTATATATTTACAGAGCTGAATAAATATGTATATAGGTGTGGTTGATGTACATGATGAAAGGGGTATTTTTGATCTTTTTAATTTTTAACTTTTTATTTTGTTTTTATATTTTTATAAATAGATACAGGTATTTACAAGCATATTTTTGGGTGAGGAAAATATAGTTTTATTTATTTACATAAATATTTACACATGAGCCCCTATCTCCCTCTACTTTGGCTTTTATGCGGTCAGGCCCATGCTGAGCCCTCCCTTGGGTTAGGTTGCTCAATATTTATTCTAAATATTTCCCTCTTTTTCTTTTTACTCTTGATTCTTTTATTTTTGCACAAAAACATGCTAATTACAGGTTTTTACACAATGCATGCTTTTGGTAATTATTCCTATTTACATATATCTACATGTATTTGCAAAGGTTTTTGTAGCTAAAATATAAGAATAAAGAGTGATGAATGGGCATTCATCACCCCCCTATACTTAACTTTGCTAGTCCCTTAGCAAACACTTATTTGAAAAAGAAGTGAAAAAGAAAGGAAGAAAAAGAAAAAAGAGGGGAATGTACATGGATCAAGGTTGAATCATTAAACTTTCCTTCATTAAATTGAATTATGGAGCTCAATCAGATCTTTGGATTATTAATGTGTCGGAACCTTATTTGGACTTAAGCTTAAAACCCAACAGCCTCTAAGTTCCACCAATCTATGGGCAAGACTCCTCAATAAACCAGATCAGAACAAGTCTACATACACAAACTCTAATGACCATGAATCTTTCCATGCAGTGTAAGTGATATGTGGCTCCCCACCTCAGAAGTAACAAAGAAACAACCTCCCTCAACCTGGTAACTCTAATGCCTCGGTCTAGCAACTCTTTCCTCGAGAAGTGGGGTATTCCCTTCTAAGTTCAAGTGCAACCGGCTCAAGAAGAGGGGGAAGAAGTATAGACTTTTGGAAGCTTAGCCAGTGTAGCTAAGTCTCCCGCTGCAAGCTTCATGAGATGTAACATGGATACCATAAGCTTTGCTTTATTTGACTATATACACTCCGGTGGGGTTATTAAATTTTCAATCCGACCCACCATTTTTTTGGAGCTCTTTTTGCATTTTTGCATTTTTTTTCAAGGACTTCTATACAGCATATCTACATGGTGCAGCATATATACAAGAAATTTTCCTCTTGAGCCAGTAGACTATCCCTCTTTTGAAGCTTTATTGCAACCCACAGCTTCTGTCTTTAGCCTTCATCACCACTAGACCAAGTTGAGACGCACTTCCTTCACTAGAAGAAGAAGAGAGGTTCCGCCTAGAAGTGCTACCCTCATATGCTACCCCAAGCCAAAGGAAACTGCCTCCTCACCACCTCATCCGTGGAGAGCCATGTGTAAAGTGCTGGTGCAAGTCAAGCCATTGTCTCTAAGAGTCATGTGTGTGTTGTTAAGTGTTCTACTTAGGCTCATCAAGATGACATATGCTCATAGCCTAGTGGACTCAAAGAATTAAGTCCTTATGGACCTGAAAAGCCTTAACCCTAAGTCCTATAAGGTTCCTCTTAGAGTTAAGAGGATTAAGATCTTATTCAAGCTCCATTTCTCAATTTAATTCCAGGCTTAGTTTAAATGTCAACTCTCATCCAGGAAAAACTATATACATATATGTACACAAGATGCTATTTACACAAATTTACAATCGTGCAAAATTTTTGAAAAATGCTTGGAAATCATGGATGAATGATGCATGAAGTGCAAGTTTTGCAAAAAGATTTTTACACACATTTACACAAGATTTTTACAAACTTTTGATTTTCAAAACATTTTGGAAAAATTTTGTATTATATACATAATTTTGATACAAAAATATTTACACAAGCTTTACACAAAAGATTTTAAAAATCATTTTTACAAAAATACTTTGTACACTAGCTATGTATGTGCAAATATAAGAAGTTTATGTTCATGAAAAATTTTTATTTTTTGTGATTTTTAGCCATTTTATCTATTAACACACTCACACAAAGTACGAGTTATGGCTAAAGTATATATGAAATATATACACCCCCCCCCCCTATACTTAGCTCGAACGATGTCCTCAGAGTGATCAAGAGCGATGAAGAAGACATAACTCGTGCTTAGTAAAAGGGGAGTGAAAAGGAATGGCTAAGTACAGGAACGAATAAATGAATAGAATGAGAGAAACTCGGTGGTTTCCCCCTATACTTAGGATTAACTAATCCTAAGTATAGCAAGCTGTACATGAAGGGAAATCCGAGTGAAGAAGATACAGAGTCTGCCCCCCTATACTTAGGGTAAAATATCCCTAAGTATAGGCAGCAAAACAGGAGCAGAAAAAATGAAAAGAATACCCGCAGGTCCAACATCCCCCTATACTTAGGGTAAAAGTACACCCTAAGTATAGCATAATCATAAGATGAGAAAAGGGATGTGGGACTAAAGAATAGAATGATATGGACAACTGGATCTGTACAAGGCGGAGGAACAGTGAAAATCAGGCGTGAGATGCAAAAGATGTGAGTCAAGAGACCACATCTCACGCAAAATGAACAGTGGCAACAATAACGTCCCGCGGCTCATGATCTAGAAATGGCTTGAGCCGCTGGCCGTTCACTCGAAAGGTACTCTCAGAAGACAACTCGGATATATCGATGCTACCATTGTCGTGTACCTTTCTGACCAAGTAGGGTCCCTTCCATTTGCTCTGCAGCTTCCCTGGAAACAAACGAAGCCTCGCATCAAACAGCCCTACTCTCTTTCCAATCTCAAAATGCTTGTGGCTGATATGAGAATCATGCCACTCCTTGACTTTCTCCTTATAATGTAGGTTGCTTGAGAAAGCTTCATCTCTAAGCTCCTCCAGGGCAGCTAACTCTGCCCTTCTCTGGTCTCCCATACCATCTGGATCCATAAGAATATCTGTGACTGCCCAAAGTGACTTGTGCCTCAGCTCAACAGGTAAATGGCACGGCTTGCCATATATGAGGCGAAAGGGAGATGTGCCCAATGGAGTCTTGAAAGACGTCCTATATGCCCACAAGACCAAGTCCAAAAGCTGTGACCAATCCTTTCGGTCAGGGCGGACGACTTTCTGCAGAATAGTCTTGATCTCCCTATTCGACACCTCAGCTAGACCATTCGTCTGTGGATGGTAAGGTGTGGCAACACGATGGTCTATACTGAACTCGCTAGCAAGGGCCTTCACCTGGTCGTTGATGAAATGAGACCCCCCATCAGAAATCAGAACTCGTGGAACCCCGAACCGCGTGATGATATGCTTCCTCAAAAATCTGCAAACTGTCCTCGCATCAGCGGCTCGGGCGGGGATAGCCTCCACCCAACGACTCACATAATCAACGGCCAACAGAATGTACTCAAATCTCTGACTCTTAGGGAATGGACCCATGAAATCGATGCCCCATGCGTCAAAAACTTCACAGAAGTGAATGGGCTGCATCAGCATCATATCACGCTGTCCACAAGTGCCCATCCTCTGACAGTCAGTACACCTCTTCACGAACTCATCAGAGTCCTTGAAGAGGGTAGGCCACCACAAGCCGGATTGGAGCACTTTCTGTGCCGTTCTCCTCCCAGAATGATGTCCTCATGCCTCAAGCTTGTGGCAGTAAGTGAGGACGCTATGGTGCTCCTCCTGAGGAATACACCGACGCCAGACGCTATCCCCTCCTTCGTGGTAAAGGATGGGATCCTCCCAGTGGTAGGACTTGGCCCTCGCAAGGAAGGTCTCAAGCCTCTGCCTGGGCCAATCCTGTGGGACTTTCCCAGCAACGAGAAAGTTCACAATATCGGCATACCACGGGAGTGAGGCGATAGCAAGGATCGCCTCATCTGGGAAGGTATCTCTAATAGGGTCAATCTGCTCAGAATCCTCAGGCTGCTCTAGTCGGGAGAGATGATCCGCCACCACATTCTTGACTCCAGGCTTATCCTTGATCTCAATGTCGAACTCCTGGAGTAGAAGGATCCATCTAGTCAGTCTGGCCTTGGCATCCTTCTTTGCCATGAGGTACCTGATGGCGGTGTGATCTGTAAACAAAGTCACTCTTGATCCAATGATGTACGATCTGAACTTATCTAGGGCAAACACTACGGCTAGCATCTCCTTCTTTGTGACCGTATAATTCCGCTGGGCGGAATCCAATGTGCGGCTAGCGTAGTGTATGGCAAACAGAACTCCATCCCTCCTCTGTCCCAGCACTGCCCCCACGGCAAAATCGGAGGCGTCCGTCATGATCTCGAATGGGAGAGACCAATCAGGCGGCTGGAGGACAGGAGCCTCAATAACGCACTACTGGAGAGTCGCAAAGGACGAGAGACACTTGTCATCGACAAGGAACTCGGTGTATTTCGTCAAGAGGTCAGTCAACGGTCGGGCAATCCTGCTGAAATCCTGAATGAATCTCCTATAAAATCCAACGTGCCCCAGGAAGGACCGTAGCTGCCTCAAATTGGACGGTGGTGCGAGTTTTCTAATGACATCAACCTTGGCCGGATCAACCTCCATGCCCCTGTTGGAGATGATGTGGCCAAGCACCGTCCCTTGTGTCACCATGAAGTGACTCTTCTCCCAAGATAGAACCAAATGATACTCAATACATCGCTGGAGTACTCGGTCTAGGCAGTCAAGACAGGAGTCGAATCCGTCGCCGTAGACCGAGAAATCGTCCATGAAGACCTCCAAACACTCCCCTACCATGTCCGAAAAGATCGACAGCATGCACCTCTGAAAAGTCGCAGGGGCATTGCATAGCCCAAATGGCATGCGTCGAAAGGCATATGTACCAAAGGGACAGGTAAAGGTGGTCTTCTCCTGATCCTCAGGAGCGATGGCCACCTGGTTGTAGCCAGAGTACCCATCCAGGAAGCAATAATGGCTCTTCCCTGCCAGTCTCTCAATGATCTGGTCAATAAAAGGCAGGGGGAAATGGTCCTTCTTGGTGGCCTGGTTGAGTCTCCTATAGTCAACACAGACCCTCCAAGAGGTGGGTACTCGTGTAGCGATCTCCTCTCCCGACTCACTGATCACAGTCATGATGCCCGTCTTCTTGGGCACCACATGCAAGGGGCTGACCCACTTGGAGTCGGAAATGGGATAAATAAAATCTGCACTCCACCATTTCGATATTTCCTTCATCACAACCTCTCTCAGGTTGGGGTTCAGTCGCCGCTGGAACTCACGCGACGGCTTCGCCCCCTCCTCGAGATAGATATGGTGGGAGCACACCGATGGACTAATCCCATGGAGATCTGCTACGCTCCATCCGATCGCCTTGCGGTTCCTTTCAAGAACCCCCATCAAACGGGATTCTTGCTCTCCAGTCAGATCGACGGAGATGATGACTGGGTACATCTCTGGGTCGCCCGCAAGGAAACGATACTTCAGCGAAGTAGGGAGCGGCTTCAGCTCTGGAATGCTGGGTGCTGGCAAATCTGGCTGCGGAAGAAACTGAGTGAAAGCTGCTAAGTCTGCCAAATCTGCCTGGGAAAGTGAAAGCGTACTCTCGCAAACTGGATCGGGAGGAGGCTGCTCAACTGCACTGTCTCTGCTCGGCTCTGCATCTACCTCCTCCTCATCTATAGGCTCAGGTGGACTCAGGTCTGGCATCTGATCATAGCAATCGGCCCAATCAGACTCTGAATCCGAGGGATCTGTATCAACCGCGGTGGCATCACTACCACCGGAAAACAAGGTGGTCTCAGCACCACCATCACTAAACATCGTGTCACGATCAGGGACCGGCTCTGCTGCCTCTACTGTATCCTGGACCAGGGCTGTGCTCTCCAGACTCTCCTCTGCTCTCATCTCAGCATCAACTGTATCTGAATATGAGAGGATGGTCTGTGCTGCAGGATCTGCCCAAGCTGCCTCATCGTCTATGATCACAAAATCACAGTCCTGGTGGATGTCTAGCTCTGTGTCTGTCAGCTGCTCTGAATCTGTACTCGCATCTGAGCGGGCTCTCTCTAGCTCTGTAGTCCTCGACCGTCTCTATTTGTATACTCTCGCCCTCGACGCGAAAGTACACCTTCCCGCTATCATGATCAGTCACCGCCTTGGCTGTGGCCAAGAATGGACGACCGAGGATGATGGGGGTATCGGCCACTGACTCAGGGATCTCCATGTCCAACACTACCAAGTCCACGGGGAATTTCAGGCCCTGAATCGTGACGATAACGTCTCGTAATAACCCCTTCGGCCTCTTGACAGATCGATCAGCGAACTGAAGGACTGTCCTGCTCTATCGAAGAGTGCCCAACTCGAAGCGGTCGAGAAGGGCTGCCGGAAGAAGGTTGATCGACGATCCGCTATCTAGAAGAGTACGGTCGAACCTCTGCTCACTAATCTGGCATCTGACATACGGGGCTCCTGAATCTGGCCTCTTGGCTGGCAGGCGGTTCTGGATCGCAAAACACGTGGCTTTCGTCAGCACATGTATCTCTGAAGTGTGGTTCCTCCTCCTCCTCCTGACTGTAGTCCTGTCTCTCAAAGAACGCTGGAGAAGGGGGATATGCTGCAAAGCCTCCTGCAGGGTCAGCTGGATGTGGAATCGATCGATCATGCTCTGGCTGAACTCCTCAAGCTCTCTCTTTTTCGGATTTTCTTTTTTCTTCCCCTTCCCCATCTGAAGGGCTCTAGGGAAGGGGATCACAGGGTCCTTCTCAGATGAAGGACTAGGAAAAGGCCTAGACGGTTCGATGACCGGATCCACACATACATCATGCACCACAGTGGGACCAGAAGAAACTAAACCTTTTCCTTTATTCACAACAGTGTTCTGAGGTACATGAACTGAAGGAAAGACAACATCTCTATCACAATAAACACCGGTGGCCTCAGTACCACCTCTGGCTGGCTCTGCTGTTGCTGCTGCTGGTAGACGTCTCGCGGCGTCAGTACCGCGGGCTGGCTCGGCTAAACGGGTGGCATCAGTACCACCTCCTCGAACTGGTGAAGCGGCGGCCTCAGTACCGCCGGTGGGATCAACATCCTTGGTGGCATCAGTGCCACCATCATCATCTGGAGCGGGCTCAGTACCGCTCTCCTCCTCCTCATGTGGCGCCTCTGACGTATCCTCGTGGTGAAGCTCAGATGAGGCGCCGCCGCCTGCTGGGGTCCTACCGCTCCTAAGTGTGACAAAATCAGCATCAAATAGATCCGAAGATGTATCAACAAATGGATCACTAGGAGTGGCAGACTCAGTGTGTACTACCTGCTCAGATTTCCTCTTGAGGTTGTTCGGGTTCGGCTCAATCTGGGCTGGAATGGCGGCCTTCCCTCTCACCAAGTCCCGCATCTCCTGGCGGAACTCGTCCATCTCCCGTCTGAATGTGGCCTGCTGGTCTGTGAGGAGGCGGGCGATGTCATCCAAAGCGGGACTCTCGTGGGAGCCCGACGGGTGGCCTCTCTGGGTGTGAGGCTGCTGGAACTGCTGCTGGTGGTGAGAGGGGTATGAGGAAGGGTGCTGCTGCTAAACTGGGTGAGCCTGCTGCTCACGTCTCCACGACTGTCCCTGCTGCTGGTAGGGACGCGGACCGAAGGATGATGGCTGGTGCTGCTGGTATGCTGGGGGTTGCTGCTGCGACTGCTGGTGATCTCTCTGCTGGGAGTACTGCCCTCCCTGACCTGACGGCTGCTGCTGGGGCTGGGCACCACCACTCCCCCACCTGAATCCGGGATGGTCTCGTCGGATCCCAGGTTGGGGGCGGTCATACCAAATCCCGTTGACATCCGTCAACGGCTCTGCATCGTAGGGGGCTGGCGGGAGTACTGCCAGAGGCTGATCCGGCTGGTAGACCACCATCTGCATGTCTGGAGATGGTGGGGACTAGTAGGTAGGCTGCGGCTGCTGGTACGGCTCCGCCTGTACAAGGTGAACCTGTCTAGGCTGCTGTGAGGAGCTGGAGCGCTGGGATGAGCTGCTGCTGCCGCCGGTATCGCCTCGCGACAGAAGACGGGGCTGTGAAGCCGTCTGTGCCTCCTGGAGACACATGAGCTGTGTCTTCATGTCGCTCAGAACCTGTGCCATCTGTTCCATCTGAGTGATGCTCTGGCGCTGCTTCTTCTCAATCAGCTCCATGCGGTCCAACTTCTCGCTGATAATACCCATGTCCGCAGCGGATGACTCTGCCTGTGCTGCTGCGACTGCGGACAAACTGGATGGACCTGCATCTACCCGTGCTATCCGCTGGTACTGCACGGATCCTGGCTGCTGTGGCTGGGGTCTCTGAGTATACAACCTGGTCTGGGATATCACCATGTAGTTTTCGGCCATCTCCTCGTAGATGGCCCAGACCTGGTCGTGGTCCTTGGCAAAGTAGGACCCGTCGCAAGAAGCGTTCACCAGACCCTGAAGCTCTGGCGTCAACCCGCTGAAAAAGCTCTGAACTAAGTTCGGCTTGGAGATGTCGTGGTGCGGGCATCTGTCTAGGAGCTCTCGAAACCTCTCCCATGCCTCGTGAAACTGCTCATTGGGGAACATGGAGAAGTTGCTGATCAGGGCCCTCGCTGCATTCGTCCGCCCGAGTGGATAGTACTTGTTCAAGTACTCGGTGCGGAGCTGCTCCCAGGTGTAGACAAACTTCCCCAAGTGTTTCAGCCAGGTGGCTGCACTATCTGCCAGTGAAAAGGGGAAGGCTATCATCCGAATCGTGTCCTGATCCACGTGGCGATCATGGACAGTGCTGCAGATCATCAGGAACTCCTGGAGGTGGAGGTGGGGCTCCTCAGTGGCAAGTCCGTGGAAACGGGGCAGCAACTGCAAGGTGTTCGGGGGGAACTTGAAGTCCCCCACGATCGCTGGCACTACTACCCAATGATGCATCAGAGTCGATCCGGGGTTGTGCAACTCCCGCATTGGTCGTGGTGGTCCTCCTGCCGCGGCGGCTGCCGCTGCGGCGGCGGCGGCTGCTCGCTGCGGCTGCTGTGGCTCGTGCCTCTGCATCAGGTATCTCCTCAGGCTCGCTCTGCTGATCTCGCTCTGCTCTGAGCCTCTCCAACTCTCGCCTCATCTCTATCATGAATGCCCCCTAATCACGTAACTGCTGCTGAACTGTCTCAAGTGATGCAATCAGGGTGGAGTTGATCGCCCCCTGGTCTAGTACAAAATGCTCGGGCTGACGGGGGTGATCATCTGAACTGCCGGCCATAGCGACGTCTGCAAAATCAAACGAGCCCAACTCAGGTGCTGTCAAATCTGCTAATCTCTCCTCGGGCTCATGTCTCTCAGTACCAAAAGAAAGGGGGTCGAGGGAGAACAGGGCGGAGTCGTACTCGGGCTCGGAGAGCTGGTCTCGGCTCTCGCGGGCCAACCTAGATGATCGGGTAGACGTGCCCGAAAGCGGTGCAGCCAGAGGCTGCCTAAGAGACCGTCTACCCATCATCTTGATCTGGCGAGTAAGGCGGATGAGATCTGGAGCGACTATGATCACAAACAAACCCCCGATTCACCAACGCAACGCGAGCTGAAGACCGTGAAACATCGGTCAAATTATCTTGTCTATTTTATTTTGGTGAACACACAAAATATCAGAGCACTTACGTGACCTGTTAGGATATTAGATGCTATCCCAATCGACTGGCCCGCACGGAAGAGTCGGTAATCAGTCGGGACTAGCACCGGGAGGCTCTACCTAGGGTGCGGGTCACTCTCTCGCGCATCCAAACCATACAATGAGGGGGTTGCTCTCCCCAAGACAAAATTTTTAGGGTGAACGGTTTTTAAGATCAATAGTCTTAGCCAGTCCCAATTTTATGGTTTCTCTTTTTAATATTTTTCAAATATCAAGCAAAAGGCCTAACGAATTTTTCGGTTCTCCTGGTTATTAAATCCAAAACAGGGGGGAGAAGTCGAAAAAGCCGATGCGCGAGAAATTAATGATGCATGCTGAGATAGAAATGCGTACCTTGTCTCCAGCACTCTACATGCAAGTGATCCGCGCAGAATTTAAAGACAGAAAGGAAACTACCTATATGATGCAACGGGAAAGCCGAGTCCTAAACGAGCAATTTCTAGCGAAGAACCGTCTAACTTAGTCACTCGCCCTCGATCCAAAGAGTCCGGTCTAGACCCACCCCTCCTCTTCTCGACAAGTCGAGTTCAGGAGTAGCGCTTGACGGGGCAGGCTCGCGGCGTGTAGGCTCTCAGGAAAGCGACTAAGCTATTTTTATTATTGATTTATTAGTAGGTTCAATTAACGTTCTATGGGAACAGATAATCAGTTAGGTGTGTGGATCCTACTAACTACGACACAATCACCAGAAATTCCTAAGTCTAGGGGCTCGAGCAAAAACTGCGTAAACACCGGAAAATGCAGAAAGAAAATAAAATAAAACTGCGAAAAACTGCGAAAAACCGCGCAAGTCCTAAGGGTCCCCCGAGCACACCGGTGCTCGACGAAACAGACCCGCTACGGCAAGTCCACAAAGGTCCACGTCTGAGTCCCTGTATTATTACAACAGTAATCAAATAGTCCTCACCCACTCAACTCTCTCTCGCTCTCTCCTGCGGCTCCGTGCAGAAGGGAGCCGCCTCCGAGTCTCGTGGTTGCGTCGGCTTCTCGAAATCGGCCGCCTCGATCCTCGGGCCCTCGCAAGAAAAAGAGACAAGTGGTCAGTCCAAATTATTGTCAGAAACTATCAGAAAAATATATATACAAAAATCTATACAAAAAGCCGCGAAAATCAAAAAGCCGCGGAAAAGCTAAAAAAATGACTACTAAGTCGTGCTCCCCGACAACGGCGCCATTCTGACGACACGAAAAACCGAGCGACTAAGGTAAAGGTACAAAAATGATCGTTGCGACCTCGGTCACTCAGACGATGTGTCGATCAAGAAAAATCGAACCACTTATGACAAATCAAACAATCAAAATACGAGAAGCGATCCTGCTATGAGATTAACTTGGTATAGCACCCAGGGTCGAACTCAAGGAGCACGGGTTGGCCAAGAGGCCTACGAAGTAGTCAAAACAAATACAAGAAAAGAGGAAAATATTTTTAGTGGTTTTTAATTATTTTTATATTTTTTTTGGATTTTTTAAGTTTATTAAGAAAATGAGGAAAGCAAGGAAGAACACAATTTAACAACTTATTTCAAGCACCAAAAATTAACCAAAAATCAAAGCAAAAATATTTTTATGTGTTTTATATTTTTTTATGTTTTTGGTGAATTTTTGATAATTTTCTGATGTTTATTTTATTTTCTAAAAATCAAACAGTGACAAAAATAAAGGGTACTGTCCAACCAAGCCAAAAAGCCCTAGATAAAATATCTAAGGGCCTCAAAATGGCTTGGAGGTAATTTTCCTGTAAAATAGAGGAAACGAGGAAAATTTGGGTACCAAGTTTATTGTTTTTGGATTTTAATGTATTTATTAGAATTTTTATGGGTTTTTGAGTGTTTTTACGTTTTTAGTGGTTTTCAGTGATGAAAAGTAGCCAAAATTGGCTAGAAAATCAAGGAACACAACCTAAACAGTAGCTAATTTTTAGAGAATTTTTAAAGGAGTTTTTGTATTTTTTTGTGATTTTTCAATCTAGACAGTAACACAAGTTGAGGTTTTTGAATTTTAAAAATAGCAAACAAACTCAGAAATGTCATCAAAAATCTACAAAAATCCTACACCATGGCAGGAGCCATGTGTCGGTGATTTGATATTTTATTCAAAAATGACAAGAGGGCACTGTGCACAGGGACTGAAATGCAAATACCCAAAGTTCTGGGGGTCCCGGTGCAATTAACCCAGCAAATCACGCGCCAAGCGCGTTCCTGGGGCACTCAGGGACCTATATGTAAGGAAAATAAGTCCCGAGGACCTATTGGTAACTCGTACCAAAAGTCCAGGGGGCTCAGTAGCAAATAACCCAAAATAAAACGCACATGCGTAAAACAACCACGCACAGGGGTATAAATGCAATTAATTAAAACCTTTCATTCATTCATAAACAACCAGAACTACAAGGGCAAAGTCTGCAAATAACCCAAAACAACACGTGACGAAGCACGTGGCTCACAACAGGCAGGGGTATAAATGCAAGGA